>OY720441.1:7074340-7666646 GCA_963082915.1 Dolichopus griseipennis
ATAAATAGTAAAACAGTTTGTAAATAAAAATTAAGAAGACTATGCCTCACAGGAACATTGTATAGTAAGTCTTACTTATTTTTAGTAAAATTCTGAAATCAATGTACGCTTTGTTGCATTGCTTAATTTGCTTTGTTTTGAATAGGAAATAAACCAAGCAATGCAATCAAAGTAATTTCAAAGTTCCTTCAAGGTGGCCTCAAAGTTCTCTCATCTCTCTCTCATCCCTGTATCTTTCCCTCATAATTCCCTTTAATTATTTTTTCTATTTACAAAAAAGGTAAAAATGCAAAGTGGCTTTGGGTGTACAATAACTTGAGTTCGACGCATCCAGCCCCATAGAAGCCAAGCAAATATATTTTTTTAACTTAATTCGGTATATTTAAAAAAAAAATCCAAATAAAGTTTATAATTCAAAATTTATAAATAAAGCAAAACGCAATTCAGAAATCAACATTTAATACAAAATAACTACATAGCATGTCGCATGTTGAGTAGGTAAATTATAGAATGTTAGCAACAAACAAATATTTCTAATTGGAATCTTAACAAAGGTTGTGAAAACTATGTATAGCAATATTTTTTTAAAATATGTATACAAAACATGAATAGATGGAGAAATAGATCATTATTGAAAAAAAATAAACCTATAAAAAAAATTTCAAATCTTTTATTAATTTATTTAATTTAAGCAAGTACGCATTTAGATAAAAAAGAAATATTAATTGAAATTTAAAAAAAATTTGACCAAGAATGGACTTGACTTAAAACCCCTAACATTTTATCAAATTCAAAACATACAAAAGGTAAACCACGTAACTTATTCATCTTCAAGTTTTTAAGATACAACAAGAAATTATGTGAATCAATTGTTACAAAAAGTAACGGTTGAGATATTATTTAAGAATACGTAATTGATATACAATATATGTATATGTATAATGAAATTAGAAATGGTTCTTAATTAGAAAAAGTTATTCTTTCAATTGACCTTCCGTCATTCTGTGACGGGCCAACATCTAGTATAAAAATAATTAATTTTTATAATTTTTAGTTTTGACATAGAATAGTACCTACTTGTAAATAACCATAAAAAAATTGACTTATGTGATTGGTCAAAATGTCTGTTTGGAAGATTTCATTAGGTCACTGTTTCTTTGCTTGATTTTCTGCTTCTGCAAAATTAATTATGCGAAGCAAGCAAAGCATTCATCGGCTTGTTACCTTAAGAAATAGAATTATATCTATTAATAATCTTACAAGTTTCTAGTGCTTCTTATTGGCTCAGTCCTTTGTACTTGTTTTAATTGTATCTGGAATTCATTAAGATCAATCAATATAAGTACTTAGCACTTACATAAAATAAGATAAAAGTGCTTCAAAAAGGAAATAAAACCAATTCGGTCTTAGTTCTTGTGGTATTGTTTTAAGAGGTCTCGAACTATTGTATCTTTTTCTTTTAATCAATAATTAATGAATAAGAGAGAAATTGTGCAATTTAAATGATAATTGTGCAAATATGTGCCGTGCTAGATAACTGCAAATATAGCTTAAGCAATTAAAATTAATTTTTAATGATACGTAAGTATCTGAAAGGTAATTGAACTAAAATATGGTATTGATCATTTCTTAAGATTTTATTTTTTGTCATGTTTATTGGGTTAAAGCATAAAATTAAATATAAAACTTTTTTATTTAAGTAAAAATTAATTAATTATTGTTAGTTACACGACATTTTTATACAATTTTCGAATAATTATAGCCATCTTTTAAAATAACTAGAGTTTTGAAAAAAAATTATTTGAGAATTTTTCAATACTTTAACACTACAGTTTTATTTATTTATTTATTTAAAGAATTTATTGGGGCTTTCAACTCACAAAGGTTTTATAAGCCCTATTTACATTTATTTTTTTTTTTTTTTTTGTTTTTTTCTTTTACAAAATTTTTCTTAGGTTCTAATATCTTAATTTAATTACATTATTATCTTTTTTTAAATAAAATACTTAAAATATTAAAAATTAAAAGTTGAAAAGTTAAAAATTTACAAATCAAAATATACAGAAAATAAATATAAATAATTATACAATTCTTCTTAAATAATTTATATTTTTATAAAAAACCAAAACTTATTTCAATAATAACTCAAAAACAAAATTTTTTCATAAACAATCTTTTTAATCTATATCAGATCATATAATTTTACTTTATGTAAAAATTTTAGTATTTGTTCAATGGAACTGTGAATATCTATCCCTAAAATTTTTAAATTGTCAATATTATAAAGTCTTTTTTGTCTTTCAAACATTGGACAAGAATTAAATATGTGTTCAATGCTAATCAATTGGTCGGGATCGCAAATACATTTGGGATATATGATTGGGTTTTTAAATAAGTAAGCATGTGTCAATTTTGTGTGGCCTATTCTAAGCCTTGTTAAAATAATTGAGTCTCTCCGAGACAAGTTATCTATTGCTTTCCATTTTTTTACACTATCTTTAATATTTCTTAATTTGTTATTTGAAGTATTTTTCCACAACAACTCATTTTCTTGCCAGATTATTTTACTTATGCTGGGAAAAATATCTTTATAATATAAGCTGTGTTTATTATATGGTTCATGAATTGAATTTTTAGCTAATTTATCTACCCTTTCATTCCCTTCCAGACCGCAATGACTAGGTATCCAGAGAAACTGAATGTTATTTATATTATCCTGTAAAAGGTCTTTTATTTTCTGAGCAGTTGGACACTACAGTTTTTCTTGAACAAATTTATTAAGAAAACTTGCAAAATATATGTACTTATTTAATTATGTACATAGCTAACTTTAAATATATACCAATAAATAGTGGTTTTCAAACTAAAAATTTGATTTAAGAAATTATCTGGAAAGTCTTTTGAATCTTTCAAATATTTCAAACTATAGAATCAAGTGTATTAATCAAATAAGCATCGAATCGATTACTCAAAAACATTCAGAGAACTCGAAATTCAACGCGAAGTATTTCTTGGACAATTTGTAGGTTCCCTATAATTTTCATCAGAACCAGACTTCGTAGAGCTGTTTAACAAATTTTTTAAAACCATATTGAATATCTTCAAAACTACTCAAAATACTGGTAATAGGTTGCAAATCAAACAGGATAATTTGTACATGAATCACAGCTTAAAATGTTTAAAATACCCCAAAAAATTAAATTTTTTTTATTAAAAACAACTTTGGCTTTCGTAAATTTTAAATTTTAAGGAATTGTGAATTGGATGATCCGATTGATTGAATTTTAAATTTTCCAGGAATTGAAAGGTTTTTTTTGAGTTAGATGATCATTTGTACACAAAAGTTTGAGCTCATATTCCACCATAAAAAATTTTTACTTAATTTTACTTTCCCTACATCCTGTCTTATAACGAATGACTGCGGTGAGCGTTATGCGGGATACCCAGTACACACAGATTAGAGAAATCAAATTATATATATAAGTACTTACTTTAAATTATTAGTTTATAGTAAAATTTAAATAAGAATTTAATTTCTCAATCTAGAAAAGACACGTCAAGTTTGAAGAGTTATTCATACTTATTTCTGCTAAAAATATACCAATTTTATGGTTTTTGAATTTGAACTCAAAAACTTTATAATAAAATGTTAAGTATACTTAAGTAGTTAATTGTTATAACCGTATGACTATACTTAAGTGAAAAGTGTATTCTAAATTTGCCATTCCGTTTGTGAGGCAGAGAAGCAGGGGAGAAAGATATAGAATCAAAGGTATGGATCGGATCAAAATTAAAAAGTAAATCGATGAACCATGTATGGCCGTCCATCCCCACATTGGTGCAGTGGGTTCGAGGAGTTGCCATACGATTTGTTCTTTTATATGAGCATTACCTTATGTCAATAAATTAAAGGTAGTGTAGTGGAAGCGGTTCGAAGAGCTGCTTTTCAACTAATATTTTCTTTTGAACAATAATGATTAGCCGGATGATATAATGTTGATATTAAGATCATACGGGTATCCCAGAGTTGACATAGTCTACTCTACTACACTCTTCCTTGTTTATTTTTTGAATTCCGAAAAATTCCATAATTATATTTTTATTTCAATTGTTTATTTTAGGCTCAAGGTCATCCTTTGTATGTGTATCTTATTGGCTTAATAATTGTAGTAACGTAACTAAACACTTAATTTACTTTCTACTATTTTTTACTAGTTAATTCAATGAAAGTTTTAAAATTTTATTAAATTTCAATTATCAATTTGTTGAACAAACTTGTTGTTTATAAATTGAAAGACTGAATTGAAAAACAAATTAATTTAAAATTCAAATTGAAATTTAAAATGTATCTACAAGATAAAAGAGAAGTATCTATAAATTTTTTTTGGTTTTTTGTTAATTTACGTGATTATTCACTATTTTTTTTTTTGGATTTTATTGTAATTTTATTTTGTAAAAATTTTAAAAATCATAAGGCGTGATTTGGTAAATTGCGATCTTTAGCAATCTTTTAAAATAAATAATGAAAAAAACAAAATTTCTTAAATACATGATTAATTATTAAAAAAGAAAAGAGAGAGAATAATAAAAATGAACCGAAACAAAAACTATTAAATTAATTAACACAATCTTTCAAAAATAAAAACAAAATATATGGAATTAATTAAGTTATAGTAATTAATTAAAAAATTAAATTAAAAAAAAAATTATAAGCTTTGAATTTAGTTGTTTAGTTGGAAAACATGAAATGTTGTTATTTGAGAGTTTATTGAACAAGTATAAGTTAAGTAGATCTAAAATTTGAAAATGTTAAGTGTTATTAACACAACTCCAAAAAATTAGTTACTTACATTCTAATAAGTATAAGTATTCAGAGTTCATAATTAGTAACATTTAAATGAAGACTTTTAAAGTTAAACCTTATATAAGATAATTCATTTGGATAAAAGTGTTCATTTATAATCTTTGAGTTAAAAGTGATCTAAAATTTTCTACTTTTAAATATTGATTTCACTTTCAGGCCTCACACTGAGACCGCTTTCGATATTCAAAAATTGATTTCACTTTCAGGCCTCAGACATTCATACAGCGGGCGAACGATTTTTTGCGAACCAAAAGAATACCTATATAATTTTACGCTCATATGTTGCTCTTGTTATGGTGAATGGTATGAAAACAAATGTGTTTTAAATTTTCCTGAAAAAATTGGTCGCTCATTCGCCGTTTCTGGTTCTCAGGTCTTGGCGGATTATTTCATTCTCAGTACTTTAAGTATAAGATGTTATTAATTAGTGCTGATTTTTTTATCAATTCATAAAAATATCATATATTTGAATTAATGAATTAATTAAGTACATTATTTCATTAGTTATAACTTTTTACAAATATGAAGTTTTTAATTTTTTAGTCCTAATAGCTCTTGAATAGCTAAGATTCCAAAACTTTCTTTTGATTCTCAAGGATTTTCAAGTTTTGAATGCTTACAACTTCTAAACAACGTATATAAGATAAATTATTTTTTTTTTAAATAACTCATAAGCAGGTACTTCTTTTTAAGGATCAAACTCCCCCAAAATTCAAGTTTTTAACTTAAACCGTTTAAAAAATATGGCCGTATGGCAACCCAATATTTTTATTTCTTACAAAAGTTATAGGGCTTATAAAAGCAGGTATCTTTTTTTTTTTCTTCAGAATGACAATACATCTAATAAAACTCTTATTAACTACAGAGCATTTACGAATTTGTGGAAGCCGCTCCTACACGGATGGGGATTTTTAGCTACATTGTGTCCAAAAGATTTTTAAGATGCACTTGAAATATAAATCACAAAAAAGTTTTATAATATAGTAAAGGATCAAATTGATTATATTAAAGGATTCCTTACTTTTTTAAATCTTTGTAATTATCAAGGAATAAAGGATTGGTAAGTACTTGTTAAATGTATCTATTTATTTAAACTAGATTCTTAGATACATAATTTCTCCTAGATACTCCATCTAATACTTGTATACCTTATGATTAATGAAAAAATTAAAGAAAAAATCTCAAGAATACTAAAAAGGACAAATAAAAGTTATATAGCCAAGGTTAAATTTTGAAGTATACCTACGTATTTATAGAAAGAAAAATAAAATAAAAATGGTGGCATCATATTTTAAGAGATAAGCCGAAAAGTAATTTTGTTAAATAAATGCCCTACTGAGAATTATTTTTGTTTTTCTTGTAATAAAAATGGAAAATTAAAAAACTTCTTTTTATAAATTCCAGATAAATGAAATGGAGATTTAAATTGCGCATTTTAATTTTTCAGAAAAAGATTCGAAATAACCTACGGGTTACTTTGGTGAAATCCCTGAAAGTTTTTTTTTTTTTAAGAAAGACTTCTTTCAATTACTCAGAAGTGTTGAAACAACGCAAATACTTATATCTAAATTTTAATTTCTTCAATGTGATAATAAGTATAAATAAGTATTTATACCATAAGTATACTTAGAAAAACTTTCCTTGATCCATTAATTGTCCACCAATTATTATTTAGTTATTCATTCATCAAGCCATGCCAAATGAAGACCATGGCATAGCCTACCATCTAAGTTAAAGAATTTGTTTTATTTCAAAATTAAATACGTATAGTCTTTACTTTCATTTAAGACTTCAAAATTTTTGTGACTTAAGTTTATAGCTTTGATTAAAGTAATTAAGTATGCAAATTTTGTATTATCCAGTAGAAGGTGTTAAGGTTGATTCGCCTGCCCTGTAATTTAAATTACTTTTGTTCTAAAACCTTAACAATGATTGGAACTACTTATATTTGTTTTTTAAGTTCTTAAGAACTAGCTACAGTCATATAGCAAAGGTTTTAGGTCAATTGACCTTTAAAGGTCTAAATAGAAAATGGATCTAAAATAATGATCCATGAGAAGCCAATATCACTTTGTTTATATTTGAAGAAAGTACAAAACCCGAATATTGTATATTAAGTACTTACTTATAGTTAAAATATAAGGATTTTATTTAAGGCCCTAAAAATCAAAATTGATGTTGTGGAGGGACTTACAAAAAAATACACAAGTTCTTGGACTATTTATCCGTAACAAGAGCAGCCCGATCAACAAAACCTGGTAAAAGAATATGAAAAGATGATGTTTAATATAAAATTTCTGGAAAACCGCTTTCCTACAGAGTGTTGCCACTTATAAAGAAATAAATATTTTCCTGTTCTAAATACAATCTTAACCTTGATAAATTAAATGACTTTTTTTAATGAATTTGATACTTTAGTCGAAAATTGTATTAATTTATAAGTAAAACTATTGCATGTTTAACGAAAAGTTCTATCGCTCGGCGATTCCATTTTTAAATAATTTTAAAATTTATATTTTTGGTCTTCTGGTAATAATTTAAACTAATTTTATTATTTTTTTTATTAAAAACGGAAATTGGAAAGAGTAACTAAATAAAAGTTATTAATTTTTTTAAATTTAATGTCAAAAACACTTTGAAAAAACAACGGAAAACCATTATTTAATTGAAAAACAAAGTATAATTATTTTTATATTTAATTAAGAATTGAAGCGATTTATTAATATTTTCATAATTTTTTTGCACCTATTTTCACAGTTAATAACTATAAACCTTCCCTTAAGTTAAAAAATAAATAATATTTTAAAAAATTACAATAATTAAGTTTAACTACCTAATATTGAATAAAGTTATTAACCTTAAAAAAAATATCAATAATAACATTAATAACCTTTAAGAGATTGCCATTGCCTATTTGCCTTCTAGGCCCGGATAAAATACTTTTTTTCAGAAACAAATCTTTTAAAAGTTAATTAAAAATATACATACAAATGCAAGTACATATAAATATTTAAAAAAACAATTACAAAATTGTAATTTAAGTAAAATTAACTTGTAATGGTTTTGTAGATTGAGTAAATCATAAGTCTGCAATCTACACAAAGAAATAAATTGAAAGAATAATTTTGAATTCATGCTGCGATTTAATTTTTTTTGCAGATTGCATTTTATTTATTTAATTTTATTCCAAGTATTTTAGAATCTTATGAAATAAATAAATCATTTTACTTTTTTAATATTAATTGAATCGTGATTTACTTATTCCTTTTCCCAAACCTTTACCATAACTTTAACATCAATTTCTTTGTTCATCTGTTTGTTTTACAAATTTCTATTTTGGTTTAACATTTTTCAATAATTACGTTTAAGTTCACGATGCATTAATGATGTCAAATTTTAGAATCCATCCAAAGCATTTTGTGATACATATATTTCTAAATTAACTGAAAGTTTTTAACTTTCAGAGGGTCAACCGAAAAATGGACGAACTGCTGAGTATATTTTGACTCATTTTTTGTATCCATTTCATGTATCGAATTTATAAAAGTAGAGCGACTTTCTTTGATTGAAAGGTAACTAATAAAATTTTCCAATTCTTACTTATAAAAATTATTTTATTTTGTAATTACTTATGCTATTCATAATTACACACCCATATATTATTTTAATTAATTACAATTTTATTTATTTTTAGATAATGTACTTGAAATATGTAAATACGAATCAACGCCCGATTTTAGTTTCATGTTGTGCTTTTGATTGAGAGAAAATTTTAAATATATTAAAGAAAAAAAATTAGAAATTTTATATTCAATTAATTAAAATGTTACATATGAGTTTAAATTAAAAATAAAATTGAAGTAATTGTTATTTTAGAAAGTAATTACATTGGAAGTCAGTTATTTTTCTGCTAGGAAAGGTAAAAAGAACAATTTAAAATAAAATAAAGACTAGAAGTGACGTCAGCAGTTTGGATTGCTGGATAAGTAAAGTAATCTATTTTTCCATGAAGTAAGTACTTATGATTGATGGAAAATAATGGAAAATCAATCATAAGTACTTACTAGAAATTTATTGTGAATGTAATTCATTCAATATGATTATATAACTAAAATATTTGACTATATTTATTACTAAATTCACTAATACATACAAAATTGCAGTAAGGAATAAGAGTAATACTAGTTTCAGTTCATCATTATCTGTTTTTATTATGGCTTTACATCAATTACTTATCATAATTCCTACTCTTTTCATACTAAATATTAAAAATTAAATATTAAATTCATGTTTGCAATTATTAACACAATAACCAGTTACTTTATCTTAAATAAATAGCGTTAGATTTAGTTATGTATTATTAAAAAATTATGTATTACAATCATAAAAACTATGACGATGCGATGATGCTTCACATTACGATTTTTCTGTAAGAGCGGTTGGTTCTGTGGTAGACACAGCATATGAATAAAAATCAATTCTTTCAAATCATCTGTACAATGTGAAGAAGTGTATCTATGGTAATATAATAAATTAAATATTCTATATCAAGTTTTTAATTGCAAAATCAAGTCTTAATTCTAGCATAATTTTTAATACAAAGTACAATAAAAAAAGGTAAGTACTGAAGTACTTACAACTCGTTTTCTTTCTTCTATATTTTATTTATATTTTAAAAATCTCACTTTTTAATAGTGAAATTAATTAAAATGAAATGTGTAGTAAAATCATGACAGCATACAAGATAATGTATGTATATATATATGTAATGTATGCGCTAAATGTAAAATATTATTACCCATTGTGTGTCGTAAAACGCCCAGATAATAAATGAAGATATATATTCCAAAATTTCTATTTCAATATCAGATTAATATAATATTCTCTATTTTGTACTTTTGAAGAATACACCCATTTTTTAAAAAAAGATTTAAAATTTTTACGTACAAAAAAAAATTAAAATGTTAGCAACAAAATTTGAATTAATGAAAATCTAAAGAGTAATTGAACAGCTTTTCAAGTACTAAAACATGCTTTTTTTAAAAGATTGTATAATCTGAAAGGAAAATTTTTATTTGTTATTAAAATGCTATCAAAATTTCAGTACCATTTAAGGTACTGAAATTTTGATAGCATATATAATATAAAAAAAATATTAATGCGCCATATGTAGCAGTAATTTTAAAATTAAACACATTAGTTTTATTAGGGATAGGATTCATAAATCATGCAATTTTTTTTTATTATTCATATTTTGTATAATTACAATAGTTTATAGGGTTAATTATTTCATTATTACGTACAAGCAGTTGACTACTCTGACGGTAACCATGGTTACAAAAGATTATTTAAAATCCATTTAAGTAGTATTGTAAAGTTCGAACTAGAAGAATTACTTATTTACTTAATAATAAGTACTTACTTAATTACTTATTACCATAATAGTATATTTTAATAGTGTATTTAAGTACTTACTTAAACAAGTACTTAATATTATATATAACTAAACTAGGCTTGAATTGAACCCAATAAGTTTCTATTTAAGGGGTAGTGACTAAACTAGTACGCATTTTCTCAGATATCTAGACTTAAAATACTTTTAAGTTACAAACTGAATGTATATTTGATTATGCGAAAGCGCAATTGAAAGTAAGGTTATACAAGTTATAAGTACTTAAGCTTTCTAAAAACAAATACTGAGCATTATTTATGCCTCCTAACTACATCTCATTAGAATTATTTAATCTTGTTAAAAAATGCTGGTTTACCAAAACATCTCAATAGAAATCAAAACTTTATTTTAAATTTTCATATGTTACTAACTTAAAATTAAAATTACAGTAATTATTAAAATTCTAAAAATATAATTGTCACTTTTTTGTAATCTAAGCTTTGATAAAAAAAAAATCAAACAGTATTCTACCTCTTTTATTATTTCTTTAGTACTTAAGCGCACGAATATTCGATACAACATTATTTACTAACATGTAATTCAAACATTTAATAATCGCTATTAGCAATATACAAATATTGGGTACTCTATCACGACAATGCGATACTAAATAATACCAATGTACATATACTTAAGTGTATATAAGTATTTTTTTTCTTTTATATATATAGAGCAGTAAATATTTCAATAGTTTAATTTATCTAAGAGACAATAGAGTATACCGCACCTACTTGATTAGAAAGACATAGTATTAAAGTAAATAATGTATAATATTATTAGCATTATGAATTTATGTTAAATGTGTAGGACAAATGTTATAGTACTTAATAATATATTATAAGAATTGCATTAGTAATTAAATCAGTACATAAATAAAGTAAATTATACTACTTGTTATTATACGTTCATTGTACTTAGTTACTTCATATAGTAAACAATAGCGTGTGTATATAGTAAGTAATTGTTATGATTAGTGAAGGTTTTTATTATTATTTATATTTATACACATTCTTTCACACTCCTCAAACACTTTTATTTAAGTATAATGAAGTACTTACTTATATTTTAGTTACTTATAAAAAAAAAAAAATTTTGAAAAAAAAACTCGACCTTAACTTAAAAAATTTAAAATAACGAGTTTTAATATAATTTAAGTGGACCATTATAATTATGAGTTCTTTATTATTTCGAAATATTTATTTTTATTATTTAAAATCATAAAGTACAAAAATGTAATCAATTTTATTGTTTAAAGTAATTAATTGGTTAGTTGTAAATCTTATAAATAATTCTTTAATAAATTTTAAGTAATTTTAAGTAATTCATTTCAAATATCTTTTTTTTGGAAATGAACAATTACTAATCCCAAACCGCTTCTTTAGCCCCATAATCTGTAATTTCGAAAAATTATAAATTTTTAAAAACTATAGCGCGTTTTTATTAAACATATAAGTTGTTACGTTGTGTCTTAGCATATGAAGTTCAAGTTTGTTAGAATTCAACATTGGCCAGAACGATCTCATACAGTTCGTCTAAGCAGTATTTGATATTATCTAACAACTCTGAAATCAACCCAAAATTTTAATCTACTTATTATTCATTAAGTACTTACAACAATTGTTAAATTATAAATCAAATTTTTAAGAGTGAACAACAGCACATTATATTTACATTATTGGCTAAAGGCTTCTTTAAGAAATCTACAAGGATCATGTCTGGTCTTTGCCTATAAGCACCGTATATGAATACAGGCTGGACTTAAATATCGGCCGGATGGTATAGTCGTTGGAGGGCTGACCTTTCATGCAAATTAAAGTTTGAACTAAAGTTGATATATAAGGTTTGCATAAAAAATAAGCCTCATCGTCTCATTATAGTTAATAATTAATATTAGGTAGGTACTCACTGCTTAGATATAGAATAAGTTATAAAAGTAATGAACCGAATCAGTGGAGTTGGCAATTGGATTTTAAAATGTTAATCAAACACATGAACTTTATTGATTTGTACATTGTTTCAACAAATTGAATTATTTTATATAATAATTAACTAAATTAACTATAACGAACTAATTAATTTAATCAAATCTCCTATTGCGAGTTAATATGATAATATATTTATAGTTCATTAAGAAACATCCAATTTATTATTAAACTTACTTACATAAAAAATTAAGTACTATAAAATGTAATCATTTATACTTAATTATTCCCATGATATCATATTAATTGTAATTACTAATTAATATAAATTTACTTATATACTTATTTAATTATAATTATGTAGAATAAGTACAATGGTTAATTTAATATTTAATGAATTGTTTTATCTTTAATTAAAGTACACATTTATTAATCATAAGTACGTATTTATTTACAAATGAAATTCTACAAAATTAAATACATTATAGGTTATACATAAGTACTTATATACTTAACAAGAACTGGAAAATTAGTAAATTAAAGATAATTAAATTTAGTGTAAATATTTAACACTTAAATGAAAGTTGTATTTAACAAATAGTTTAATTTACTTAATGTACTAATAAAAACAACTTAAGTAGTTTTTAAAATTTATTTAAAGAACAAACAAATCCATTTTTAAAAAAAAATGTAAACAATTTCAATATTGGTAAAAGTTTGAACTTTTTTAACCCTTCAAAATTTTTACTTTTTTTTAATGTTTATTTTGAATTAATTAAAAACCATTTCTTTTGTTGTTTTAATATACAAATTTTATTTATAAGTATAAGTAGGTACTTAATACTTATACACTCGTAATATGTGTTATACAAACAGTGTAAGAATTAACATTTAAAGTACTTATCTATTAAATAACCTAGTTTTTGTACAGAGTGTTCCAAGAAAGTAGGAACAGAAGTTTTAAAAAAGGGTTTATATATACGTACATTGAAATCTTAAACGGACATGCTGCTTGTAAAACTAATACCAATCAACTAAATGTCCAATTTATCGCATTCGGAAAGTTTTACATCTATGAATTCGGGTTTTTAAAATTCAAACATTTTAAAATTCGATTTTTAAAAATCAAGTTCTTTAGCTGAAAAACATTGGAAAAAACTAATGGAAAAAATCCTAAATGGAAAACTAGAGTTAGAAACGTGGAACTGCATTAAATTATTAAACAAAATATTTACTAAGATATTTACTAAAGTTAGGGAATTGAATTAGATAATTTTTGTATAACTTAACTCTTTAAAGAAGTTAAAACGTTCTTAATATTATCCAACACTACTTACTTAAAGTTTAAATTCTAATCATTTTAAATTAGGATTATTAAACAATTATTATTAACAAATACAATTTAATGGCTGGGTGGCACAGTGGTTAAAGTGCCAATCTTTCTTGCGAAAGGCCCGTTTTCGAATCCCAGTGAATGTGAAAAAACTTTTCTGGTTTTCAACTTGACTCAGCTACCATTCGCCATTGGGTTCAAATTAATGGCTTAATCAATAATTAATAGTTAATATATCTTTAATAAAAAATACATTAATATAACAATATAAACAAATAATTTAATTGAATAATATAACTCACAGATATAGAATATCATATAACTCAAATACAAAAAATATTACAATATAAACAAAAATAGAATTGTATCTATTGAAAATCTAAGACGTTTCTATATGTTATAAGGGGCCTAGTACTATCCCATGTTTAAATTGTATGTGGAATTCATTAAGATCAATTCTAATAACACGAATATAATACGACCTATGGTATAGACAGGCTTATTAGCCTAACAGTTTAACAGTTAGCACGTTAGCAAAAAAAAATTGGATTAGTAATATAAAATGATATACTAATTAAAAATATACAACTTATACAAAATGCTAATAAAGTTCAAAATAAGCCCAAGCTTTACATTTAACTTTATTAGTATGTTTTATGATTAAATAATCGATTGATATTTTATTATTTAAAAAATTTTTTTTTTCTGTATCTTCAATAATCAAATGCGAATTTAAAAACTTATTTATAATAAATATATTGAAATTTAAACTTGATACTAATAAACGTGTTCCTATATGTATCAAATTTAATACAAGATAATAGTTACTAACATAGGTATCTTTTTTTTAAATTAAGCAAGAGTTTGCAAATATTTGTATTTAAGTATTCGTTTATTGTGTCTTTTCTAAAGAAATGTATGTATATATATTATTTATAAATATACAATATTCATAATATATAAATATTTATATGTACTTACGTATAATATACAATAGTAATAAACAAAAATAATAATAAACAAAACTTTTAAATTCTTTGATATAAAAATTTATTTTGGCTTAAAAAGTTATCAATACCCAAAAAGTTTATTATTAATTTTCTTAAAAAAAAAAAAAAGCTCTTAACATGTGTAGAAAAAGTTTATATTTGAAAAAAAATTTGAAAACTTATTCTTAATACTTATCATAAAATAATGAACTTTTTCTTAAGTATCTAAACTAATTTCAATTTAAAAAAACATTTGAACTTATGTATAAATTATTATATTTTATATAATTGTTTATAAATTTATTAAATTATTGATGGTTGAAAATAAAAATAGAAAATTCAATTTAAAATTATTAAAAAAATTGTTAAATTATTTTGTACATAAATAATTATTAGATATTTAAATATTATTATATAATATACCCAGCTGATGTACTAAGTATACTTAAAAGAAATTTTATTTTACATATTTGATAATAAATACGAGTAGGTACTTGATAAGTACTTAATAGTTTGATAATAAATTTAAAGTTCACAATTATAATACAAAAATTGATGAAACCGTTTATATCAATTAATTATACTGAATTTTTTAATAGAACTTTTTTGTATTTTAATTATTATTAAGGCACACATTAAAATTTAGATCAATGATCTGATCTAGAACCTTAAAAAAATCAGATCAAACTTGTTCTTTGATTTGAATAAAATTAAGATTTTTATAGATTACTTTTTAGATAAAAATCTTTAAACGATTTTATTTTAAATTTAATCTTATGATAAGTTTATTTAAATTAGTTACCGAAGCTTTCTTTCACTTGTCTTAGATCTGATTTTGATATAAAACAAGTGAAAGAAGGTATAAATTACTTATATATAAAAATAATAATATTATATAAGTACTGATCTACTAAAGATAAAAGAAACAATTTTTTGATACAGGGTGGCGCAAAACGACCGATATGGTTTGAATTTAATAACTTTTTAAACTTATTTATATTTTTGATTTTTATTTCAGAATTTTGTGAAAAAAACTTGGGGAATTGGAAATGGAATAGTACACAACAGAACAGTGATCAAAAATTACGAAAAGTTATGGAAAATGTACTGGAAAGAGTACGAATTTGCGAAACCGAAAATGGTCACCCCTTCCGGGATATAATTTTTCATACTTAAGCTAAAAATATTCCCCTTTAATATACTGTATAACAAAAAAATAATAATAATAATAATTAAATAAAAAAGTTATTAAACATTCAAAACCCTGTAAAAAAAAATGATTTTAAAGAGATCAGATCAATTTTTTAAATTAATTATTTAACATCCCTATATTTCAGCTTCACAAGTAAAAAAAATTGTAGTATTTTACAGTTCCTGAGCTGCCTAAGATAATCATAATAAGTACCAAAAATGGTTTCTTTAGTTACTTTTATAATTCTTAATTAATCGTTGTTAAGTTTCTATAACAATTTACAATATTTCTAAACACAGTAGTTTCTATCAATTTTGTTCAGGTATAGAAGTTTTTTTTATTTTTTGATCATTGGTTTCAACAAAATGCTTGTTTCGATTATCAAATCGCAAAAAATTGTGTTGCACTTATGTATTTTTATTAAACCTTGAATTATAATAAACAAAAATAATTAATATAAAAATTGTATATTTTTATACCTATATGTATTTCTATATATTATAATATAACTATAAGAGATACATTTGTGACTAAAATTTCTATTGCAATACTCTTAAAATTTTGTAAATAAACAGACAAACGAGCCACAAAACAGTTAAGTACAAGATTTTATTAAATTTTCAAAATTGTATTTAAAATAAAAGCATTAGTTAGTAATTAATTATTTAACTACCATTACTTACTCAAATAATGGTAACATAATAATATAACACCTACTTAATTCAAACAGTTCTCAAATACTTCTTTTTATATCTCAAACGAAATAAGTACTTAAAGTACTCAATATTAAAGTACTTCCTTCTAATTCTATTCAAATTAAAAAAAAAAAAAAAACTATAACCGTTTAAGAAATGTACCCATAGTATTTGATTTTCTAATTCACAATTACCCAAGATTTTTTTAAAAAACTTTAATTATTCTCTTTAACTCAATTCTTAATTTTTTAAAAAATCTCAATAAATGGAAAATAATTTTGCCATTACTCTTATTAAATTCAATACTAAATATACAAAACGAAACGTCATACATTCTGTTAAAAAGTCAATGACTTTCAAAACCTGACACAAAATTCTTGAAATTATTTTTGTACTCTTCCAACTCATTCATCCTCGAACACTCAAGTCCTTAAAAGAAGGGGAAATAAATAAGCAAACAAAAAAAAAAAACACTACAAAAAAAAATTGCCCTACATTTGATACAAGGACAAAGTTGAGAACAAAATATAACTAATACAAGTAAAGGAACACTGCATAATCAACATTTAATACAATCAAATAAAACGAAATTATATAAATTTGTACATGGCATAACATTTTACACAATCAATTTTATCAAAAGTGAATGGGAAACGTCAAAATGTTTTCTTTTATCTAATTCAGGTAGTCTAATTATAACTTATGTTGTTTTAAATACTTATTTTAATTGTAATTTAACAAGTACTTCTTAAACTGTATTTTAAAAGAATGTTCGTCCCGTAAGTTAAATCAAAAAATATTTTGATTAAAATGGTTGCTAAATCTAATAAAAATGTTCAATCAATAACAATTGGCTTGTTACTGATGTTTCTGAGATTTTAATAAATAGATTTGAGCTAAACCAATTGTATAGCTACTTATATTTAACTTCTATTCTTTAAGAATTGTGGGGCCTTATACTTATTAGAAAAGAATAATAGATTCAAAAACTATCAATTGTTTAAGGACATTTAAATTTTAAACAGCTGTTCAAATAATTGACATTTTAGTCATTCACCGTTCATTTTTTCACAGTTAAAATATTCCGTTATTTTTATAATGAATTTTTTGACAGTGTAAATTAATTAAATTTATTCATATTTTTTTAAAACTAACCTCATCAGCTTTTGGATGTTGATGATTACACAGATGTTTATGTTGATGATGTGCATGATATTTGTCCTGTTTTATTTCCATATCATTTTCAATTTCATTTCCAAAATTTTTCAAATTATCATTTGCAAAGGACATTGAATGTATGCCGGTGGTTTCTTTTGTTGTTGCAAATGCAATAACTTTATTTATAAATAAAAAATTACTACCAATTAATATATAAAATAATAATAATACTAAATTAAATTGAATATTAAAATTAAATTTTGATAATTTCAACATATTTAAAGATAATTTTTGTAAATTATTGATTTTCACCATAATTTTACTATTTATTTTTTATCTTTCTGTCTAAAAAAACACTTTAGAAAATTTAAACATTAAAAAATTGATTTTTAACACAAAATAAATATAATATGAATTAAAAAAATTTAAATAATTAATTTAAATTTTAATTTATTATGTTTTTTATAATTTAATCACAAGATTTTAAATATAACTTTTTTTTAAAAATTCACAATTTTTTTTAAAAACCGTAAAATTAAAAGAATTTGTTACTTCATTATTATTTTAACATGCTATTTAAATTTTATTCTGACTATGAAACACTTTTTTTTTTAATTGTAAAATAATCGATTTTTTTTTAATATAAATATTATATTAAAATTTAATTATTCAAAATTCAAGTAAATTTAAAATTTTCACACAATTTTGTTTAATGGGTTTTCTTGAACTAAACTAAGATTCGCAATTTATTTGAAATTTAATTGAAATTCACATTATTATATAAATTTATTTTATAATTGATTATTATTTTATTAAAATTAAATAAAAATTAATATGACTTTTATTCATAATTTTACATAATAATAATAAAATTTATATTAAAAAAACGAAAATAATATTGAACACTATAAAATAAACGTATTTTAAAATAAAAATATATTTTGACTTATTAATTAGAGAATTTTTTATTTAACTAACAAACACTGTTCTTAAATTTAGAAATAAATTATATTTCTTAAAATTCTTTTATTAATATATTTTTAATTCAGAACTTAATATTAAAATAATTTTTAATTTGATTTTTTCATAAAAAAAGAATTTATTGGATTCGCGTTTATTAGTATTGTTTTATTTTACTGTTATTAAATTTATCCGTCAAAACACGCCCGTTCAATACAAATTCAGCTATCAAACTAAAATAGTACAATTTCAATTGAATATAAAATGTCAGCTAGTCATCTGGCCTTTGTTGATATCAGAAATGTCTAAATTTTCTGTCTTCTTTGTTTGTATCATTTCTTTTTATTGGTATTGGTTTATGTTTTATTTCTGTGTTTATTTTGCAACATAAAAATTTTTGAATATGTATAGAAGAGGGGAAATTATGTTTTATATAAAAATTAAAAACAAACTGTAAAAAAACATAATTTTAGCATGATTGTTTGTATTTGAAAACAAATACAGTTAACGGTGATAATACATAACAGTATAGATGTCAATTGTCAAAATATTTTTTTGACATATGATAATTGGTATACTTGGTTTTTAATAAAAGACCATATGATGAAAATATAAAAAAAGTGGCATTCTGTTATTAATACATATTTATTATAAAACTAGGGAGATAGCCTTTCGTACGGTTGGTGTACGTGTAAGTGTAAAAATCAAATTTTGTTATTCTGAATCAATAAGAATAAATAAATATCGTAAGCGAAAAAAAATTTTGTTTAATAAATTTATTCGCATTTACAAAACAAATATCAAAATAAAAATTGATCTGAATTAAACCGTACAACCTAATAATTAATATATATATGCATAGTCTCCGCTCAAACCATCCAACCACTGGGTTACTTATACTTTTTTTAAAGAAATACCGAAAGAATTACTTAAGTATAACACTTAACATAACATAGGGCACGCTAATAGATTTTAACATTTACAAGATTTACAACTATGTATATGAAATATCAAAATTATATTTATTTGACTACAGATGTGGAAAAAGAAAATTATTGAATAAAACTTGTCTTACATAATTAATTGAATTAGTATTAAATATTATACAGTTACTAGTGTACATTAATTATATTAAGGATACACTTCTTTACAAAAGCAGTTTCAATTAACTAATAGTTGGAGAATTAATTCAAAATCAATAAAAACATATTTTTATTACATTTCCAATTATTTTATCACAATTGATATTCTGACGACAATTATTAACAAACTTAGTAATCTTCAATATATTTCTAAGCGCTTTATTAGTTTATTCTTTTCTTGACTGTTCCATTTCCAAAAATACTTTATTTAAAGTTGCAGATCTATGTTTCTTTACTGGAAGTTGGAAGCGGATTTATAAAATTATTACATCCAAAATTAAATCAATTTAAAAATATAATTAGTATGAACCTAACTTTGGTTTCCCTTTTTAAATATACTACCTAAATAGTTATAAAAATTATAAATGTATTATATATATTTATTTTATTTATTTATTTACATAAGAATACTGAAATTAATTTAAGTACAAAAAATAATTAGGTCTTCATTAAAAAATTTCTTAAATTATAAATACTATACTTTGAAAATAAATAAAAATTTTTTTTTAAAACGCAAACTCTATTGTGAATGAAATTAACAGTAATAAATTGTATTATTACTACAATTCTTCTATTGTACAATGTACATAAATACATATTTCTACATTTTTAAGTGTTGATAATTTTGAGAACACATACGGTATACATCATACATGGTTGGCCTTTTCATATATGTATTCATAATCATATTAGGTATATCATTTGCGGTATTATATACATATATAATAAATCATTCTTTAATTCACCATATTCAGCTATCTCACTCAGCTGCTTGTACTTTTCTCTTCTCTTCTCATATTCAGCTATTAAAATCTGTATTCATTTTATATTCAGTTATCAGTTATCCCTTATCATTAAGTATTGCTTTGCTTTAACTTAGTTTTCCCACTCTACTCTAATCATACATGTGAGTGAGTGAAACAACAAACCGATTTAATATAAATTACAAACATTAGAAAAATATTGTGCAAATTGTATAATACAATAAAGCCATTAACAACATGTAAGAATGAAAGAGAAAGAAAAAGAGAAAAGAAAAATGAATGAAATGTAGAGCAAAACAGTGGAGAGGAGTAGAATGGGTATTGAATTTTAGACTTGAGTACAAAAAATTTACCATTCATATTTTTTTCATTCAAAAAAAAAGAGCAGAGCACGTGCTTACAGATATTATAGTGTTACCATACTACTGTATTTTATGACTACTTAGTCGAATTAATTTTGTATTTTAATTTTTAAAATACATATGTGGGTATTCGATTTTTTTTTAAAAGTTTTATTTAAGATTCACGAATATTATTTATGTAATAGTTAGAAGTTATATTAAAAATTATTTTTTCAAATAAAAGGAGACAATAATTTTAAATCTAATTTAAATGACTCTTTTGTCACAGTACAATACGAGTATATAACAAATTTCAGACTTATAATTTTTCAACAAACCTACTTAATCAATTTCTAAAATTATTTTAAAATTAATTTTGTAATTAAGGCAAAGTGTCTTATAAAAGCCCTTCCCGAATTATGTATTACTTGTTGAAAGTAGGTACTTCTATTACTTATTAATAATGTAAAATACTATCAACAAATTCACAGTGCTTATTCGGAAAGTTTATCTCTTTATTTTCTAATTAATCTTTTAAATACCATATAATTACATATTTAAGCTTTTATTTTTACAACTACATGTGTAAACTTATGTTTTTATACAACTTATGTATAGGTACATATACATATGAGGATATTTATCAAAGTACTAAGTTCGAACATATAATAATATCCATAAAAACCTTAAAGCAAAATGTAATTTGAAATTAAATATAAAATCTTAGAAAGTTGTAAAATAAGTGGATCAAATTATTGAGGTGGTTCATTTTTAATATGGATCAGTTTTTATTATGTAATCAATTTCATCTCAAAAACAAATTTAACAAATAATTTTGATTTCTGTTTTGCCAAAACAAGCATTT
This sequence comes from Dolichopus griseipennis, assembly GCA_963082915.1. Taxonomy (NCBI): domain Eukaryota; kingdom Metazoa; phylum Arthropoda; class Insecta; order Diptera; family Dolichopodidae; genus Dolichopus; species Dolichopus griseipennis. The sequence continues at coordinate 7,096,018 of OY720441.1, forward strand.
AGTATTAATTTGATTAGTATTTTAGGGATATTGAGGAACCAAATCAAAGTGAATATTTGACCATCCATGAATATTTGGACCATCAAATAAAAAATTAACAAACTTCTAATTCCTAAATAAAATCATATTTACCAACTCTTCGAATATTTCAAATAATCAAATTGGAAAATTAAATTCAAACCTTTAATTCACCTACATATATGAGTGAATACAGTCTAATACACGAAGAGGAACAGTTTTCTCTGATGGTGAGTCAAGAATGACTCCACAATTAATCAAATATTAAATATTCAACAACTCAAAACAAAGTATCGATTGTCGACTATCCTAATGCAGTTAGAGCAGTCCGACAGCAATTCGTTAACTAATAAGCTTAGAAAATCAAACTCAAAAAGGAATTGAAAATTTCACATTTCTGTATCGTACCAGTATACGTACCAGGAGACAAGGACAAATGAAAATCGAGACAAGGATTAAATGGATAAACAACCATTAAAATAAAAAAATTACAGAATACATTAAAAACATTACACAGCAAAAACAAGAGCTTCTGAAGTTCTATTAGAAAGCCGATCTTTCCAAACATTAAAGAAAACAAAAATGATTAATAAAAGAATCATAGAATCCGGAATAAAGTTGTCACAGACTATAATAAGGTGCATCCTATATTCACTCATACATTCACCTGCAAAATTATTCGCATTTGCCTATTTATGAATAATGCTGTAGCAGCAAACCACATATTTATTGAATATGGTCTCTAAAGAATTACCCTAGAATTCGGAACAAAACTGAATTACAAAAATTTCAATTACAGTAATTGAATAAAAGAAAATTTTACAATTACAATTAGAAGTTGCTATGATAGATTGCTATAATGTGTAATTTAATTATGTTTTCAATTATAAAATTGTAATTTAATGTATTTAAAATAATAATTACTGCAAATTCAATGAGTACTTGTATTTTACTTGAGCTCAATATCAATTTATTGAGTTCAAAAATTAAATTACAAATAAATTACAAATAGCTCAATATCAATTTATTGAGTTCAAAAATTCAATTACAAAATAATTGAGTTGTTTAAATTACATTCAACTGTACTTGTAATATTTTTTAATTAAATTTTTTTTATAACTAAAATTTTCTCAACTACAATTACATGGAATTGAAAAATTTTTAATTATAAATTACTTTAAATTGTAATTGAATCCGTAATTAATTACAAAATGTAATTGTCATCAACAATATGGAAAACCTCTTACAATATAATCAAATATGGAAACAAGTACTCGTATAAGAGTTCAAGTCAATTCAGTGTTTAGACCTTAAATACCCACAAAATATGAACAATGAATAGAGTTAAGAGTCCTACATGTACTCCGTCCTACATATACTCTTAGGTTGCAAACATGATTCATACAATTTTATGAATAAATGAATACCACAAATAACATCTAACAGATTTTTATATACTATGCAAGAGTATATAAAAAGTTTTAATCCTTAAAGAGAATCTAATAAATGTCCTGCATACTTTTTACTGTTATTAATTTTATTTTTTTACAGTTTACTTTTTTGTTATATAAAGGAGTTACAATGCAAAAATTTTCCACATTTTCAGATTTATTTTTGAAAGGACATTCAATTCCTTAGTTCCTTAAACAATATATTATGTAATGAAAATTTTATATAAAATTGTAAATAATATTAAAAAGATTTAATTTTGTTTTTGTTTTTTTTTTGTTATTTGTTCAGATCTGTTCAAAAATAAGTGTAAAATCGGATAAAATGAACATAATTTTGTGGTTAATAACATGTGCTTGTAGTGGAACAATTTTATTAATTCCTAAGGCAAAAGCTCAAGACTCTCCGAATGGTAATTAATATAAAATTGATTTAAAAGATGCGGATGTTATATAGGTAATATAATTTTTGTTTTTTTTTAAATGTAATACAGATATTCCACGATCAGTTGATGATTGTCAAGTGACACCAGTGATACATGTTCTTCAATATCCGGGGTGTGTTCCAAAACCAATACCATCATATGCATGCATTGGAAGATGTGCCAGTTATATTCAAGTATAAAATAATTTATTTATATATTCTTTTTCCAAATTGATTTACAATTGAGTATATTTGGCCCGAATACATGAAACTGAACTTCAAATCAAATTTCACTTATTAAGTAAAACCACGAGTTCAATTATAGTATTAGTTTGAAAAAGTGTGACTTGAATGAAAGCTCTCCCTTATGTATTCGACCCATTAAATAATGAAATTTCATTTTATATTTCGATTATGTAAACAGGTATCCGGAAGTAAAATTTGGCAAATGGAAAGATCTTGTATGTGTTGTCAAGAATCTGGTGAACGTGAAGCTTCAGTTTCATTATTTTGTCCAAAAGCAAGACCAGGAGAAAGAAAATTTCGCAAGGTAATTTAAATAATGTAAATATAGAGTGAAATTAGATTGAGTTTTATCATTGTGTTAAATGGAAAAGAGTTGAATGGCTGAATGTTTCAACTAAAAATAAGGAGCAATATATACCACCAGATGCTTCAAAATTCCTCAAAACTCTTTTGAATTTTATGAGTCACAAAATATTGAAACAATTTTTAAATGTATGTGCAACATTACAGAAAAACGGATTGTCTGATTTCGTAACCGACTATAAAATTTATAGGGATTTATATATATTGTAATTAAATATAATAAAATTCATAAGGTGATCTCAGATACAAACGATGGTCGTGTTTTGCCCGGTGTAATTCCCATTTCTTCAAAGGAACCAAGACAAAGAGTGCCTCGGTAGGGACAAAGGCAGGGACAAAGAGTGCCTCGAAGTGGAGGGTGCAAATACTAGAATACAGATATTTGTTTGAAACCTGTTGAAAACATTCAAATATTACATTCTGCTACAAATTGGAATTGGAATAATATTATAGTGTAATAGTATGTAGAATATTTTCACGTGAGTCATAATATCCTAAATTATGGCATTTTGGCCCATTTTGATGGATCATTAGATCATTAGAAAAATTATTATTGTGATATGTCTCACCAATTTAAGGGCATTTTGATTCACGGATAATGAGAAACTGTTGAAACAAATTGAGTTTGGGCAATGTGTCTCACGTGCTCGAGGCGATATGGCACGTCGCTTAAATTTGTTATATTTGTTCATATCAGAGTTTATTATGTAGAGATAGTAAGTTTAAGCGATTCCTTCCTATTATGGGACTAGTAAGTTCCTTAAATTTTAATATATCATATTTACAATTTATAACTTACATATACATACAATTTTTAAACAAAATCTAAAAAATGAAATGAGTCGATTATTTTAGAATGCCAAGTGCATTTATTAAAAGTTACTTAAAGTAATTTCTTCCTTATTAGTTTAAATTTTCTTATAACTTGTTGCAAAAGTCCAGATGTAAAATTAAAAATGTGTACGAACTTAATCTTTATTAATTCTATCGTCCTCATGGAAACTATTATAGTTTTTTAATTCATAAGCGCTTCTTGTTAATATGGTGTGGTTGGTATACAAATCATAGTATAAGTATACTACTAATAATTGAAGGTTTAAGGCAAATTTTTTTAAATAAATCATTGGACCTAATTATTCAGATTAAATTATTAGGTACTTACTTCTCATATTAAAAAATCATTGATTTATTTAAAAAAATTTACAAAAACAAAATATTAAATCATATTTGACACAAATTTCCTTCTTATATATTGCCTTAAATTTTTCCTGTTGATATTTTTATGATTGATTTTTAATGTTTTATTTATGTTTTATTACACAGAAACATATTTAATACATTAATATTATACACATATATTACATAAATAATATAAGTTAAATTTTTTTTTCTTTATTTTAAATTAGGTTTTAACAAAAGCACCCCTGGAGTGTATGTGTCGCCCATGTTCATCAATTGAAGAGTCTGGTATTGTACCACAAGAATTAGCTGGTTATAGTGGTGATGAAGGACCATTAAATAATCATTTTAGAAAAACTGGTGTACTTTCTTAAATTTTCTTTTATTTATGTATATATATATATATATATATATATATATATATATATATAATAAAATTAAAGTAATAATAATATTACTTAGAAAAATATATTTAGTACAGAAGAAATAAAGTGTTCGTATTTTTTAATGTGTCGAAAAAAACTTGTTAACACTCATACAAATGCAAAATAAAATAAAAAATTTAATTTATTAACAGAAAAATAGTAATGGAATTTAAAAAGAAGTCATATTTGGTGATTTTATTAAAGTTAAATATAGAAAAATGACCATTTACTCTATTCTAAAGATTTTATTAATCCTTATATATGTAGAAGTGTTTTGATAAAATAATTTAAAAAATTTTTTAAAATACAAATAAAATGTAGAAACGTCTTAGATTTTTTATATTTTTCATAAATTTTCGTAATTTTTGATCGCTGTTCTGTTGTGTTCCATTTCCAATTCCCCAAGTTTTCTTCACAAAATTCTAAAATAAAAAAAAAATTTTAAAAAATTTAAAAAGTTATGAAACATTCCAACCATATCGTTTTGCGCCACCCTGTATAATTTAAAAATTGTATTATACACAATCTACACTAATAATATATCAAGTACAGGGTTGCATGTGGTATTTATATACATCAGTTCTAATAGTAAGAATATAATATTTCCCCTTAAGCAAGAAACAGGATTCCGTGACAGTTTAACTAATTTTCCAAAAAAAAAATTTCGAATTTAAATTTTGTGGAAAAAAATCTCAAATTTTATAAAATTTAAAAAAAAATCATGAAAATCAAAAATACCGAATTTAAATGTTTTTTTAATTAATTTAATATTAACTAAATGTAAAATTAAAACAAGTGATGAAAACAACCAAGGGTTTTTAAAAAAGCACATTTTCAAAATTATATAGTGTTACATCCTAATTATTTTATCACTTATTTTTATAAATATATATATATAAAAAGAATGATAAAACCCCTAACTATAATAGTCATATGATGTCATATAAACTTTTGATAAATATTCAATATGATTACATATAATATACAAAATCATAACCCAAACTACACAGTCATAACTCATAACCAATCATACGCATAAAATGTCAAATATAAACATTAACCAGTGTGAAATATAATGTTGGAGTTTAAATGTTAACATTTAATTCTAGAAAAATATACACTGGTAAATTAGTAATTGATTCATTTCAAAATAAAACTCATAATTTTTAGGTTCCAATAGTCCTGAAATGGGGAAGGTTCCGAAATTTTTAGTAAGCAAACTTATGATGATTCTCGAATTGAGTATTGCATAATGGTAAATTTTAGTAGCATATGGCAACCCTGCACATTAGTCTTTCAAAGATTTATAAAGCTCATAAAAACAGTTGTCTTTTACCGTTTTCAGATTAAAACGAGGATGAGTGTAGTAGAGTAGACTGTGTCAACTCTGGGATACCCGTATGACCGTAACATATACATTATATCATCCGGTTAATTACTTTTGCAAAATTTCAAACATACAGCTTTATTTAGTATAGTGGAAAACTCATATAAAAGAATGAGTTACAGTAGACCAACCAAATTTTGCAGTAACTTTGGTCATTGCACTAAACTATTTTTGGCAAAATTTTAGACACCCAGCTTCATTAGGTGTAGTGTAATGTTCATATAGAAGAAGGAGTTGTATGGCAGCTACTCGAGCCCTCTACAGTAGACCAACCAAATTTTGCAGAAACTTTGGCCATTACACTAAACTATTTTTTTGCAAAATTTCAGACATCCAGCTTGATTAGGTGGAGTGTAATGCTCATAGAAATTAAGAAGTTGTATGGCAACTCCTCGAACCCACTGCGCTAGACCAACCAAATTTTGCAAAAACTTTGGCCATAAAACTAAACTACTTTTGGCACAATTTCAGACACGCAGCTGTAATAGGTTCAGAGTAATACTCATATAAAAAAAAAGTTGTATGGCAGCTACCCGAACCCATGGACCAAAATGGCTGGATTTAAATAACGATGACGGCTATTGCAAAAAAACGCATTTGCGAAAATTCCAAGATCCTAGATCCTTTAGTTTTTGAGTTATCGTGCGGACGGACGGACGGACATACATAGCTAAATCGATTAAAATCGATTTATTTTTCCGGGTTTGAATCCCAGTGCAAGTGAAAATACTCTTCTGGTTTTCGACTAGACTCAGCTACAATTCGTCATTGTGTTCAAAATAATGGCTTAGTCAATAATTAATAATTATATATCTTCAGTAAAAAAATACATTAATATAAGAATATAAACAAAGGGGTTCGCTACAAGTGCTAAGCACTTCTTAGAACCTGTGAGTAATAAATAAATAAAAAAAAAAAAAACTTTAAAATAAAATAAAGTCTATGAAAAACAAAGAAATTTTCAGAATTTTAGCTGTAACATTTTTATTAAGACCATTGTTTAACAAATGTTGGTGTTACGAATCTTTAAGTTAATTGATCCTTCATATTTTTAGAATGGTCTTTGAAACATAGTGATTATTTAGGCCTTAGGGCATTTCATCAAATGACTTAAGCACCCTCTGAATAAAGTTTGAAAATGAACGGCGAATGTATCGTCAAAATATATAAAAAATTTATTATTTTTGATTTTGATCTCGAAAGCCTTACAACTATCTTTGAAGAGTTGTTCCTCATAATGTTTTTAGATCCTTTCTATTGAGATATAAGGCTAATATTCAAAAATAAATCTTCATTATTCATTTGAGATTTAAATTGATATTACTGCAAATTATATCAATACCCATTACTAAATTATTAATAAAAATTCTTATTAAAATTATTTTAAAAATTTTTTATTACAATTCTTATAAATTACATAAAAAAGGTTATAAAACATTGTTGTATTATAGGAAATATCTATATTTTACTAATTTATTGAACAATATAAATTAACAATCCAATTAAAAATATATATATAAAATTATATTTTAATTTAATGGCACTACCACGAAATACCTTTTCCATATCATCTTTTACCATAGTTTTCCAATCAATATTTTTCTGAATTTTTGATATAATTTTGTTCAATGTTTTTATATCCGAATCACTAAAATATAATCTACTCGCCTTTGCATTAATAAATGCATTCATTAAGTGAATATCATCTATTTCAGTGAAATATTGAGCTATAATTGAAATAACACCCAAAACAGAATTTTCTCCACCACCCAACCTAAAATAAAAACCAATATGAATATGAATATTTATAATTGCAGAAACAAATTTTAATATACAGCTTATGATTAATTAATAATGAATTATATTACGTCTATAACTGATAAATTTTCATTTTATAAATTTTAGATATTAAGAAATCTAATTTTAATAGGGTAAATGAATGAAACAGTTGTCTGTAAACCTAAGTTCACTTATTATACAAGGGTATTGTAACACAGATTGAAAATTGTTCTACAGATTTTGTCATATCTCACAAAAACGGCCAAATTATAAAAAGGGGCATCTAAAGGTTATAAGAATCAAAATGATTGTAGATATTGGTTCTTTTACTATTTGAAAACTTTTAAGCTTAAAATTTTTAAAATTTTCATTAACCAAAAATTTTTGGTAGATCTTTTTGCATTTAAAAGTGTTTTATTATAAAAGTAAATTGCTAAAATGAAAGACAGTTGTTCTTTCAGCAATTTACTTTTATATTAAAACACTTGTATACCATATTAAAAACAATATATTGCTAAGCTATGTATATAGTTTCACAACCTTTGTTTAGATTCAAATCGAAATATTTGTTGCCAACGTTTTTAAAGTACCTATTATACATGCCTAATCATGTACATATGTATATATAAGTGTTTATGAATTTAGTTTGCATTATCAAAGTGAAGTATTTAAGTTTTTAAAGTTACATATTTTTAAAAAAACTATACAATTTATTTTTAGTTATTTTTTTATTTTTGTTGAATTCAAAAAAAAAAAATGTTTTATATTTTAACGAGGATTGAACACGAACGAAGGTAGATATGTTTACACCCGAAGCCACTTCGCTAACCACTGCACCATACAATTCTTATGAATTGATTGTTAGATTTCTAATATTAATGTATCACTAACTTATAGAATGAAAAATAAACCCATAGACACAGGCAACTTCATATAAAAGTATTTAATATTAAGATTTGATTAGAATTTAATTCTATAATTATCAGTTCGAATGTTTTTTTTTCAAAATTCTAAATCTAATGTTTTTTAAATATAATTAAGTTTTGCATACTTACGATTTTCCAACTTTTTCAAGATTTTCACCAACTAATGCCAAAAGGAATGAAGTTTTATTTACATTTTCAGAAATTAATGAATTAAGGGCATACATTTTATCTTGAAGTCTAACATCATCTGATTCCAAAATGAATTTAAATTGTTTGTGTATATTTTCTCTAGAATTAACACATCCTAAAACACCAAGTAATGATTGTTTCTCTGTTGGATTCTTAATATCCCTATATATATTTTGTATATACGAAAAGACTTCATCTTCATTTTCACCACTTAATGCTGAACAATAAACCACATTTTTAATATTTTTATGAATTGTGACATTATTTTTCATTTCCGATGTAATAAATTGTTTTGATAAATTCAGACAATCTTTATATTGTAGTTTACATAACCAATTGATTAATTTACTCCTTCCATAAATTCGTAACAATTTATCAGATGAACTTTGATTAAAACCATAATCTTTGAAGGCGTTTTTCAATCGTAAAGTTATAAATTCATTCAAATCATTTGAATATTCTTGACCCAATCTAGTTTTTAAAAATAAAATACCATTTAAAGCTGATGCTAATGGTAAATAATGACGTTCATTTTCAATATAGGATAATACTTTAAAAATGAAATTATATTTTAAAAGTCCAACACGTGCAAAATTAAATAAATCATCAATAATATTAGCTCTATTAATTGGATGTATTACATCTGTATCATTTAAAATATTTCCAATTTTTAACCAATTATCTTCATCATAATTGACACGATAATAACCCACTTGTTGTATATTAATTATAATCCAATCAATGGGTTCTTTTGCTATTTCTAAATTCACTACACTAGATTGTAATGGTTTTACAAATTTAAATTCAGTTTCACTTGGAATTGTAAAATTTTTTTCAATATTTGTTGTATATGTTATTGGTATTGTATACGTTAAATCTGGATTTAATCCCGGATCAATTAAATCACGATCTATTATAAAACGTTTTTGTGAAATATCAATAGATTTTCTATTTTTTGAAATTGAAACATGTACAACAGGGTAACCAGGTTGTTCTGTCCAATCAGTAAAAAAATCGAAAAAGCTAACACCTGAATGAATCCATTCTTTACGAAAATTTGTCATTACATTGTCTGGGGTAGCTGATTGATATCTTCTACAATAATATAAAAATTAACAATTTTCAACATAATCAATATTTCAGTTTAATATAAAATTTTACCTTTCTAGTAATAAATTTTGCATACCACGTTTAAAATGTTTTTCACCCATACAATTTTTAAACATTCTTAAAATTGATGCACCTTTATTATATGAAATTGTTGTATATTCAGCCGGAGGATTATATGGTTTTGTAATTGATTCATAAATAGTCATGGGACCAGTACCTTCCAAAGAATCAACTAACAATGAGCTATGAACTTGTTGAAATACAAATAATTTTTCTAATTCCCATTCGGGATAAATCTAAAATAAAATTAAATAAATTTTATTAATTAAAATTTAAAAAAAAAAAATTATTAAAAATTTACTCTATTTGGTATAAAATATTCAAAATATCTAGCAAATCCTTCATTTATCCATAAATGATTCCACCATTCTAATGTTATAAAATTACCAAACCACATATGACTTTGTTCATGTGCAATAACAGTTGTAATTCTTTGCAAATCCAAATCTGCTGTTGTTTTTGCATCATACAAAAAATATTTTTCTCTAAAAATACATTTTTAATGAGAGTGTTGAGATATTAATTAATAATTAGTTATAATACTTAAACAACAATAGTCCCCAATTTTCCATAGCACCAGCTGCAAAATCTGGTATAGCTGCCATGTGCATTTTATTTATACCCAATTCTTTATAACTAATATCAAAATAATTATTTAATTCATTTAATAATTTTATTCCAATATCTAAAGCATATTTATAATAATCAATAACATTTGGACGGACGGCAACCCCAAAATCATTTTCTTTATTTAAAATTTCTGAATAATCTGAAATTAAAAATGCAACTAAATATGTTGACATTTTTGGTGTTGTTGCAAATATTGTTTCTAATCTTGATAATCTTAAAATATAAAAGAAAAGTAATAAATTCAAGTTAAAATATTTAATAAATTATAGTTTTGATTAATTGTTGTGTATATTTTGTTAATTTTAAATGAAGGCCATTAATAAAAGATGAATTTTATTCTATAAATGTGGAATAAAATCAAGTGAAGTGTGCCTCAATTTTTCATATGATTTCAATCTAAAGATTTTTTTTTAATCATTTATTTAAGAGCGATTAAGAGTTTCATTTATGACATCTTTTATTTAAAGTAAAAATATGATATTGAAGACTCTTAGTTATTTTATTTCTATGATAATGAAATGGTACGTTAAAGATATTACTAATTGCGGTTGGCAATCCTGGTTAAGTCTTAACTATGTTGAATCAACTTTAGTAGCTTTAATTAAACAATTATAACTGAATCTATCTATCTTCTTCTATATATATAAAAACGAATGTTTGCTTTTTGTGCGTTTGTATGTTAGATATAGTATAGACGCTTAAACTGCTCAGCTGATTATCATGCAAATTTGTTTATTAAAGATTTTGGGTATAGTGAGTGTTTTTCGGCCAACTATTTTTCTCTAACGAACCGTTGGGGGCTGGGACTGTGATGCAGGTATTTAAACCTTGTTGTTCTAAAATAACAACGGTTTGACCGATTGACTTCAAGTTTTGTATATGTGATGGTTTTTGACAATGGACTTGACTCTATTGAGCGGACTTGAAATTTGTTAAACCATACCGATCCGACGATTGGTTAAAAAAAAATTTGGAAGCAAATTACGTCCAATTTAAAAAAAAATTACTTATTTAGTTTATTAACCATGTTTAATTATTGCGTTAATTGTTTCCAATAACATCAACTTCAATTAAAACTCCATTGAGAGCAACAGCTACGCACACTCAATATTAGCTTGTATAATTAATTATAAAATCCATCTTTATAAAATAAAAATTTTTAAATTAAAATCTTACCCCTTTTTGTTTGTTTTTATAATTTTAGTATTACTTATCGCTGTTAGTTCGTCTTCGTGATTCAGAGTTACATTAAAAGTTGCTTTAAATTTTGGTTCATCAAAACATGGAAATGCTTGTCTAGTATGTTTGTCATTAAATTGAGTGGTTGCAAGCCATCTAAAATAAATTAAAAAAATAAATTAAATACCATTGCATACTGAAATTATTTATTAAAGAGCACTAAAAGTAATGCTTCATAACTTGTCCAAAAAGTGAATATCCAATTAAATAAAATAACAACAATAAATTAAATTATGTATCTCCGCATACAATAATGTAGAGAAAGTAATCAATTTGAATAATATTAGGAAAATAATACATAAACCATAATTTTAGAGATTTTAAGAATTTTTAACTTTCTGCAGCTTCCAGAGCTTCTGTTCTAGAACATCCGTTAGTATTATTAGTGCTTAAAGATCCAAAAATGAGAGTGAGGGGAACTGGACAGCCACAGGGCTAACCCTTTATTATTCCGAATTTTCGAAATGGAACAAAATCAGGGTTATTTGCCTTCAATAATCGAAACTAATCTTCCCGAAAAGGGGGCAACATTGATTTTGAATCTAGCTCTTCTAGAATTTTTTCTATCTCTAGAATAATCTATTTGGAATTAAAGTCTATACAGGTTTTATTTCCAAGTAGAATGAAAAATAAGCCTTGGCGAAAAATTTCGCGAATTTTGTGTTATTTCTCAACTGATTTTCAAAATACAACATATTAAACTTTATTGCCTTAGGTTTTATTGCGCTTTGGAAATTGAAAGCAAGGTCACATGATGTCAAAATAAATGAAAAACAAATTATTCATTTTTTGATATTCAAAATCAGTTATCTAATATAAATCATTATATATAAAGTGAGCTTGATATTAGTCTATAATATGAATCAGACATATTGGAAAAACACTAAAATGGTGATGATTATAACCACACCACGAATAATACTTATACTTACTTAATTAAAGCCCTAATATAATAATGACTTAGATATTGATTGTATAGATTACTTTTAAATAAATTTGATAATGATAATATAAACTTAATATAATAGACTTTCCAAATTAAAAAATTAACAAGTACTTAAGTACTCAAAAATAAATATGTATATGTACTTATTTAAATTAATCGTTAATTTTATTAATTTTTAGTAAAATTATTATATTTAGTAATTGTTTTGAATCCGAAATTATCTATAAATGATAAGATAATTAGCCAGTTTTAGTTTATCTATAATAAATAAATATTTTTATTCAAAATATTAGATAAGGTATAGTATATAGACTATAAGTTATTTTTATACCCATATGACTGTAGGTCAAAGGGTATAATAAATTTGCCATTACGTTTGTGACGCAGAGAAGGAGGGGGAGGGGAGGGGGGGGTTGATATTGACTCAAGTGTATGGAACGGATCAGAATCGAAAAATAAATCAATTTAGCTATGTATGTCCGTCCGTCGGAGTTACGATAACTCAAAAACTAAAAGAGCAAATTTCAAGATTCTAATTTTCGCAAATTAGTTAGGTAGGTGGAACTTAATTAGGTAGGTTGCTATAATCGTTTTTTGTTTATCATCTATTGTTATCGTACCATTAAATTAATTCGGCAATTTCTTCTATTGTTTGGATATGATGAGCGTTGGTAACGTTGTCGGTGGGTGATCTTCCTTCTAATAAGTTTGGAATGCAGGTAAAATTTGAAATATTAACATTTTGATCTTAATTACATATTATTAGTGAATTTAGTTTTTTACAATTTTCAATTCAAGTTAAAAAAATGTATGGAAATAAAATACATTTTTTTTATGGAATAAAAATACATTTTTTTATTACCAAATAATATTTTTTTATAATCAATCTTAATGATAGCGTTGTTAAATTTTATTGGTTTAACTATAATTTTTTTATGCATTTCATTTTCTGATATTGGGATTTCAATGACGACGTAGAGCAAGCAAGTGCCATTTGTTATTACCTTTACATTGGAGTGATTTAAAGCTTCTTCAGCGTCTGAATATGGAAAATTTTCTATGTCGAAAATTGACGTAATTGTTTCGATTTCTGACTTTGAATAATGAGTTTTTAATTCCTACTTTAGCCCAATGTACGGCATATTTTATATTAATTATTTCTTCTTTTATAAATTTTAATTTATACTGTAATTTTTGAATATTTTGATTATCTATTTCCTGACCTAACCTAATATTCTCTAAAATTTCATTAGTAATTCTACTTATATTATTAATCCTATCACTAAAAGACCTATTTTTATAGTTTTTTTATTGTTATTTTCTAAGAGATTATTCATTTTTCTTTTATTCATGATAAAATCTGAATGATCTGGACTTCCAGCTATCCATTTCCACATGGTGCGTATAGAGTTAAAGGACCTTGGTTTCCGTCTAATTTTAAATTCAAAAATTATTTATTTTAATTTTAATTTTTAGTTATTTTTAATTAATTATATCAATTTGTAGTTATTTGTTAATTATTTATTTTAATTTTATTTATTTATTAATTATTTTATTTTGTTAACTGGCCAGTTATTTATTAATAATTTTTGACGAATTTTTATAAAAGGACTCGATAAGTTGCTTACACGTGAATTTTGATGTTGGGAAATAATTTTTAACTGGTTTCTCATAGTTGCCGTATCAGGTTAATGAATTAAAATAAACAAAATATTAAAAAATTGCGAAAAAAATGTTTCTAAATTTGTAATTAGATCGGAAAAGTTAACGGTTGTTAAGTTATATAACCCTATTAACACCAGTTATATTCTAGAACAACAAAATTAAAAATAGACGAAAAATAATTACAAACAAAAATTATAACCAAATGTCAAATTAATGTATTTCGTATGGAATAGAGTCGGGTAGATTCTGGGGATATACTCGTATATGGTAGATCTCACAACAATTTTTGATAATTAAAATTTTTAAATTGTTCTTAAAATTATGTGAAATTTTAAGTTTTTAGTTGCTCCAGGGGACTTGAAGGTTTAGTAATTAAGCATTAGGCATATTAATCAAAGAGATGTGTTTTCAACTCCCGTATAGGTTATAAATATTTAATTAGAAATTTATTGAAAACCAATTTTTCTTAGTAAAATCACCCCAGCGACCAAATAATAAAATATATAACATTAATAAAGTAAATAATATTACTTATAAATTAATAGAAAGTATTAGAAGTGTGATGTACATTATGTAGTGCTTTTCTTAATGAATTTACAGTCATTTGGTTGGTGGACATTACTTTGATTTTTATTGCATCTTTTGAGGTTTTCTCACATGTGTCATTAAATAAAACGGACCACAAGGTCTGGGTATTGGAATGTCAAATACTATCCTAAATAAAACTACAACATGAGTTAGCTGCGTTTTTTTCCATATTTATTTTTCTTTAAATGCATTATTTTTTCTAGTATTTGTCTTCCAATTTCTTTTTTAAAAATATCTTTCTAATTTTTATTTTCAAGCTGTCATATAAATGTCAAATCCGATCAGTTTTTAATTTGGCTATGATTACTGCATTTGTGATGCATATATTTTAGGTGCAAATTTTGACGCAAACTTATGGTTTTAACGTTTTTAAATTTGTTTGTTTTTTAATTTTTCATTATTAAAATATTAAAAGTTTAAAAAATTATGTAATTAATCAGTCCAAAAATTATGATTAATTAATTAATAAAATAAAAGAAATTTAACTCTTATCTGAAGGTTAAATATTTATTATCTAATACATTAATACTATAATTTTAAATATTGTTTTCAAAGTACTCAAAATTATTTTAAGCTTAGAAATAAGCTAATTTTGATTATATTCCGATAGTTTATAAATTAATTAGATATAAATGTCTGCGTTAGGTGCATGCGCAATCCAGTGTTAAAAACAACAATGAATCACCTTAATATATTTAACTTTGACAACATTAGATTAGATTGGAAGGGAAAAGCCTCTTTTAAAAATTTCTTATAAATTTTCATTTTTAAATAATATTATAACTTAAATTAAAAATATTCTTCAAATTATCTTCTTCATAGTTTCTTATAATTAACAACTAATTTAGAATGCATTTGTATACACGCGCATACAAATTAGGGCACGGGATTATTCAAATTACTCCTCCGTTTGTAACGCATCGATCTAGACGAGCTAGATATAGTTTCAAAAGTACGTATCGAATTAGCATCAAAAAGTAAATCGATCTAGCTTTGTGTGTCCGTCACTCCGTCCGTCCGTCCGTCCGTTAGTCTGTCAGCACGATAAATCAAAATCTAAAATTCCAAAACTTACACAAAATCATTTTTAGACAATTTGTAGGTTCCCTATTGGTTTTGGTTAAAATCGGACAAAGACTTCTCGTAGCTGCCCTACAGATTTTTTAGACTTATTTGAATATTTTAGAAAAGCAAACAAAATGAAGTTAAACTATTAATCGCTTCATGATGTAGGGGCTAGAACATCGGACTTTTAATCAAAACGTCTTGGTTCAAATCCATTTTGAGTAAAAATTTTTTATTTTATTTTAAATCCACCGATTTTCTTATTTATTCTCTTTGTAATTAAATATAATTATTTTTTTTTATGAAAAATTCTTATTCAATACAAAATTTACAAAAAATTCTCATTTATTTTAATAATTATTCATTATTATTCGTACCTAAAAGAAGTATTTGTAAAAGAAGTATTTGTTTTTCAAAATTGTGTATACAATCACTATACCGCTATAAATGACTACCGATTATATTATGAAAGTAATGATTCAAGGATTGTTACATTTTCTAATTTAAAATAAATTAAATTTAATAAATAAAAGTTAAAAATAAGTTATTACATAAATATAATAAAAATTAATTTTGCTAATATACACAAACAAATTTACTAATCTTTTGACAGAATACTGTATAATTAACGGTTCTTTCAAAAAAAATTGCAAAAAGTACTTTTCCAATTTTTAAAATGATTTCTTCTGTTCTTGACTCTATACTGTACTCACAGACATGTACATAATTGCACTTTAAAATATCAATTTATCAATATCAAAGAAATAAAAAATAAAAAAATCAACAAAAAATTGTAAATAATTCAAAAATTTCAATTCAATTTTAATTAATTAAATAAATTAAATAATTATTATGAAAGTACTCGTATATATTACCTTATATTACCATTATCATCTTTATAACTGCTTCTATAAAAACCAATCATATTTTGTTTTAGAACACCACTATATTTCATTGTTAATGTATAAGTTTTTCCAGGTTCCATTGATTTATCAAATGTAATACCATATTTTTCAGTACTACTATTATATTCATTTTTAATAACAGTATATTTATCATTTGTATTAAATTTTTCTAATTTTATTGAATCTTCATTAATATTTAAAGAACGTTGATGTAAAATAATTTGATAACAATTTGATTTAAATGTTTTTAAAAATATTGCTACTTCTCCGTAATATTTAAATTGATTATGTGGAATTTTATCACTTAAATATACAATTAAATTTATATTATAATGTAACGGTTCTATGACACCTTTTAAACGATATGATTCTAAATCTTCTTTAAAATAATCATCATAATTATCAATATCATTATTACATAATATATTTTTAATATTTAATATTATTAAAAATATTAAAAATGTTTGTAAATTATATGAGTTTTTCATTTTTATATATAAATATACATATATATATACAAAATTTTTTAATTTTAAATGTATTAATAAATGTGTGAAAAAGTAATCATTGATCAATTATAATATTTTAGCGCGATCGTTGTCCACATACTTTGAATCACTTTTGGAAACTAAATTTTCTACAAAAAAAAAAAAAATAAATAAATAAAAATTAATATAAATAATTAATATTACTCCTAAGTACAAAAAATAATTTAGCGAAAATAAACGAACTTATGGATAAATTAAAAAGTATACGTACTCGTATCTGTTTGTACTCTACTATCGAATAGATTCGCGTAGATAAAGTACATATAATAACTTTGGGTATTATTTCTAATGTAAATATATAGGTACTTATAATATTTATATACATTGTAACATTTTACAATTGTATTGTTGAAATTTTTTATTTATATTCATATATAAATATATTATATATTATTATAAAATAGGTAAATATAGAATTAACATACTTACTTACATATTATGTAGTACTTATATATATAAAATGATCATTATTATAAAAATAAAATTTTATATAATTTTATAGTATAAGTAATAAAATTTTTATTATTATTTGTATATAACAGTAAAAAAAAAAAAAAAAAACACAAAGAGCAATTAAAAAATTATTGTGCTATAAAATTTACCACAACTGTAAACAAATGATTATCTACAAATTTTTAACTTAAAGACATATTCATCATAATTAATATTTGTAGTCTTTTACGCTGTAGACATAAATTCGTAAAATTATGCAAATGTTTACGTTAAAAATTCATTAAATGCAATGGTTATTAATGCAATTTATTTAATTTTTATTTATTAAAACTGTTAATGAAACAACAATAAGTCGATGTAACAACACTGAAATAAATTAAGTATCCTATACCAGAATAGACGTAGTACCTGTAGCACTATACGATATTTACTTACATGAAGCATAAAAGCTTTTATTGAGCTTTTTAACGCATAATTGTGTATACATTGTCAAATTCTATCAATACAATGCACTAAATTTTAAGTTCATTTCTTGATCAATGATATCGATATTATTAATTACGACACTCTAATTGTAAATCATAAAGGTTGGTCGTAGAGAGAGAAAGTTTAGGTAGTAAGCCACTAATAAAAACCACCACTGCTATTCATTTTAATTTCAGAAGCATATTAAAGATATAAAAGAATACGCCTTTTTTTAATTATTAGTATAAAAGATATGGTTATTTATCATTCAAACAGTTGTGACGGCTACCCAGGGGTGTGCCGTGGCTTTTATGATAATATGTAAAATAAAATTAAAAAAAATTTGCATCCAAAAGACACATTTATATTCAATTAAATTTGACGAAACAAAAAAATAAACTTAACATTACATAAAACATAAAACATAAAAACACAAAGTATACGGAACAAACTATACAAGTGTATAGCTTAAATTATAACATTTTTTTTTATTTTCTTCTAATTAAAAATTTTAATTCTATCTTCTACACTAGTTCACTAATTCATTTATATATAAACAAGTGTACGAATAAATGTGCTCAAGAATGTACTGCACTTTGTCATATATGTTCGCCTAAATATATGCAAAATGTGCAGTTTTGAGCCAGCCATTTTGACTGATGTTATTGTATATAGAAATTTGACTTTTTGAGTAGGTACATAATAAGTTTATGTATTTTTAGAAATTTTTTTATTTTAGTTATAGCCGTATAATATCCCGATATCCCAAAGTTGACACAGTCTACTCTACTACACTCTTCCTCGTTTTTAAAATAATGTTGTAATTTTTGTAATAATGTTTGTTTTTTTTTTAATAAAGGGCAAAAAAAAAACTGAAATGAAAATTGTAGCAATTTAATATTATGCATATATTATAAAATTGAAATTCGTTTTCGTACACATATTGCACGTAATTCACTTTGAATTTCTAAAATGTGGAAGAGGTATGTTAGAGCGTAATTGTAAAATAGTAAATTTTTCTTTCTTAATTAGTCTTTGAGATACGCTCGGTTTTCCTTGAGTTCGTTCGAGTACTTTGAAACGAGTACTTTATTTTTGAGTACTGTAAAAAACTTTCGATTATATGTGATGCACAAAATATTAGTCATATGTGAAGCGTAGAAGTTCTGACTAAAGTAAAAAGTTCTTTATATCGCATCTGATTTAAGTAATTATTAACTGTTCACAATTACTTTTAATAGCTATTTCAATCACAACAAAACTATTTAATTAAAATGATTACTTTGGACATTATGGATACAAGCAAAGGGTTTTAAAGGATTTTTTTTTTTTAATTTATTGCAAATGCATCTATTTTAAGTTTAATTATATATTGTTAATATACTTTAAGCTTCTCAGGAACTGTAGACTGTAGTCCTTGTAGACAAACAACATTTAGTTTCTTCATTAAATTGAACCCGTTAAACCCGGCTTAAAGTTAGATTCTTTTAAACCGACAAAAGCCTACAAATATGTTCAGTATATCAATATCAATTATAAAGTACCTATAAAGTACAAATTAAAAAAGCTGATTCTTTTCAAGAAAATCAAAAATATAAAATAAAAAAAAAATGTAAATTAATTGAAGTATTTATTTGTAAAAATAAAAAAATAAAAATTTACATATATAAGATTTTTTCTTATTAATAAAATTATTTTTAAAAAATATACATTTATTATCAATAATAAAAAAAAACAACAAATTTATATTATGATATACTATTTTACAGCAATATACAACAATTTTTTATAAACATTGAACATTTTTTCATCCAAACTAAACATTTTTTGATACAATAAATATGATGAAATGTTTAATTTGGATGAAAAAATGTTAAATGTTTATTAAAAGTTGTTGAATTTTGCTGTAAAATAGTATATAAATAAATTTTTTTAATACGTTGTGATATAAAATAAAATTGTTGTAAATGTAATTAATACTGAACTGAATGTTTTTGATGAAATTTCACCTCTTAAACTTGTTGTTAAATCGGTTTTATATGTTGCCAACCATTTCATATTGTTGTCAATACTTTGTAAAGCTTTCTCTACTTTTTCCTTAGCTTTAGCATCTTTTAATTTTTTAATAAAAGCCTCCACTTTTTCTTTTTGTTTAGTTGTAAAACGATTACACATATTTGAAACAATTGTAGCAACATCATTTTCACCATCACCCAAACTAAATAAATAAAGTAATACATTATAATCTTAAAAATACTTTTGGTATTTAAAATTTTTAAAAGAGGCAATTTACAATTTACTACAACCTATGTAATTATTAATTAGATATTCTAAATAGTAGTGTAGTACCAAATATTTAAAGTACACTCTAACCTAATCTAACCTCTGTGAATGTCATAAACTTAATGTTATCCATAAAGTGGAATATCTTTTATCTAGTTTTCAATTCTCATAGTTAGTAATTCCATATCAGTATTTAAAAAAAGAATTAAGATAATAAAATAAACAAATAATTTAATTGAATAATATAACTCACAGATAAAGCAATACCTTGTAACTCAACTCATACAAAATTAACTACAAGTCGAATAAAAAATTAATTTTAAGAGAAACTATCGTGTTTTAAGTAATTTATTAGATCGTAACTAGTTATTTAAATAAAAAAAATGTTTAATACCTATTATTGCCTAATTATATAAATCTATAAGTTAATATTTTAAATTTGTATACTTACGCTGTACCCAATTTTTCGTGATCCTTTTCAATCAATTCGAAAACTAACTCTGCATTACCTGCATTTTCCGAAATTAATGAATTTAATGCAGCTGATCTATCTTGTTTACGAACATGTTCACCTAATATGAAATTGTAATATTTTTCAATATGTGCCTTATCTTTAACACATCCCAATGCACTTAAGGTGAGGATTTTTTCAGTAGGACTTGTTGTTGTCTTAAAATGCTCTTCCAAAAATTCATAATTCTTTACATTTTCAGCAGTTCTAATTGCTGAACAATAAACAGCTGAACGTATATTTTTATTAATTTTTTTATTTGTTGTATCTTTTTTAAATTCTTCAAATAATTCTGTAGCCTTTGTTTGACAATTATCATAATCATATTTACAGGCCCATTCTAATACTTTTGCTCTATTATATTTATCTAAACGACTATCATCTTTTTTTTCTTCAAATGTTAAATGTTTATAAACTTCGGGTAAAATTAATTTTACACGAGCTTTTAAATCATCAGTATTATCACCTAATCTTGTTTCAATATATTTTAATCCATTAAATACTGCTGTTAATGGTATATAATGTTTTTCTTTTTTTAAATATGATAAAATTTCAAATATTAATTTATATTCCAAATCACCAGTGCTTGCAAAATTAAATAAATCATCAATTAAGTGTGCACGATTAACTTCACTAATTTTACCAAAATTATCTTCTTCTAAAGCATGATGAATATTATGTAACATATTTTCATCATCATACATTACTCTAAAATAACCAATTTGTTCAATATTTGCAATTAAATAATCTTTTTCACCTAAGGCCTCAGATAATTCAAATTCGATTGATTCTTCTGAGTTTTTGATAAATTTAATTTCGCTGGGTTTTGGTATATCGAATTTTGCATCTTTTTGTGTTGTATATGTAAATGGTATTGTATATTTTAAATCTTTATAACCAGCCCTCTCTAATAAAAATCTCTTTTGAGAAACTTTAACTTTTTTACGACCATCTTGTACTTTAACGCTAACCACTGGATAGCCAACTTTTTCTGTCCAATCTAAGAAAAATGTATCTTTATCTAAACTTTCATTTTCTGTCCATTGTTCTTTAAGATATTTGAATAAATTTTCTGGTGTACTAATTCCCTTACTGAAATTATAAAGATACTTTTGGTATATGTTTTATTTTTTGAAGAATGGCTTTAAATAACTTACAATGTTTCGTGGTCTTCTAAATATTTACGTATTCCTTTATTGAAATTATCTTCACCCATTGTATATTTAAACATACGAATTATAGATGCACCTTTATTATATGAAATGATACTAAACATTTTTGCAATATCAGCTGGTGTATTTATATCTTTTGCACTCATTGGATGTGTATCTGCAAAAGAATCTCTTGTAAAACCGCTATGAATTTGATCAACAACAAATTGTTTATCTAAAGCCCAATCTGTATGTACCTTAAATAAATTAAATGTTTAAATTATATAGGAAAATAAAAGTATAAAAATAGTTTCTTACTTTTGCAGCTGCAAAATATTGGAAAAATCTGGCAAAACCTTCATTTAACCATGTATGACTCCACCAATCGCATGTAACTAAATCACCAAACCACATATGAGTTTGTTCGTGAGCAATAAGAAGTGAAATACTTTGTTGAGCTAAATCTGTTGTTTCATCTTTATCATAAAGTAAAACACGTTCCCTAAATTAAATATTTTTACAATTAATGAATTTCTTTTTATACTTTTTTTCCGTTATTTTTTTTTTAATTAAAAAATTCAAGTTACTTATAAGTAAGTAAACCCCAATTTTCCATAGCACCAGCTGAAAAATCTGGTATTGCTGCCATATCCATTTTTGGTATTCCCATAGTTTTATATTCCATTCCAGTTATTTCATTTAAAGCTTTTAATAATTTTTGTCCATCTTCTAAACTAAACTTGGTTTGTTCTTTATATTGGGGACGTGCAATTACTGAAAAACCATTATTTTTTTCACCTTCAAAATTTGATATAAGAAAAGCTACAAGATAAGTTGACATTGTTGGTGTAGTTTTAAAAACTGATGTTAAGAATTCGTCCCTGAAAGTATACAAAAAAGATTTTGGTTTGTTTGATTTTCGTTTGAAAATTTAAAGTAGCTGAGGGGAGCTTTTAGGAAAGACTTTTTTAAAATGTTTGACTTAAAACGATATTTTAAATTAAAAAAAAATTTGTAAAAAATGTCTAAGCATTAGATGTGTAGTAAATAAGGTCCTAAATTTCAGGTTTCTGTTTTTCTTTACTTTAATTCATTTTAAAATAGAGGTTATAAATTGTATTATTTGGCTGTTTGCTGTGATAAGAATGTCTTTCTTTTAATCAAAACTTATTTAAAAACGAGGAAGATTATAGTTACCCTTGCCAACTTGGAGATACACGTGCATACCCACTATGATGTATAAAATAAACCGTTATTTATTTTACTTATGCTATTATATTACAAAAAAATATAAAAAAGTAAAAAAGTTAAAAAACATTTAACTCATTATCCCATAATTTGTGTGTTCGATTCATTATATAACTAACCGTGTATAATTTTTATCCTCGTAGTACAATTAGTTTTGAAGAATTTCATATTGGTGCAAAAAAGTCGTATAGCAGCTCCCGGATGCTTTGGTGCGATTCTAGCCAAAAACAATAGAGAACCTAGAAATTGTCTTAAAATGACTTTGTGTGAATTTCAAAACTCCAGCCCTTTTAGTTTTTGAGTTATCGTGCTGACACACGGACGGGCTCACGGACGAACATACACACATAGCTAGATCGATTTACTTTTCGATGGTGATCCGATACGTACCCTTGACACTATATCTAACTTGTCTAGATTGACGCGCTACAAACGGAGGAGCAATTTTAATATACATGATGCCATATATGTATGCACGGGTATAACAACAAGTGTATATACCTGTTAAACAGACAGACAGATTTATTAATACTTCCATATGATTAAAATAATAAAATGTGCAAAAATACAAATTTTATGTCATTAAATATTAATTTTATTATCGAGAAGCCGCAGTGGAAGATGTGGGTAAGCACGCGTAAGTAATTGTTAGTTACGTACAGGTTAAAAATTTTAATTAGAATGGTAATAAATAAAAAAAAGTTTTCTTGATAAAATCACCTTGGTGACCAAATGCAAAATATTGATTATTTTATAATAGAAGGTGTTGGCATTTGAAATGCATTCGTTTCCCTCTAAAAACAACAAATAAAATATTTTTATTTGTGTAAGTATTTATATATGTATTTCTTGTCATCAGTTTTCTAAGATTAAAAATTATATTTAGCAGCTGTAGAGCATAATATGAATTCCGAGTTTCGAAACATTCTACTGTATGTTTTAACAAATTTATTTAATTAAAATTTTTTTATTAATATTCAGTTAATATTAAAACTTACTCTGGATCTACTCTTGCATCGATTTTATGTTCAGTATTACTGTAAACTTTTTTAAACTCTTTTTCATGGTGTATGGTAATATCAAATGTTGCTTTAAATGATGGCTCATCAAAACATGGAAAAGCTCTTCTGGCATGATGTGTTTGAAAGTAAGTTGAACCAATATACCTGTATTATCAATTGCGCACAAATGTTTAATTAAAGTTATAAATTAATGAATTAAACAATATATCTTAAGTAAAACATGGTAAAACATATTCTAATACTTACTTTACATTACCATCATCAGTTTTACTATAGTAAAAACCTTTCATATCATCTCTCATATTGCCGGTGTATTCAAATTCCAACTTGTACTTCTCATCTTTTTTTAAATCATCGGGCACTTTAATTGTGAAAAAATCAGTTACAGGATTGGGTTCATCTTTTGTAATTCCAGGTATTTCTTTGCCTTCTTTATCCATTAATTTCACTTTTATGTTTTCCATATCTTTTAAATGCAAAACAATTTCTTTTGTAACTTCGACAACATTAAATTTGATAGTAACCTTTCCTTTAAATTGAAATTGTTTAAGGTCTGTACCCTTTTTAAGAATATATGGTGTAATTTCAATATTATAATTTGTTGGTTTAAGTTTTGTTGGTAATCTATAATTTTCTTCAGCTAAGGGTTGTGTTTTAATTACAGGTGCTTGGTGTGTTGATTGAAATAGCTGTAAGGCTAAAATAATAGCCAATCCAAAACAGTATTTCATCTAATTTGGAGGAAAAAAAAATATTCTATATTAAAATCTTATTTAGTTAAAATTTATCTATACATATCTGTAGATAAGAACTTAAGATTAATCGAAAATACGAGGCTATGGTCTAATATAAATATAAAAATTTTCTTTTAATATACCGACCATAAATCATTTTAAAATTAAAGTACTCATATTAAAAAGTACTTCTTTATACAGTACTGAACTTCAGTTACTGTCAAAAACCGTTAATTGATTTAGAAAATTATTTAATACTTGAATTACATAAGCGCAATATACTTAAGTTGAATTAATTTCGAATTTTATCTCACGTAGGGTGGTGTTGCCTAATTTCGAACATATCCTATAATCGAACACTTTTTAAGAAAACTAGTATAAGAAAATTTGGCATGTTTTAAGAACGGTTTTTTTTTTAATTTATTTGTTAAAGTTTTCCCAACCCTTAACAAAAAAATCAAAAAAAATTATACGTTATAAATCTGTCAAATTGCTGCAGTTTGAAAGTAGGTTTTGAACAGTGCGTTTTTCAGTAAAATTGCAAACAAAAAAAGAGTTTTAAGTGTTTCAGGAAATAGTGTTTATTTATGAATTTTGTAAGTAAATTGTTTAAAAATTTATATATTCATGCAAAGGAATATTTATTTATTGAATTTTATTAAAAATTAAAGGAAAATATAAAAAATGCATTAATATTTTTGACCTGTTCGTCAATGTGACCTGTTCGTCATCAGTGTTCGAAATGTGAACAAAATTAAAAAAACTTATATTTTAATTTAAACCTTAAATATTGTTAAAAACATAATATATTTTATTTATTTTAAATAGAAATTGTATAATAAACCCGAAAACCTTAAATCGAACAGCAATTCTTGAATTGTTCGAATCAAGGAAACTATAGAAAAAATATGTTCCTTTATTCGAACACAATATTTTCTTCAGATTGTTAGTTGTTACACAATAATTTTTTTAGATTAAAATGAAAAGGTATCAACGATATAGCGAAGATTCTTTGAAGTCTGCTCTAAATAAAATAAGGGAAGAGTCTATGAGCTTTAGAGCCGCCACTAAACTATTCAATATTCCGGTAACGACTCTGCATGATAAAGTTGAAGAAATTGAAGAAATTGAACACAAGAAATTGAAAATGGGCCATTCTACTGTAGAATGGCTTGTGTATTTGGCTAAATGCGGCTTTCCACAAAAACCAGAAGAGCTACAAGATGTAGTTCAAAAATTGTAAGGGATGAAAAAAGAAAAACACCTTTTAACAACGATAGGCCAGGCAAAAAATGGTATTATTTTAAATCGACATAAAGAAATATCGCATCGCCATCCAGAAACAAACAAAGGCGCGTGCAATAGTTACACAAGAAAGTATAAGGAAATGGTTCAAAGATTTGGAAAACTATTTAAATAATGAAAATTTAACCGATATTCTTCAAGACCCAAAACGAATTTTTAACGGGGATGAGACTAGTTTCAGTTTAGCTCCAAAAACAGGGATTGTAATTGGTCCGAAAGCGTGCAATAATTTATACCAAGTGAAGTTTTCAAATGAAAAAGAAAATATCACAGTCCTTCTAGTTTTTAATGCACATGGTGAAACTTTGCCACCGTTAGTCGTTTTCCCTTACGTTCGTCCGCCACCAAATTTAGTTAAAAATATGCCGGAAAAATGGGTACTAGGTCGGTCCGACTCTGGGTGAATGCGAACAGAAACATTTTATGAATATATCGCCAATAGTTTTAAAGGAAGGGTTGAATGAAAATGAAATTAAAAAACCTGTGTTACTTTTAGTAGACGGCCATAAGTCACACCTGTCGTTAGAGCTAAGTGAATTTTGCGCGAATAACGGAATTGTATTATATGCGCTTCCACCAAATACAACCCACATTATGCAGCCAGCTGATGTGGGTGCATTTAAAGGACTGAAGTGTGACTTTAAAAATACTGTTCGGAAATGGAACAACTTGACTAAAAATATATTGGTAAATCGTTAACAAAAATTAATTTTTGTGAAATTCTCAACATGGTTTTAGAGAAAAAAGATAGATCTGAAATTATTAGAAATGCTTTTAGAAAATGTGGATTATTTCCATTTGACTCTAATGCCGTTGACTATAGCAAATGTGTTCAAAATACTTTAGAAAATCTAAATAAATCTTTAGAAGTTAACACTGTCATTCCAACTATAGAAAAATTTGAAATAACTAGAGAAGTGATATCTTCGCTCAAAAACGATTTATTAAAAAACAATATTAATTACGACATATTAATGAACACAATTGAAGAAGCAGAAAGAAAACAGTTTATGGGAAATCTCAATTTAGTTGAAATTACTGTTGACGATATAGATAATTCATAGGTTATACAAGCAGATCAAGCTGAATCTCTGGATGTCCTCAATAATGATGTATTATTCCATAAAATCAATAGCAATAATAATTCTCCTATTCCTAGCTTCAGTAAAAATATTCATTATTCTCCTATTCCTGGCTGTAGTAAAAATATTCATCATTCTCCTATTCCTGGCTGTAATAATTCTCCTTTTTCCAAAAATTTTCCTATTAAAAAATCTCCATTCCCTATTAATACTCCTAGTCAAAGTGTCGATTTGGAAATACAAAAAAATATATCTCAATTTTTAGATTGTGATAGTGACTTCTCATTTGGTAAGTATACCTTTAAATTGAAAACTTATAGGTACCTAAGTATAATTAATTATGTGAAAATAGATGAAAATAATTTAGCTATAACTAAAACTACCGCAGATAATTCAAATATTAATAGATCTTTGGTTAAATCAATGTACTCAAAGCACTCCGCAAACTTCGGTACGAGAACTAAAAACAATTTCTATATCACCATTCGATAAACATTTGAAGTACCCGAAGCCAATCACCACAAAAAGAGGCAAAGTGTTGCCTGAAAACCGGCCACCGATTTCTATATCCTCCGCCAAATGGAGAGAGTACTACAATAACCAGGAATCTATTAAAGAAAATCGTATAAGACAAATTGAAACAAACAAAAAAATTAGAATTGAAAAGAAACTTTTCAAAAATGTAAGACCAAAGAGAATTAAGTTTACAAAAAAACCTATTGAACCAACAAAAAGAAAACAGTTATGCGCGTCTTACAAAGATGAACTGGATACTGATGCTGAAGATGATTCACTAAAAAATATCGGTTGTGACAATTGTGATAAATGGTATCATTTAAGCTGCACCAAACTCTCAACAAAATGCTTCGCAGAAGCTCAAAACGAAGAATTTATTTGTGATATTTGTATGTTGCAATTAATTACCAATTGAATGTTGCTCCTTAAGTTATTTAACATTACTTTTATTTTAAGTTTATTTTATTTCTGATTTTGCAATTTTATTTTATTTTTGATTTAGAAGATTCCATTGAAATTGAAGTGTTCCTTAAGTTATTTAAATTTACTTTTATTTTAATTTTATTTTATTTTTGATTTTGAAGATAGCATTGAAACTGCACCAAAATTAAGAATTTATTAGTTATACTCGTATAAGTATATTTCATATTTTTTTTCAATTGAATTTTATTTATTTTTTTTTTATTAATATTACTCCTTAAAATAAGTTTTGTTAAAATTAATGACAAATAATAAAATGAATGTTTAATCTAAATTTGAATTACTTTTCCTCAAAACAATTTTTAATCAAAAACTTTTAATTTATAAGAAATAAAAATATTTAAAAATGAAAACAAGGTATTTTTAATATAGTAATTCCTTAAAAAAATTTGTGTTCGAATAAAGGAATATCTGTTTTCGAAAATAGGCAACTGGTGTTTGATTATAGGCAAATTTGTGTTTTTTTAGTAATTTTTAAATAAAATTGTTAATAATTTATATAATTTAATTTAGTTTAATTAGTTCGAAAGGTTATTAAATTGTCTTTCGATTGTTATATAAAACTAGTTATTCGGTCAAAATACACGTTATTTATGATTAATTAAAGTGAGAAATCTCGTTAAGTGTTCGATAACCTACATTTTTAATAAATTTAAATATTGAAATAAATGTTTATTGAGTGTAAGATTAAAAAAAAAATTATTAGATTGTAATTTAAAAAAAATAAAACACAATTTAAATACAAATTTTGATTGGCCCCGTTTCTTTTTTAATAATAATTTTTGGTTCAAATTACATAAGCTCTGCAATTACGTGTTACAGAAAACTGAGTACATCAATTGTTTAAGTTATTTTAGCTGTATTTATGAATTATCTTCCTTAGAGTACACGAATTACCGTAACGAAAGAGAAGAATAATATGGGTTATAATGTAAAAGTACTAAGTAATATCTTAAAATTAATCTAAGCCTTGTTTATATGGTCCTGGAATTAAATATTCATACATTATTTAAATTTTTACTTTATTCCTATTTTTTGAGAATATTTTACTTATCATTACATTTTTTGTAATATTATTAAAAATTTTATATTATGTATATAGTTAATAATTATTATGTTTTCATTATTTTTTAACAGTTGATTTATTATTTCGTTATTTTAATATATATTTTTAACTTATCTTTATTGTCCTATTCATTTATTTTTAATGAAAAAAATTATTGAATGAATTTTATTAAAAACGATTTATTAGTAACTAATAAATTATTATATTTTATACTATAATTATTATGTTAATATTTATGATATTTTGGAATCAATAAATTTTAATTAAATAATAAATATAATTTAATTCCAAATAACAGTAAGTACTGGGCAATTACGTTTTTTTTAATTTAGGTTTTATTTTAGATTGTATTAATTATTGTACAATCATTTATTTAAATTAATATTATAATATTTTTAGATAAATATTAAATAATTTTATTGGAATATAGTCTAAACTAGTTTTTAAGTCAAAAATAATTAAATTGGCCATATTTTTGTATAATTTAGATTGTCTAGATCTAAAACTGAAAACGAAATAAATTTCCTACAATATTTCATAATGTCAAACTGAAGGGGTCAATTAAAAATTAATATCTTTTAATAGGCAATAGAATTATTTTAAAAATTGATTTAATTAAATTTTTAATCGGTATCTCGGTGGTGAAGTGGATAAGCATTTGAGCTTACTAAACGAGGTGGTTCGGATTCAATTCCCATACGGGTCATGGAATATTTAACTTAAATAAGAAAATTCTTGAAAAATAATAATAATATTACTTATAAAATTAATACTGTCGAAGGATTTATTTCCTAGTGCTAGTTGTAAGTAATATACTAACTAATTAAATGTATATATATATATAATAGTAAATTTTTCTTTCTTAATTAGTCTTCGAGATACGCTCGGTTTTCCTTGAGTTCGTTCGAGTACTTTAAAACGAATACTTTATTTTTGTGTACTGTAAAACACTTTTGATTATATGTGATGCACAAAATACTAAAGTAAAAAGTTTGAATATTATTCTTTATATCGCATCTGATTCAAGTAATTATTAACTGTTCACGATTACTTTTAAAAGCTATTTCAATCACAACAAAACTATTTAATTAAAATGATTACTTTGGACATTATGGATACAAGCAATGGTGTACTTTATATGGTTTTAAAGGATTTTTTTTTTAATTTATTGCAAATGCATCTATTTTAAGTTTAATTATATATTGTTAACATACTTTAAGCTTCTCAGGAACTGTAGACTGTAGTCCTTGTAGACAAACAACATTTAGTTTCTTCATTAAATTGAACCCGTTAAACCCGGCTTAAAGTTAGATTCTTTTAAACCGACAAAAGCCTACAAATAGGTTCAGTATATCAATATCAATTTACCCTATAAAGTACAAATTAAAAAAGCTGATTCTTTTCAAGAAAATCAAAAATATAAAATAAAAAAAAAATGTAAATTAATTTAAGTATTTATTTGTAAAAATAAAAAAATAAAAATTTACATATATAAGATTTTTTCTTATTAATAAAATTATTTTTAAAAAATATACATTTATTATCAATAATAAAAAAAAACAACAAATTTATATTATGATATAAATAAATTTTTTTAATACATTGTGATATAACATAAAATTGTTGTAAATGTAATTAATACTGCACTGAATGTTTTTGCTGCAACACCACCTCTTAAACTTGTTGTTAAATCGGTTTTATATGTTTCCAACCATTTCATATTGTTGTCAATACTTTGTAAAGCTTTCTCTACTTTTTCCTTAGCTTTAGCATCTTTTAATTTTTTAATAAAAGCCTCCACTTTTTCTTTTTGTTCTTTAGTTGTATAACGAATACACATATTTGAAACAATTGTAGCAACATCATTTTCACCATCCCCCCATCTAAATAAATAAAGTAATACATTATAATCTTAAAAATACTTTTGGTATTTAAAATTTTTAAAAGAGGCAATTTACAATTTACTACAACCTATGTAATTATTAGTTAGATATTCTAAAGAGTAGTGTAGTACCAAATATTTAAAGTACACTCTAACCTAATCTAACCATTGTGAACGTCATAAACTGAATGTCATCCATATCCTCTCATTCAAGGATTGCCTCTCATCCTCTCTGTGACTGTGAAAAAAAGTGAAATATCTTTTATCTAGTTTTCAATTCTCATAGTTAGTAATTCCATATCAGTATTTAAAAAAAGAATTAAGATAATAAAATAAACAAATAATTTAATTGAATAATATAACTCACAGATAAAGAAATACCTTGTAACTCAACTCATACAAAATTAACTACAAGTCGAATAAAAAATTAATTTTAAGAGAAACTATCGTGTTTTAAGTAATTTATTAGATCGTAACTAGTTATTTAAATAAAAAAAATGTTTAATACCTATTATTGCCTAATTATATAAACTAGTAACGCCCTGTGCTCGAAATTCGAGCTTTTTGTGCTTGTAAATTTACATAAAAAATCCGTTTTATGTAATTTATATTTTTTCTTTCCTATGCATACTTAAATTTATGGCAACAGTTCTTGCGTTTGAAATCTCCTTATTAAAAAAAAATTTATAATTTTTTCAATTATAAAAACGTTTTTAAGTATTTTTGAATCTTATTCCTGTAGCTTAACGCGCTATAAAGAGAGTATAATTTTGTACAGTTATTACACAAAAAAAGCGATTTAGGTAGGTACATACTTTCTAAATATAAATAGTGTTCTAATATATAATTTTCTGAAAATTTGATGATTTATTTTTCTAAACAAATACATATTCATTATACCCGTGCATATATATATGAACATCGGGTATATTAGATTTGCTCCTCCGTTTGTAACGCATCGATCTAGACGAGCTAGATATAGTGTCAAGGGTACGTATCGGCTCAGAATCGAAAAATTAGTCGATCTAGCTATGTGTGTCTGTCCGTCCGTCCGTCCGTCCGTGTGTCATCACGATAACTCAAAAACTAAAAGGGCTAGAGTCTTGAAATTCACACAAAGTCATTTTTAGACAATTTCTAGGTTCCCTATTGTTTTTGGTTAAAATCGGACCAAGGCTTCGGGGAGCTGCCATACAACTTTTTTGCACCAATATGAATTTCTTCAAAACTATTTATACTACGGGGATGAAAATTACACACACTACGGCCAATTTTTTTTTTTTGTTTTTTTTTTCTTTGTTGTTTTTTTTTTTTTTTATTTTTTTTTTTTTTTTTTTTAAGCTTAAGTTATGGGACAATGAATGAAAACTTTTTTTTTTTTTTTTGTGATTTTTTTTTTTTTTTTGTTAATTTTTGTTTTTTTTTTTACTTCAAAATTATGGGGTAATGAGTTAAATGTATAAGAGAAGTAAATTACGGTTTATTTTATACACCATAGTGGGTATGCACGGGTATCTAAAAGTTGACAAGGGCAACTATAATCTTCCTCGTTTTTACTAAAGTCAAGTAGCCAAAATTCGAGTTAATGCTGCCCTACATATGTATAGAAAACTGTACTTTTTTCTAAACCTTTTAGGACAATTTGAACTATGTTGTGTGTATTCCGTCCGTATCCTAATTAAAAAGCTTATTCATAGAGTCCAGAAGTACAATATAATAGTTAAGTTGGCAGAAGTCGAGATTTTTTTTAAAATCACAATTTTAAGATTTATAACATATCTACAAAGATAGTAAAAAAAATAACTAATGAAGTAAAAAATTGATAAATTTTTCCTCCCTTAATTCAATCTTTAAATTTAGTTACATAGGCAAGTAGGCACTACATGTAGGTATGTCATGTCTGCAAAAAATGGTTCTGAATTCTTTAGTTTACTTTATATTATACTTATGTGTCTAGTTTATTTATTTATTTTTTTCTATGAATATGAGTCATGACTCATAAGTTTCTTCAAACAAACAAATATTATTACTGGTGCAGAGTCAGAACTCCCAAAGTAATAAGTCTCAAATGGACTTATTACCCTGGGAGTTTTAATTCAGCGTGGTTATAACAGTCCCTTATACAATTCTCAGATTAAAAATGATTAGTAATATTAAAAAAAATATTAATTTTAATTATATATCTATCAGTGACCGGTACACATTTTGGGGTTAGATTCGAAATCAGAGTATTCCATTTTTCCAAAATTAGGAAAACAACCAAAATTTTACATTTAAACTACATTTTGAAAGGCTATTTTTCAAAAAGGGTAAAAAAATATTTATTTGTATGTTTTAATTTAGTACAAAAAATATTTTTAATTTCATATAATAGGTATATTTTGAATTTTTTTCAATATAAGATATTTTTTAAAATATAATCTTAGAAATAAAAGAAAAACCAAAAACAATATTTTAATTTACATTTTGTCAATTTGTAAATTTTAAAAATCAAAGTTACAGTACATCGCGTTACGCGTAATTTGATTGCTCTTATGTAAATTCATGTACCTAACTATTTAAATGTAAATTTTTTGACAGAAATTATAGGTACGCCGAACGCTTTTATTTAAGTTGAAGATTATGTTTTAGCTTTTTTTTGAGGACATTATGCATTTTCATAATGTTCAGTATTTTTTATTATACGAACATAGGTATAGGTATTTTCAATTATTTTGAATGTATGTTTTTTTAAAAAAAAAAATATTATTTTAAAATATTTTATTTTGAAATCTAAATCGTAGCAACATAAGAAAAAACAATTACAATATTTTTATACGCTTTGTCAAATTTTAAAATTTAAAATTTCGAAGTACAGTACATAACATACCTACTTATTTAAAAATTTTTTGACAGAAACTGAATGCCGTACATGCTGATTTTGGCTGATCCATAAGAAACAAATCATTTTTCTTAAGAAATATTATTTTTTTTTTTAAGTTTCTGCATATTTCAGAAGTCGGTTTTTAATTTTACAAAAAACTTAACAAAAAGCAACAACAATTTACGATTTACAAAAAATTTTTTTTAGTACCTACTGTATTATAATAAATTGCAAACAAAATACAGTACTTTTCGCTTATAACGATCATGAATGGAAGGAATATATGCGTTGTAAAAAACGAATGTCGTTTTAAAAGAATGCTGCGAATTTTGAAAACTTAGTATTAGAATTAAACATTGTAGAATATGCTAATTTTTGAGCGGACTCTTCGAACTCATTTGCTAGAATTTTAGATGATGTTCCAGCTTCAAGTTTATGTATAGTGCTTTTTCTTCTAATGAAATTTTTTTTGTATTTTTGATAGGTACGTTATGTAATTTTTTTTGATTAAAAAATAAATAAGAAAATACTAAGTTCATCACGTGCCGTACGCTTTTATTTAGGTTGGGACGTAAGGAACAAATAAGTTTTTTTAAGAAAGATAATTTTTTTAGTTTTGCAAACATATTATTGGTATTTTCAATTATTTTATAGGTATGTATATGTTTTAAAAAAAATTATTTTAAAAAAATATTATTTTAAAATATTTTATTTTTAAAATTTAATCGTAGCAATATAAGAAAAAACAATTACAATATTTTTATACGCTTTGTACCTAAATTTTTAAATTTTAAAACTCCGAGGTACAGTACGTCGCGTATGCTTTCATGTAAATTTATTTACATAACAACTTATTTTAAAATTTTTTGACAGAAACTGAACGCCGTACATGCTGATTTTGGTTGATCCATAAGTAACAAATCATTTTTCTTAAGAAATATTATTTATCAGAAGTCGGTTTTATATTTTACAAAAAACTTAACAAGAAGCAACAACAATATACGATTTAAAAAAAAAAATGTTTAAGCAAACGAAAACAAAGTACAGTACTTTTCGGTTATAACGACCATGATAGGACGGAAAATATTCGTCGTAATATACGAATGTCGTTTTAAAAGACTTGATGTAGAATGTGCTGATTCTAGAATGGACACTTCAAACTCATTTGCTAGAATTTTATTTCATGTGTCAGCCTCAAGCCTATGTATAGTGCTTTTTCTTCTAATGAATTTTTATACCCGTACGAACATAGTTCTAAGGGTATAATAAATTTGCCATTACGTTTGTGACGCAGAGAAGGAGGGGGGGTAGATATAGACTCAAGTGTATGGATCGGATCAGAATCGAAAAATAAATCGATTTAGCTATGTATGTCCGTCCGCACGATAACTCAAAAACTAAAGGAGCTAGGATCTTGCAATTTTCGCAAATTCGTTTTTTTGCAATAGCCGTCATCGCTATTTAAATCCAGCCATTTTGGTCCATGGGTTCGGGTAGCTGCCATACAACTTCTTTTTTTATATAAGTATTACTCTGTACCTATTACAGCTGCGTGTCTGAAATTTTGCCAAAAGTAGTTTAGTTTTATGGCCAAAGTTTCTGCAAAATTTGGTTGGTCTAGTGCAGTGGGTTCGAGTAGCTGCCATACAACTCCTTTTTTTATATGATCGTTACTCTACACCTAATGAAGCTGGGTGTGTGAAATTTTTTTCAAAAATAGTTTAATTTTATGGCACGTCTACTGCAGTGGGTTCGGGTAGCTGCCATATAACTTCGTTTTTTATATGAGTATTACTCTGTACCTATTACAGCTGCGTGTCTGAAATTTTGCCAAAAGTAGTTTAGTTTTATGGCCAAAGATTCTGCAAAATTTGGTTGGTCTATTACAGTGGGTTCGAGTTGCTGCCATACAACTCCTTTTTTTATATGATCATTACTCTACACCTAATGAAGCTGGGTGTGTAAAATTTTTGCCAAAAATAGTTTTGTTTTATGGCCAAAGTTTCAGCAAAATATGGTTGGTCTACTGCAGTGGGTTCGAATAGTTGCCATGCAACTCCTTCTTTTATAAGAACATTACTCTATATCTATTCAAGTTGTGGATCTGAAATTTAGCCAAAAATATATTAGTTTAATGGCCAAAGTTTCTGCAAAATTTGATTGATCTACTGCAGTGGGTTCGAGCAGCTGCCATACAACTTCTTTTTATACCCGTCCGTCCGTCTGTCCGTCCGTCCGCACGATAACTCAAAAACTAAAGGAGCTAGGATCTTGAAATTTTAGCAAATTCGTTTTTTTGCAATAGCCGTCATCGCTATTTAAATCCAGCCATTTTGGTCCATGGGTTCGAGTGGCTGCCATACAACTTCTTTTTTTATATGAGTATTTCTCTGTACCTATTATAGCTACGTGTCTGAAATTTTGGCAAAAGTAGTTTAGTTTTATGGCCAAAGTTTTTGCAAAATTTAGTTGGTCTGTCGCAGTGAGTTCGAGTAGCTGCCATACAACTCCTTCTTTTATAAGAGCATTACTCTATACCTATTAAAGCTGGGTGCCTGAAATTTTCGAAAAATAGTTTAGTGTAATGGCCAAAGTTACTGCAAAATTTGGTTGGTCTACTGCAAAGGGTTCGAGTAGCTGCCATACAACTTCTTATTTTATATGAGCATTAATCTATACCTATTGAAGTTGGGTGTCTGAAATTTTGCCAAAAATAGTTTAGTGTAATGGCCAAAGTTACTACAAAATTTGGTTGGTCTACTGCAGAGGGTTCGACTAGCTGCCATACAACTCCTTCTTTTATATGAGCATTATATTTCACCTAATAAAGCTGGTATGTTTGGAATTTTGCCAAAAGTAATTAACCGGATGATATAATGTTTATATTACGGTCATACGGGTATCCCAGAGTTGACACAGTCTACTCTACTACACTCTTCCTCGTTTTATATGAGCATTACTCTATACATAACAAAGCTGGTTATCTGATATTTTTATCTATTTAAGTTGTCTGTAAGATAAGGTTCGAATAGCTGTCATATAACCTTTTTTTTTATCCATAACTTAGGGTGTCATTAGTTTATGACTTCTGAAAAATTTGGTTAGTGTCAAGTAGCAGTAAAGTGGCTGTTATAAAACTGTGAAATTAATGTTCTCAAATTTTTTGTTACAAATTCTGGCTATCCAATTTTAAAGTATTGTAATAATTATTACTGCAATATAATAATAAAATAAAATAATATATTTGTACTAAAAATTTTTAAACATAAATATTTTAATAAAACAATAAAAAATTATGAAATGCATTTGTACTTAGTGATAAATTGCAATGACTTATTTTTTCTTGGTAAATATTATTATTTGATGTTTACAATTAAACATGTATTCATATTCAAAGTTATAAAATTTTTTTATTAATCTTTATACCCCCGAAGGAGCATTTTTTATTTCAAATCTAAATTTAGGAAAATTTTGTTTCAGTTCCAGGTATACTATTCTTCCCTCAAAGTATAACATATCAATGAAATGAAAATGTTTGAATTTTTTTTTTGGCAGGTAATTAACCATTTAAGTTATATTGTGTAAATTAGTAAAATTACAAATGCTTTCTTTTTTGGCTTTATTACCCTTTTGTTTATTGTATTTAATATCTAATCCAACTTGTTATTTTATTTTGTGCAATATTAAAAAATAAATTAAATTTCTTGTACCTAAGTAGGTGTTATAAACTTATGTTATTTCCACAACGTATATAATGAGCAAAGTATTAGTGTTTACTAACATTCATTTAGTATCTAGCTTACTAAAAGGAAGTTAAAATTTTTATAAAATTACAAAAGAGCAATTTTAATTGCTAAAAGCAAAATTTAAATAGGAAGTAAAATAATTATTAAAATAAATATAACAAATATTATTATCTCGGCAACAAATTATATAAAACAAGTGATTATATTTAGTGATGAATAAATGATATTTTTAATAATTAACAATAAAAACAACAAAAGCATAAACAAATTAAATTAATAATTCAAATATAATAATAAATGTGCAAATGAAATTATTTGTGTGTTAATATATTTAATTAAGTGAATACATTTTTTTATTTTAAAAATATTATAAGAAGCTAAACTAGATAATATACTAATAAAAACAAGTGAGAATGATTAAAAGTAAAAAAAAGTGAATAGAATAAATATTTTGTGCGAATAATAAGAATTAAAATTAAGAGATAAGAATAAATAAGTGCGAATAATAAGAATTAAAATTAAGAGATAAGAATAAATAAGTGTGAATATTAAGTGCGAATAATAAGAATTAAAATTATTTAAAAATTTAAGTCAACAACTAAAAAAAGTGTATTTAAAAGTTAAAAAATTAATGAGTGCAAATAAAAAATAATTATATATTTAATAAAATAAGTGTGATAAAATAAGAATAAATAAATGTGAAAATTAAAATTCAAAAAATTTAACAATCAATTTTAACAAGTGCATACAACAATCATTATAACAAGTAATAAAAATATTTAAAGAAAAAAAAACAAATTTTATAAGAATATTTTTGTGAAAAACACTGTGAAGAGTTATTATTATTAATAACTAGAAACATTGAAGTTTGTTATCAACCCAGTTTTGGTAAGTTTGTTTTTTGTTAATAATAATTCGTAATACAATCATTTTAGTAGATACACTTTAAAATTTTTTTTTGTTTTTACTTCATTACTTTATTTTAAATATTATTTATAATATAATATTAAAAAATTTACAAAACATTTTTTTGAGGCTAAATCGTTAAAGAATTTAGTTTTCCAATAGTAGGTTAGGTTTGTTGATTTATAATAAATAATAAAAAAGAAAAATGCCTAGAGTAAAAAAGGTATCGTCCGAACAGCGTCGTTTACAGAACTCTTTAGTACACAGAATTAGAAGACAAAATGAAAACTTGAGACAAAACGAACAAAATAGAAACACTTTTGACCATAGAACAAGAACAGAAAATGAGGAAATTAGACTGTTAGAACAAAATAGAAATACCCAAGAACATAGAGATAGGAGACAAGACATTAATATTAGGGTTAGGGAACAAATTATAAACACAGTGACTCATAGGGCAAGAAGACAAGATTTAGAAATAAGACGATTAGAACCAGATAGAAATACGCAAGAACATGTAGAAAGGAGACAAGATTTACAAATAAGACGATTAGAACAAGACAGAAATACGCAAGAACATGTAGAAAGAAGACAATATAGTAGTATTAGGGACAGGGAACAAAATATAAACACGGTGGCTCATAGGACAAGAAGACAGGACAGTAGAATTAGGGCAAGGGAACAAAATATAAACACTGTGGCTCATAGGACAAGAAGACAGGACAGTAGCATTAGGGCTAGGGAACAAAATATAAACACGGTGGCTCGTAGAACAAGAAGAACAAACCTAGAAATTAGACAGTTAGAGCAAGAGAGAAACACAGAAGAACATAGAGGCAGAAGACAGAATGTTTATTTTAAGAAATGTCGAAAGAATAAGAAATACATTAAACCGTAGGAGAACAAGAACTGAAACTAGAGAAAATATAAGACTATACGACAAAACGCACGAAGTACTGAAAGGCAGTTTTATAGACGAAGACGATTAGCTCTATTCAACCAAATAAGAAGAAGTCAAACTTTTCGCCGAACTCGACAATATAGGTTAAACCCAAATACTAGGTTACGTGAATCGCAAAGACAGTCCCAGCGAAATATCGAGACTCGTTCTCAAATGGATGAAATTCAGATAGAGGAACATCGACATGCAGAAATGGATAGGTATTACAATCGAATTTTGGTCGACTACAACAAAGTTGTTAAAGAAGGTCCGGTTAATATTTGTTGTTGTTGTGGAGGGCTTTGGTTTTCAAAATCTATTTCAACATTGTCGAAAAGAAATTTAATAAGTAGATACACAGAAAATTTTGTTAACAAAGTTTTTTATGTTAACCAAGACTCAGAAATTGACGAATTTAAATTTTGTTCAACTTGCAAAGCGTGCATCTTAAAGGGCCAAATTCCAATACTTTGTCTTGCAAATGGATTAGACTTTCCTCCAGTATTTGAAAAGTCCAGATTGTTTGAAAAGTCTCTCCTGTCTAGAAGAACGTCTCGTAGCCCCACGTATACCTTTTATGAGAATCTGTAGTTTAGGATATGAAAAGCAATGTAGTATTAAAGGGCAAGTGGCCAATATTCCTGTGTCGGTAAATACAACAACCGAAATTTTGCCAAGAGCATTTAATGATACGTATACAATCCAACTCCACTTAAAAAGAAAAATGACGTTCACTCACAATTACATGTGTGAAACAATAAGGCTATTTAAAGTTCAGAAAGCTATTGAATATTTAGTTAATACGCCACTTTATATTAATGAGGGAATAGAAATTTCTAATAATTGGATAAATAGTTTTGAGGTAGAAAATGAAAATACTGAAGTTCCATTTGTTGTGTCACGCGATGATGAACAAGTCATCCAACAACTATTTGATAGCCGTAATGACAATCCGAATGAAGGTATTAGTGAATTAGAAGACAACATAAATCCTGGTGGTCAAGAGACCTTATTAGACAATGTCCATATTGAAAATATATCCCTAGCACCTGGAGAAGGTCGACATCCTTTATCTATGTTAACTGACGAATATTCTGAAGAATTGTCATTCCCCACCATTTATTGCGAAAAACCTTGAATTATTGATACGTCCGTCCGATATTTAAATTATAGCAAAATAGCCCGTTCTGAAGTTCGAAGATTTGACAGAAGATGTGCTCGAACAGACAAACTATTGTATATGTATAAAAAGTATGAACTCAAGAATATAAATGACGCTATTTCAACTTGCTTAAGAAAGAAAAATTTCAATACTAGTATAACAGCTAGAAATATGTTATCAGAAGATTTTGTTGAGGGATTAATACAACGGGATGAGGGTTATAAAATTTTAAAAAATATAAGATCTTCTCCAGCTCATTGGGAAAAGGAAAAAAATAAGGTGGTGGCAATAATCAGACAATTTCACATTCCTACTTTTTTTATCACATTATCTGCTGCGGAGACGAAATGGTCTGAGTTGTTGATAATTTTGTCAAAAGTTGTTGACAATAGGGAAATAAGCGAGACTGAAGCAGAAAATTTAGAATTTAGAGAAAAGGCTAGATTAATACGAACAGATCCAGTAACATGCGCTTCATACTTTGACCATAGATTTAGAACTACATATGTTAAAATTATTAAAAAGTCCTTTAGGTATTTTTGGTGAACATTTTGTAACCAAAAATTATTATCGTGTTGAATTTCAACAACGTGGTTCACCACATGTCCACAGTACGTATTGGTTGCAAGATGCTCCAGTTCTCGATACCTCTGATCCAGAAAGCTATGAAAATGTTTGTAGATTTATTGATAAATTTGTTTCATGTGACAGTTCTATTCTTCATTTACAGTCGTACATGCAGTATCAAAAACATTCCCATAGTCGAAATTGCCTTCGTGAATATCAGCATCAGCCATATTGCAGGTACAATATGCCTTTTCCACCTATGGAAAATACTGTAATTTTAAATCCGTTAAATAGAGAAGAAATTACTGAAAATATTAAAAGAAATTATCAAAAAATAAAAAATTTTCTTAACTCTACAACTCTTGAAGAAACGTTAAGCTTTACACAATTTATAAATTTGCCAGAAATTAGTTTATCTCCCGAAGAATATTTACAGGCTATTAGGTCCAGTATAAAAAAATCTACCATATTTGTAAAACGTTCTCTTAAGGACACATTTATTAATCCATTTAATCCGCTTATGCTTAGTCTTCATAGAGCCAACATGGATATCCAATATATTCTTGATCCATATGCTTGCGTAGGTTATATAGTTAAATATATTAATAAGTCAGATAGGGGAATGTCCAACATTTTAAGGGACGCTATAGAAGAAATTCGCGCAGGAAATCTTTCAATTAAAGAAAAGTTAAGATTTATAGGAAATAAATTTATAAATGCGTCAGAGATATCAGCCCAAGAGGCTGCGTACAATATTTTAGGAAAA
This sequence comes from Dolichopus griseipennis, assembly GCA_963082915.1. Taxonomy (NCBI): domain Eukaryota; kingdom Metazoa; phylum Arthropoda; class Insecta; order Diptera; family Dolichopodidae; genus Dolichopus; species Dolichopus griseipennis. The sequence goes on from OY720441.1 coordinate 7,138,306, forward strand.
CATATGTCTTAATGCAGCAATTCTGACGTTTACATTAATACTGCTCCTCCTGAAATTCGAACACGTTTATTAAAACCTAGAGCGGAGCTTCAAGAAATATCAGCAAATGACCCCAATTCTACTGAAATATTTGTTCCTACATTATTAGATCGTTATGTGCAAAGACCTGACTGTTTGGAAAATTTATGCTTAGCTGAATTTTCCGCCATGTACACTTTTAGTAAAACTGCTGGTCGTTCAAATTCAAGTGACGAACTGCAACTAAAAGACTTAAGCGGATATCTTAGAAAACGCTCACAGCCAAATATAATTCGTTTCAGACGATACAGTATCCATATAGATCCAGAAAATTTTTACAGAGAACAAGTTATGCTATATTTTTCATGGAGAAATGAGAACAGGGATATTCTTCAAAAAAATGTTCAAGAAATATATCAAAATAATCTTCCTTTAATTCTTACAAATAGAAAAATGTTCAATGCTTTTGATTCTGATGACGACCTAGATAATGCCCTTCGCGAAGCTCAAGAGCAACCTGAGTTGCAGGAAGAAGTGCTACGTGAAACAGATGATGAATTTAGAATATTTGGACTTCAAGAGAATGATGATAGCAACCCATTAAATAATGACACTAATAATCCAGGTAATGTACATGGAGCTATCAATGTACTAAATGAACCTGCTGAAAATATTTATTTACAATTAATTAGTTCTTTAAATGAAAAACAACATTTATACCTAACCCATATCTTAAATATTATTAGAGCAGGAACTCTATTTTATGAATTTGTTGGAGGAGGTGCAGGAGTTGGAAAAAGCAGATTTATTCAATCTATACACTATTCCTTAATAAGACATTTTCGGTCAATAGCAGGGGAAGATAATAGTTTAAAAGTTTTACTTTGTGCATCAACAGGTAAAGCTGCGTTTAATATAAAAGGAATAACTCTACACACAGCTTTTTCGTTACCCTTAAATCAATCTGGGGCTGAAATAAGACCATTAAGTTCTGACCTATGCAATTCTCTTTTTAGTATTTATATGAATTTAAAACTTTTAATTATTGACGAAATTTCAATGGTAGGATCAAAGATGTTTTCACATGTAGATGCACGCCTAAAACAAATATTTAAAAGCACTCTTCCACTTGGAGGTATATCATTGTTAGTATTAGGTGATTTTAGGCAGTTGCCTCCTGTTGGAGATAGATGGATTTTTAAACACAATAATGCTGATCCCTACTCGGACTTGGTAGGAAATCCTCTTTGGGAACCTTTCAAATATTATGAGTTAACAGAAATAATGAGGCAAAGATCAGATATAAGTTTTATACAAGCTCTAAATAATTTAGCAAAAGGAACACTTACTCAAGAAGACAAACAGCTTTTACAAAACCGTGTTACTAGCCCTAATAACATTCCATCAGAAGCAATTTATCTTTTTGTATCAAATGTTGAAGTAGATAATTATAATACTATAAAACTGAATAGTATCGAAACACCACTGATTATTTCAAAGGCTAAAGATAAAATAAGGGCTAATATTTCTGAAAATTCGAGAAATAATATATTGAACCAAGTAAAATTATTTAAAACATCTGAGGCGGCTGGACTGCCTTTTTCTTTGTTATTGAAAGTAACCGCCAAGTATATGCTAACGAATAATATAGATACTGAAGATGGATTAGTAAATGGTGCAACAGGTATTTTGAAACATGTTGATATCAAAATTGTAAATAACGAGAGAAAACCACACATACTTTGGCTTGATTTTTCAGACGATGGTGTAGGGCATAAAGCTAGATCTGCACAGCAAAGTAGTATAGACAGTTCTTGGACACCTATTTCTTTAATTGGGAAAACTTTTCAATATAAAAAAAATGAACACGTACATATAGACAGACGACAATTTCCTGTGGTTCCTGCAGAGGGTATTACGATACATAAAAGTCAAGGATCCACTTACAATTCTGTTGCTGTTCATTTAAAAAAAGGAATGACTCGGGCTTCTTTATACGTTGCTTGTAGTAGAGCTACGTCTGCAAATAATTTATACTTAGTTGGAAATTTTTCTGCACCACAAAGTCCTCAATCAAACGATGCTGTTAAAATTCAGCTTTTAAACCTTAAACATATACAAGGCTTTAGTCCAAAATTTGCCAATCTTCTTCAATTTTCGAACAGTAATACCAACCAAATAATTTACCACAACGTTCAAAGTATAGCCAAGCATATTCATTTGATCAAATCTGATCCAGTTTTTAAATCTGCGCATCTACTATTATTTGTTGAAACTTTCAGTAGACCCAGTCATCCATATTTAATAGAGAATTTTACAGAGATAACAAGACTTGATAACGACGATTCACACAGATTAACGGGTACTGGCAAAGAGTTAATATGTTACTTGAAAAATGATTTCATTAATTCGTTTTCTCATTTGGAAACTTCTTATGTTTATCCGGCCCTTCCTTCAAAACAAAAATATTTTATGTTCTCACTATTTAAATATAAGTCCAATATCGTGTTAGTTATTTACAAATCTACTCAATGTTCTCTTACTGAAATAAAAATAGGAATATCAAATATTTTAGAACGTCATGAAGTATTTAGATCTGAGGAAGACATTATAATTGTAGGTGATTTCAATACTGACTTAAGAATTGAACCACATAATTTATTAGCACGCTATTTTGAAGAATGTAGTATCACTTCAGCATTACCAGAAAACGTAGGTACAACAAATGTAGGATCTCAAATTGTCGTTGTTTTCACAACCCTTTATTTCTAAAATTTCAATAAATTTCTTTGTTCGCAATTTAATAAAATTTTGTCAGACTTACTTAATTCTAACTTGTATATATTTCACTGTAATGTTCTTAAAAAAATAGTTTAAGATAAATTTTTTTTGTACAGAAATGTGTTTCTCTTGTACTTTTTCTAATCGTTATTTTAAATTTAAAATTATATTGTTTAAAATTTACTAATAAAAGACTGTGTCGAAATTTTTTAATTAAAATTGTTATAGATATGGTAATATATGCCTCTTGGGGAAGCTGGCCATGTAAAATATTTAGCTAACGCACTAAAATGTGATATCTCAAGGATGGTGTGGAAATTCACAAAAATATATTAAGTTATAATAATATAATATTATATATTAAATTTTCATTCTTCATATTTATATTAAATTAGAATGATTATTAATATTATTTTTTTTTTATTTTTCAGGACAATTTCTTTAAATTTCGTTCAATATTAAAAAGTTTTAAGCATAATAAAAATTGATCCCTTAAATTGGATGACTTTTATTTAATATTTATAATAATATGTTCGTACGGGTATCCCAGAGTTGACACAGTCTACTCTATTTTCTTCCTCGTTTTTTGTATTTTTGATGCGTTATTATGATTTTTTTTTATATTCAAAAATAAATAAAAAAATACTAAATTAATCACCTAGCAACATAATTACATATAATAATTTTAAATAAAAGAAATATCAATGTAATAAAAAACTTTCATTTTTAGGTAAAATTTAATTCTTTGGCAAAAAGTGTAAAGTTTATTATAATTAAAATTGCACCGAGTTCGTTATAAATGAAAACTACTGTATAAACCAAATGTATTGCTTTCGAAAAGAACTAATTTTTTTCGTTCACTTTTTAAGATAAAGAAAAAACAAAAACAAAAAAAAAATTTTTAAAAAAATTTAAATCTCCTTGTTCATTGAACATTTGAACTAAACAAAGAAAAAAAAGAAAGACATAAGTCGGCGCCTATAATATATAGTTTGATTGAGCTGCTAATACAACCGAAAATGCGTTACTTTTACGCAGAAAGTCGGCGCATAATATTAGAGTCATAAGCCTTAACTTTTAACAGCGTGACCGTTAAATTCAAAATTACGTTAAATTAAAGACAGGTTTTCACCTGAAAAAACGCAATATTCTTAAAAAAAATATCATTGTCCTATGAAAACAAAAAAAACCTTTCTTTTGGTTGTTGTTTCATTTAAATTGGTTAAATAGTTTACCCAGAAAAAGGATGTTTATATTTGTATGGGAAAAAATAAGCCGATTAAATATTATGATCTATAAGTTAATATTTTAAATTTGTATACTTACGCTGTTCCCAATTTTTCGTGATCCTTTTCAATCAATTCGAAAACTAACTCTGCATTACCTGCATTTTCCGAAATTAATGAATTTAATGCAGCTGATCTATCTTGTTTACGAACATGTTCACCTAATATGAAATTGTAATATTTTTCAATATGTGCCTTATCTTTAACACATCCCAATGCACTTAAGGTGAGGATTTTTTCAGTAGGACTTGTTGTTGTCTTAAAATGCTCTTCCAAAAATTCATAATTCTTTACATTTTCAGCAGTTCTAATTGCTGAACAATAAACAGCTGAACGTATATTTTTATTAATTTTTTTATTTGTTGTATCTTTTTTAAATTCTTCAAATAATTCTGTAGCCTTTGTTTGACAATTATCATAATCATATTTACAGGCCCATTCTAATACTTTTGCTCTATTATATTTATCTAAACGACTATCATCTTTTTTTTCTTCAAATGTTAAATGTTTATAAACTTCGGGTAAAATTAATTTTACACGAGCTTTTAAATCATCAGTATTATCACCTAATCTTGTTTCAATATATTTTAATCCATTAAATACTGCTGTTAATGGTATATAATGTTTTTCTTTTTTTAAATATGATAAAATTTCAAATATTAATTTATATTCCAAATCACCAGTGCTTGCAAAATTAAATAAATCATCAATTAAGTGTGCACGATTAACTTCACTAATTTTACCAAAATTATCTTCTTCTAAAGCATGATGAATATTATGTAACATATTTTCATCATCATACATTACTCTAAAATAACCAATTTGTTCAATATTTGCAATTAAATAATCTTTTTCACCTAAGGCCTCAGATAATTCAAATTCGATTGATTCTTCTGAGTTTTTGATAAATTTAATTTCGCTGGGTTTTGGTATATCGAATTTTGCATCTTTTTGTGTTGTATATGTAAATGGTATTGTATATTTTAAATCTTTATAACCAGCCCTCTCTAATAAAAATCTCTTTTGAGAAACTTTAACTTTTTTACGACCATCTTGTACTTTAACGCTAACCACTGGATAGCCAACTTTTTCTGTCCAATCTAAGAAAAATGTATCTTTATCTAAACTTTCATTTTCTGTCCATTGTTCTTTAAGATATTTGAATAAATTTTCTGGTGTACTAATTCCCTTACTGAAATTATAAAGATACTTTTGGTATATGTTTTATTTTTTGAAGAATGGCTTTAAATAACTTACAATGTTTCGTGGTCTTCTAAATATTTACGTATTCCTTTATTGAAATTATCTTCACCCATTGTATATTTAAACATACGAATTATAGATGCACCTTTACTATATGAAATGGTACCAAACATTTTTGCAATATCAGCTGGTGTATTTATATCTTTTGCACTCATTGGATGTGTATCTGCAAAAGAATCTCTTGTAAAAACGCTATGAATTTGATCAACAACAAATTGTTTATCTAAAGCCCAATCTGTATGTACCTTAAATAAATTAAATGTTTAAATTATATAGGAAAATAAAAGTATAAAAATAGTTTCTTACTTTTGCAGCTGCAAAATATTGGAAAAATCTGGCAAAACCTTCATTTAACCATGTATGACTCCACCAATCGCATGTAACTAAATCACCAAACCACATATGAGTTTGTTCGTGAGCAATAAGAAGTGAAATTCTTTGTTGAGCTAAATCTGTTGTTTCATCTTTATCATAAAGTAAACCACGTTCCCTAAATTAAATATTTTTACAATTAATGAATTTCTTTTTATACTTTTTTTCCGTTATTTTTTTTTTAATTAAAAAATTCAAGTTACCTATAAGTAAGTAAACCCCAATTTTCCATAGCACCTTTTGCAAAATCTGGTATTGCTGCCATATCCATTTTTGGTATTCCCATAGTTTTATATTCCATTCCAGTTATTTCATTTAAAGCTTTTAATAATTTTTGTCCATCTTCTAAACTAAACTTGGTTTGTTCTTTATATTGGGGACGTGCAATTACTGAAAAACCATCATTTTTTTCACCTTCAAAATTTGATATAAGAAAAGCTACAAGATAAGTTGACATTGTTGGTGTAGTTTTAAAAACTGATGTCAAGAATTCGTCCCTGAAAGTATACAAAAAAGGTTTTGGTTTGTTTGATTTTCGTTTAAAATTTAAAGTAGCTGAGAGAAGCTTTTAGGAAAGACTTTTTTAAAATGTTTGACTTAAAACGATATTTTAAATTAAAAAAAAATTTGTAAAAAATGTCAAAGCATTAGATGTGTAGTAAATAAGGTCCTAAATTTCAAGTTTCTGTTTTTCTTTACTTTAATTCATTTTAAAATAGAGGTTATAAATTGTATTATTTGGCTGTTTGCTGTGATAAGAATGTCTTTCTTTTAATCAAAACTTATTTAAAAACGAGGAAGATTATAGTTACCCTTGCCAACTTGGAGATACACGTGCATACCCACTATGATGTATAAAATAAACCGTTATTTATTTTACTTATGCTATTATATTACAAAAAAATATAAAAAAGTAAAAAAGTTAAAAAACATTTAACTCATTATCCCATAATTTGTGTGTTCGATTCATTATATAACTAACCGTGTATAATTTTCATCCTCGTAGTATAATTAGTTTTGAAGAATTTCATATTGGTGCAAAAAAGTCGTATAGCAGCTCCCGGATGCTTTGGTGCGATTCTAGCCAAAAACAATAGAGAACCTAGAAATTGTCTTAAAATGACTTTGTGTGAATTTCAAAACTCTAGCCCTTTTAGTTTTTGAGTTATCGTGCTGACACACGGACGGGCTCACGGACGAACATACACACATAGCTAGATCGATTTACTTTTCGATGGTGATCCGATACGTACCCTTGACACTATATCTAACTTGTCTAGATTGACGCGCTACAAACGGAGGAGCAATTTTAATATACATGATGCTAAATATGTATGCACGGGTATAACAACAAGAGTATATACCTGTTAAACAGACAGACAGATTTATTAATACTTCCATATGATTAAAATAATAAAATGTGCAAAAATACAAATTTTATGTCATTAAATATTAATCTTATTATCGAGAAGACGGAGTGGAAGATGTGGGTAAGCACGCGTAAGTAATTGTTAGTTACGTACAGGTTAAAAATTTTAATTAGAATGGTAATAAATAAAAAAAAGTTTTCTTGATAAAATCACCTTGGTGACCAAATGCAAAATATTGATTATTTTATAATAGAAGGTGTTGGCATTTGAAATGCATTCGTTTCCCTCTAAAAACAACAAATAACATATTTTTATTTGTGTAAGTATTTATATATGTATTTCTTGTCATCAGTTTTCTAAGATTAAAAATTATATTTAGCAGCTGTAGCATAATATGAATTCCGAGTTTCGAAACATTCTACTCTATGTTTTAACAAATTTATTTAATTAAAATTTTTTTATTAATATTCAGTTAATATTAAAACTTACTCTGGATCTACTCTTGCATCGATTTTATGTTCAGTATTACTGTAAACTTTTTTAAACTCTTTTTCATGGTGTATGGTAATATCAAATGTTGCTTTAAATGATGGCTCATCAAAACATGGAAAAGCTCTTCTGGCATGATGTGTTTGAAAGTAAGTTGAACCAATATACCTGTATTATCAATTGCGCACAAATGTTTAATTAAAGTTATAAATTAATGAATTAAACAATATATCTTAAGTAAAACATGGTAAAACATATTCTAATACTTACTTTACATTACCATCATCAGTTTTACTATAGTAAAAACCTTTCATATCATCTCTCATATTGCCGGTGTATTCAAATTCCAACTTGTACTTCTCATCTTTTTTTAAATCATCGGGCACTTTAATTGTGAAAAAATCAGTTACAGGATTGGGTTCATCTTTTGTAATTCCAGGTATTTCTTTGCCTTCTTTATCCATTAATTTCACTTTTATGTTTTCCATATCTTTTAAATGCAAAACAATTTCTTTTGTAACTTCGACAACATTAAATTTGATAGTAACCTTTCCTTTAAATTGAAATTGTTTAAGGTCTGTACCCTTTTTAAGAATATATGGTGTAATTTCAATATTATAATTTGTTGGTTTAAGTTTTGTTGGTAATCTATAATTTTCTTCAGCTAAGGGTTGTGTTTTAATTACAGGTGCTTGGTGTGTTGATTGAAATAGCTGTAAGGCTAAAATAATAGCCAATCCAAAACAGTATTTCATCTAATTTGGAGGAAAAAAAAATATTCTATATTAAAATCTTATTTAGTTAAAATTTATCTATACATATCTGTAGATAAGAACTTAAGATTAATCGAAAATACGAGGCTATGGTCTAATATAAATATAAAAATTTTCTTTTAATATACCGACCATAAATCATTTTAAAATTAAAGTACTCATATTAAAAAGTACTTCTTTATACAGTACTGAACTTCAGTTACTGTCAAAAACCGTTAATTGATTTAGAAAATTATTTAATACTTGAATTACATAAGCGCAATATACTTAAGTTGAATTAATTTCGAATTTTATCTCACGTAGGGTGGTGTTGCCTAATTTCGAACATATCCTATAATCGAACACTTTTTAAGAAAACTAGTATAAGAAAATTTGGCATGTTTTAAGAACGGTTTTTTTTTTAATTTATTTGTTAAAGTTTTCCCAACCCTTAACCAAGAATCAAAAAAAAATATACGTTATAAATCTGTCAAATTGCTGCAGTTTGAAAGTAGGTTTTGAACAGTGCGTTTTTCAGTAAAATTGCAAACAAAAAAAGAGTTTTAAGTGTTTCAGGAAATAGTGTTTATTTATGAATTTTGTAAGTAAATTGTTTAAAAATTTATATATTCATGCAAAGGAATATTTATTTATTGAATTTTATTAAAAATTAAAGGAAAATATAAAAAATGCATTAATATTTTTGACCTGTTCGTCAATGTGACCTGTTCGTCATCAGTGTTCGAAATGTGAACAAAATTAAAAAAACTTATATTTTAATTTAAACCTTAAATATTGTTAAAAACATAATATATTTTATTTATTTTAAATAGAAATTGTATAATAAATCCGAAAACCTTAAATCGAACAGCAATTCTTGAATTGTTCGAATCAAGGAAACTATAGAAAAAATATGTTCCTTTATTCGAACACAATATTTTCTTCAGATTGTTAGTTGTTACACAATAATTTTTTTAGATTAAAATGAAAAGGTATCAACGATATAGCGAAGATTCTTTGAAGTCTGCTCTAAATAAAATAAGGGAAGAGTCTATGAGCTTTAGAGCCGCCAGTAAACTATTCAATATTCCGGTAACGACTCTGCATGATAAAGTTCGCGGTAAAAAAGCAGACAAGAAATTGAAAATGGGCCATTCTACTGTAGAATGGCTTGTGTATTTGGCTAAATGCGGCTTTCCACAAAAACCAGAAGAGCTACAAGATGTAGTTCAAAAATTGTAAGGGATGAAAAAAGAAAAACACCTTTTAACAACGATAGGCCAGGCAAAAAATGGTATTATTTTAAATCGACATAAAGAAATATCGCATCGCCATCCAGAAACAAACAAAGGCGCGTGCAATAGTTACACAAGAAAGTATAAGGAAATGGTTCAAAGATTTGGAAAACTATTTAAATAATGAAAATTTAACCGATATTCTTCAAGACCCAAAACGAATTTTTAACGGGGATGAGACTAGTTTCAGTTTAGCTCCAAAAACAGGGATTGTAATTGGTCCGAAAGCGTGCAATAATTTATACCAAGTGAAGTTTTCAAATGAAAAAGAAAATATCACAGTCCTTCTAGTTTTTAATGCACATGGTGAAACTTTGCCACCGTTAGTCGTTTTCCCTTACGTTCGTCCGCCACCAAATTTAGTTAAAAATATGCCGGAAAAATGGGTACTAGGTCGGTCCGACTCTGGGTGAATGCGAACAGAAACATTTTATGAATATATCGCCAATAGTTTTAATGAATGGTTGAATGAAAATGAAATTAAAAAACCTGTGTTACTTTTAGTAGACGGCCATAAGTCACACCTGTCGTTAGAGCTAAGTGAATTTTGCGCGAATAACGGAATTGTATTATATGCGCTTCCACCAAATACAACCCACATTATGCAGCCAGCTGATGTGGGTGCATTTAAAGGACTGAAGAGTGACTTTAAAAATACTGTTCGGAAATGGAACAACTTGACTAAAAATATTGGTAAATCGTTAACAAAAATTAATTTTTGTGAAATTCTCAACATGGTTTTAGAGAAAAAAGATAGATCTGAAATTATTAGAAATGCTTTTAGAAAATGTGGATTATTTCCATTTGACTCTAATGCCGTTGACTATAGCAAATGTGTTCAAAATACTTTAGAAAATCTAAATAAATCTTTAGAAGTTAACACTGTCATTCCAACTATAGAAAAATTTGAAATAACTAGAGAAGTGATATCTTCGCTCAAAAACGATTTATTAAAAAACAATATTAATTACGACATATTAATGAACACAATTGAAGAAGCAGAAAGAAAACAGTTTATGGGAAATCTCAATTTAGTTGAAATTACTGTTGACGATATAGATAATTCATAGGTTATACAAGCAGATCAAGCTGAATCTCTGGATGTCCTCAATAATGATGTATTATTCCATAAAATCAATAGCAATAATAATTCTCCTATTCCTAGCTTCAGTAAAAATATTCATTATTCTCCTATTCCTGGCTGTAGTAAAAATATTCATCATTCTCCTATTCCTGGCTGTAGTAAAAATATTTATAATTCTCCTTTTTCCAAAAATTTTCCTATTAAAAAATCTCCATTCCCTATTAATACTCCTAGTCAAAGTGTCGATTTGGAAATACAAAAAAATATATCTCAATTTTTAGATTGTGATAGTGACTTCTCATTTGGTAAGTATACCTTTAAATTGAAAACTTATAGGTACCTAAGTATAATTAATTAGGTGAAATAATTTTAGATGAAAATAATTTAGCTATAACTAAAACTACCGCAGATAATTCAAATATTAATAGATCTTTGGTTAAATCAATGTACTCAAAGCACTCCGCAAACTTCGGTACGAGAACTAAAAACAAATACCCGAAGCCAATCACCACAAAAAGGAGGCAAAGTGTTGCCTGAAAACCGGCCACCGATTTCTATATCCTCCGCCAAATGGAGAGAGTACTACAATAACCAGGAATCTATTAAAGAAAATCGTATAAGACAAATTGAAACAAACAAAAAAATTAGAATTGAAAAGAAACTTTTCAAAAATGTAAGACCAAAGAGAATTAAGTTTACAAAAAAACCTATTGAACCAACAAAAAGAAAACAGTTATGCGCGTCTTACAAAGATGAACTGGATACTGATGCTGAAGATGATTCACTAAAAAATATCGGTTGTGACAATTGTGATAAATGGTATCATTTAAGCTGCACCAAACTCTCAACAAAATGCTTCGCAGAAGCTCAAAACGAAGAATTTATTTGTGATATTTGTATGTTGCAATTAATTACCAATTGAATGTTGCTCCTTAAGTTATTTAACATTACTTTTATTTTAAGTTTATTTTATTTCTGATTTTGCAATTTTATTTTATTTTTGATTTAGAAGATCCCATTGAAATTGAAGTGCTCCTTAAGTTATTTAAATTTAAATTTACTTTTATTTTAATTTTATTTTATTTTTGATTTTGAAGATAGCATTGAAACTGCACCAAAATTAAGAATTTATTAGTTATACTCGGTATAAGTATATTTCATATTTTTTTTCAATTGAATTTTATTTATTTTTTTTTTATTAATATTACTCCTTAAAATAAGTTTTGTTAAAATTAATGACAAATAATAAAATGAATGTTTAATCTAAATTTGAATTACTTTTCCTCAAAACAATTTTTAATCAAAAACTTTTAATTTATAAGAAATAAAAATATTTAAAAATGAAAACAAGGTATTTTTAATAGTAATTCCTTAAAAAAATTTGTGTTCGAATAAAGGAATATCTGTTTTCGAAAATAGACAACTGGTGTTTGATTATAGGCAAATTTGTGTTTTTTTAGTAATTTTTAAATAAAATTGTTAATAATTTATATAATTTAATTTAGTTTAATTAGTTCGAAAGGTTATTAAATTGTCTTTCGATTGATATATAAAACTAGTTATTCGGTCAAAATACACGTTATTTATGATTAATTAAAGTGAGAAATCTCGTTAAGTGTTCGATTATAGAGAACTTGACCCTACATTTTTAATAAATTTAAATATTGAAATAAATGTTTATTGAGTGTAAGATTAAAAAAAAAATTATTAGATTGTAATTTAAAAAAAATAAAACACAATTTAAATACAAATTTTGATTGGCCCCGTTTCTTTTTTAATAATAATTTTTGGTTCAAATTACATAAGCTCTGCAATTACGTGTTACAGAAAACTGAGTACATCAATTGTTTAAGTTATTTTAGCTGTATTTATGAATTATCTTCCTTAGAGTACACGAATTACCGTAACGAAAGAGAAGAATAATATGGTTATAATGTAAAAGTACTAAGTAATATCTTAAAATTAATCTAAGCCTTGTTTATATGGTCCTGGAATTAAATATTCATACATTATTTAAATTTTTACTTTATTCCTATTTTTTGAGAATATTTTACTTATCATTACATTTTTTGTAATATTATTAAAAATTTTATATCTATATATATAAAAGCGAAAGTTTGTTTATTTGTTTGTTTGTTTGTTTGTTTGTTTGTTTGTTTGCTTGTTTGTATGTAGCGAGTTGGCTCCTAAACTGCCCAGCCGATTTTCATGAAAATTTGTATATAGAGGTTTTTGGGTTCGGAAGGAAATCGTGGCCCAAAAATTTTGCTCTAACGGACCGCCAAGTTGGGGCTGTGGTGCAAGTATTTAAACTTCTTTGTTCTAAAATGAAAACGGTTTGACCGATTCACTTCAAATTTTGTATACGTGATGCTCTTTGAGAATTGAGTAGACACTATTAAGAATTTTGGAATTTGTTAACCCATGTCGGGCCGACGGGTGGTCAAAAAAAATTTTGGGTCCAAATTTTGTCCAATTTTACGAAATTCTGCTTTGGCTTAAAAAAAAGCCCCAAAAAAATTTTTGTTGAGTTCCATTAACCCATTGCGGCCCAACAGCTTTTTATAGGTTTTTTCAATACTTTACTCTAAATTCGAAACGGTTTAACCAATTGACTTCAAATTTTGTATACGTGATGCTCCTTGAGGATTGAGTAAACACTATTAACAGTTTTGGAATTTGTTAACCCATGTCGGACCGACGGGTGGTCAAAAAAAATGTTGGGTCCAAATTTTGTCCGATTTTACGAAATTCTGCTTTGGCAAAAAGAAAGCCCACACAAAAATTTTATTGAGTTGCATTAATTCATTGGGGCCCAACAGCTTTTTTTGGTTTTTTTCAATACTTAACTCTAAATTAATAACGGTTTGACCGATTTTCTTCAAATTTTGTATACGTGCTCTCCTGTGAATATTGAGTTGACATTATTAACAGATTTGGAATTTGTTAACCCATGTCGGGCCGACGGGTGGTCAAAAAAAATTTTGGGTCCAAATTTTGTCCGATTTTACGAAATTCTGCTTTGGCTAAAAAGAAAGCCCACACAAAAATTTTATTGAGTTGCATTAACCCATTGCGACTCAACAGCTTTTTATAAAGTTTTTGGTTACTTTACTCTAAATTAGAAACGGTTTAACGGATTTTCTTCAAATTTTGTATATGTGTTCCGTTTTGAGAATGAAATTAGCTCTTTTTACAGACTTGCAATTGGTTAACTCATGCCGGCCCGACGATTGACAAAAAAAAGATTTTTGCGTTACTTAACTCTAAATTAGAAACGATTTGACCGGTTTACCTCAAATTTTATATGTGTGAAGCAACTTGAAAATGGAGTTGAGTCTGTTAACAGTCGGTCTTACGATTTTTCAAAAAAAATTTTTTGGAAGTAAATTACGTCAAAATTTGGAAAGTAGTTCGTACTGCTTTGAATTACAGAAAGTTTCAAAAATTACTAGAATAATCCTATAAAAATCGTTTTAAAAAGATTGCTTTCACACATTTTAAAATTTACATGTGTAAACCGTGTGTAAGTTTTGTGTTAACTTTTTGCAGTAACATCAAATTCAATTAAACCTCCATTGAGAGGCGCAGCAACGCGCACCGGGTATTAGCTAGTTATGTATATAGTTAATAATTATTATGTTTTCATTATTTTTTAACAGTTGATTTATTATTTCGTTATTTTAATATATATTTTTAACTTATCTTTATTGTCCTATTCATTTATTTTTAATGAAAACGAGGAAGAGTGTAGTAGAGTAGACTGTGTCAACTCTGGGATACCCGTATGACCGTTATATAAACATTATATCATTATTATTATAAACATTAATTACTTTTGGCAAAATTTCAAATATACCAGCTTTATTAGGTGTAGTGTAATGCTCATATAAAAAAAGGAGCTGTATGGCAGCTACTCAAACCCTCTGCAGTAGACCAACCAAATTTTGCAGTAACTTTGGCCATTACACTAAACTATTTTTGGCAAAATTTCAGACCCCCAACGTCAATAGGTATAGAGTAATGGTCATATAAAATAAGAAGTTGTATGGCAGCTACGCGAACCCTTTACAGTAGACCAACCAAATTTTGCAAAAACTTTGGCCATAAAACTAAACCACTTTTGGAAAAATTTCAGACACGTAACTGTAATAGGTACAGAGAAATACTCATATAAAAAAAGAAGTTGTATGGCAGCTACCCGAACCCATGGACCAAAATGGCTGAATTTAAATAGCGATGACGGCTATTGCAAAAAAACGAATTTGCGAAAATTTCAAAATCCTAGCTCTTTTAGTTTTTGAGTTATCGTGCGGACGGACGGACGGACAGACGGACGGACATACATAGCTAAATCGATTTTTTTTTCGATTCTGATCCGATCCATACACTTGAGTCCATATCTACCCCCCCTATTTCTCTGCGTTACAAACGTAATGGCAAATTTATTATACCCTTTGACCTACAGTCATACGGGTATAAAAATTATTGAATGAATTTTATTAAAAACGATTTATTAGTAACTAATAAATTATTATATTTTATCATACTATAATTATTATGTTAATATTTTTAATATTTATGATATTTTGGAATCAATAAATTTTAATTAAATAAGAAATATAATTTAATTCCAAATAACAGTAAGTACTGGGCAATAACGTTTTTTTTATTTTAGGTTTTATTTTAGATTGTATTAATTATTGTACAATCATTTATAAAAATTAATATTATAATATTTTTAGATAAATATTAAATAATTTTATTGGAATATAGTCTAAACTAGTTTTTAAGTCAAAAATAATTAAATTGGCCATATTTTTGTATAATTTAGATTGTTTAGATCTAAAACTGGAAACGAAATAAATTTCCTACAATATTTCATAATGTCAAACTGAAGGGGTCAATTAAAAATTAATATCTTTTAATAGGCAATAGAATTATTTTAAAAATTGATTTAATTAAATTTTTAATCGGTATCTCGGTGGTGAAGTGGATAAGCATTTGGGCTTACTAAACGAGGTGGTTCGGATTCAATTCCCATACGGGTCATGGAATATTTAATTTAAATAAGAAAATTATTGAAAAATATTAATAATATTACTTATAAAATTAATACAGTCGAAGGATTTATTTCCTAGTGCTAGTTGTAAGTAATATACTAACTAATTAAATGTATATATATATATAATAGTAAATTTTTCTTTCTTAATTAGTCTTCGAGATACGCTCGGTATTCCTTGAGTTCGTTCGAGTACTTTAAAACGACTACTTTATTTTTGTGTACTGTAAAACACTTTCGATTATATGTGATGCACAAAATAATAGTCATATGTGAAGCGTAGAAGTTCTGACTAAAGTAAAAAGTTTGAATATTTATCTTTATATTGCATGTGATTCAAGTAATTATTAACTCACGATTACTTTTATTAACTATTTCAATCACAACGAAACTATTTAATTAAAATGATTACTTTGGACATTATGGATACAAGCAAAGGGTTTTAAAGGATTTTTTTTTTAATTTATTGCAAATGCATCTATTTTAAGTTTAATTATATATTGTTAATATACTTTAAGCTTCTCAGGAACTGTAGACTGTAGTTCTTGTCGATAAACAACACTTAGTTTCTTCATTAAATATAAAATAAAAAAAGAAATGTAAATTAATTGAAGTATTTATTTGTAAAAATAAAAAAATAAAAATTTACATATATAAGATTTTTTCTTATTAATAAAATTATTTTTAAAAAATATACATTTATTATCAATAATAAAAAAAAACAACAAATTTATATTATGATATAAATAAATTTTTTTAATACATTGTGATATAACATAAAATTGTTGTAAATGTAATTAATACTGCACTGAATGTTTTTGCTGCAACACCACCTCTTAAACTTGTTGTTAAATCGGTTTTATATGTTTCCAACCATTTCATATTTTTGTCAATACTTTGTACAGCTTTCTCTATTTTTTCCTTAGCTTTAGCATCTTTTAATTTTTTAATAAAAGCCTCCACTTTTTCTTTTTGTTCTTTAGTTGTAAAACGATTGCAAATATTTGAAACAATTGTAGCAACATCATTTTCACCATCACCCAAACTAAATAAATAAAGTAATACATTATAATCTTAAAAATACTTTTGGTATTTAAAATTTTTAAAAGAGGCAATTTACAATTTACTACAACCTATGTAATTATTAATTAGATATTCTAAAGAGTAGTGTAGTACCAAATATTTAAAGTACACTCTAACCTAATCTAACCTCTGTGAACGTCATAAACTTAATGTTATCCATAAAGTGGAATATCTTTTATCTAGTTTTCAATTCTCATAGTTAGTAATTCCATATCAGTATTTAAAAAAAGAATTAAGATAATAAAATAAACAAATAATTTAATTGAATAATATAACTCACAGATAAAGCAATACCTTGTAACTCAACTCATACAAAATTAACTACAAGTCGAATAAAAAATTAATTTTAAGAGAAACTATCGTGTTTTAAGTAATTTATTAGATCGTAACTAGTTATTTAAATAAAAAAAATGTTTAATACCTATTATTGCCTAATTATATAAATCTATAAGTTAATATTTTAAATTTGTATACTTACGCTGTACCCAATTTTTCGTGATCCTTTTCAATCAATTCGAAAACTAACTCTGCATTACCTGCATTTTCCGAAATTAATGAATTTAATGCAGCTGATCTATCTTGTTTACGAACATGTTCACCTAATATGAAATTGTAATATTTTTCAATATGTGCCTTATCTTTAACACATCCCAATGCACTTAAGGTGAGGATTTTTTCAGTAGGACTTGTTGTTGTCTTAAAATGCTCTTCCAAAAATTCATAATTCTTTACATTTTCAGCAGTTCTAATTGCTGAACAATAAACAGCTGAACGTATATTTTTATTAATTTTTTTATTTGTTGTATCTTTTTTAAATTCTTCAAATAATTCTGTAGCCTTTGTTTGACAATTATCATAATCATATTTACAGGCCCATTCTAATACTTTTGCTCTATTATATTTATCTAAACGACTATCATCTTTTTTTTCTTCAAATGTTAAATGTTTATAAACTTCGGGTAAAATTAATTTTACACGAGCTTTTAAATCATCAGTATTATCACCTAATCTTGTTTCAATATATTTTAATCCATTAAATACTGCTGTTAATGGTATATAATGTTTTTCTTTTTTTAAATATGATAAAATTTCAAATATTAATTTATATTCCAAATCACCAGCTCTTGCAAAATTAAATAAATCATCAATTAGATGTGCACGATTAACTTCACTAATTTTACCAAAATTATCTTCTTCTAAAGCATGATGAATATTATGTAACATATTTTCATCATACATTACTCTAAAATAACCAATTTGTTCAATATTTGCAATTAAATAATCTTTTTCACCTAAAGCCTCAGATAATTCAAATTCGATTGATTCTTCTGAGTTTTTGATAAATTTAATTTCGCTGGGTTTTGGTATATCGAATTTTGCATCTTTTTGTGTTGTATATGTAAATGGTATTGTATATTTTAAATCTTTATCACCAGCCTTCTCCTCTAATAAAAATCTCTTTTGAGAAACTTTAACTTTTTTACGACCATCTTGTACTTTAACGCTAACCACTGGATAGCCAACTTTTTCTGTCCAATCTAAGAAAAATGCATCTTTATCTAAACTTTCATTTTCTGTCCATTGTTCTTTAAGATATTTGAATAAATTTTCTGGTGTACTAATTCCCTTACTGAAATTATAAAGATACTTTTGGTATATGTTTTATTTTTTGAAGAATGGCTTCAAATAACTTACAATGTTTCGTGGTCTTCTAAATATTTACGTATTCCTTTATTGAAATTATCTTCACCCATTGTATATTTAAACATACGAATTATAGATGCACCTTTATTATATGAAATGGTACCAAACATTTTTGCAAGATCAGCTGGTGTATTTATATCTTTTGCACTCATTGGATGTGTATCTGCTAAAGAATCTCTTGTAAAAACGCTATGAATTTGATCAACAACAAATTGTTTATCTAAAGCCCAATCTGTATGTACCTTAAATAAATTAAATGTTTAAATTATATAGGAAAATAAAAGTATAAAAATAGTTTCTTACTTTTGCAGCTGCAAAATATTGGAAAAATCTGGCAAAACCTTCATTTAACCATGTATGACTCCACCAATCGCATGTAACTAAATCACCAAACCACATATGAGTTTGTTCATGAGCAACAACAAGTGAAATACTTTGTTGAGCTAAATCTGTTGTTTCATCTTTATCATAAAGTAAACCACGTTCCCTAAATTAAATATTTTTACAATTAATGAATTTCTTTTTATACTTTTTTTCCGTTATTTTTTTTTTAATTAAAAAATTCAAGTTACCTATAAGTAAGTAAACCCCAATTTTCCATAGCACCAGCTGAAAAATCTGGTATTGCTGCCATATCCATTTTTGGTATTCCCATAGTTTTATATTCCATTCCAGTTATTTCATTTAAAGCTTTTAATAATTTTTGTCCATCTTCTAAACTAAACTTGGTTTGTTCTTTATATTGGGGACGTGCAATTACTGAAAAACCATCATTTTTTTCACCTTCAAAATTTGATATAAGAAAAGCTACAAGATAAGTTGACATTGTTGGTGTAGTTTTAAAAACTGATGTCAAGAATTCGTCCCTGAAAGTATACAAAAAAGGTTTTGGTTTGTTTGATTTTCGTTTAAAATTTAAAGTAGCTGAGAGGAGCTTTTAGGAAAGACTTTTTTAAAATGTTGGACTTAAAACGATATTTTAAATTAAAAAAAAATTTGTAAATAATGTCAAAGCATTAGATGTGTAGTAAATAAGGTCCTAAATTTCAAGTTTCTGTTTTTCTTTACTTTAATTCATTTTAAAATAGAGGTTATAAATTGTATTATTTGGCTGTTTGCTGTGATAAGAATGTCTTTCTTTTAATCAAAACTTATTTAAAAACAACAAGTGTATATACCTGTTAAACAGACATACAGATTTAATAACACTTCCTTATGATGAAATTAATAAAATGTGCAAAAATACAAATTTTATGTCATTAAATATTAATTTTATTATCGAGAAGACGGAGTGGAAGATGTGAGTAAGCACGCGTAAGTAATTGTTAGTTACGTACAGGTTAAAAATTTTAATTAGAATGGTAATAAATAAAAAAAAGTTTTCTTGATAAAATCACCTTGGTGACCAAATACAAAATATTGATTATTTTATAATAGAAGGTGTTGTTGGCATTTGAAATGTATTCGTTTTCCTCTAAAACAACAAATAAAATATTTTTATTTGTGTAAGTATTTATATATGTATTTCTTGTCATCAGTTTTGTAAGATTAACGAGGAAGAGTGTAGTAGAGGAGACTGTGTCAACTCTGGGATACACGTATGATCGTAACATATACATTATATCATCCGGTTAATTACTTTTGGCAAAATTTCAAACATACTTTATTAAGTTTAGTGGAATACTCATATAAAAGAAGGAGTTGTATGGCAGCTACTCGAACACTCTGCAATAGACCAACCAAATTTTGTTGTAACCTTGGCAAATACACTAAACTATTTTTGGCAAAATTTCAGACACCCAGCTTCATTAGGTGGAGAGTAATGCTTATATAAAGTAGGAAGTTGTATGGCAGCTACACGAACCCACCGCAGGAGACCAACCAAATTTTGCGGAAACTTTGGCCATGAAACTAAACTACTTTTGGCAAAATTTCAGGCACGCAGCTGTTATAGGTACAGAGAAATACTCATATAAAAATGGAAGTTGTATGGCAGCTACCCGAACTCATGGACCAAAATGGCTGGATTTAAATAGCGATGACGGCTATTGGAAAAAAATGAATTTGCGAAAAAAAAAATCTAGCTCCTTTAGTTTTTGAGTTATCGTGCGGACGGACGGACAGACGGACGGACGGACATACATAGCTAAATCAATTTATTTTTCGATTCTGATCCGATCCATACACTTGAGTCTATATCTACCCCCCCCCTCCTTCTCTGCGTCACAAACGTAATGGCAAATTTATTATACCCTTTGACTATATAGTCATACGGGTATAAAAATTATATTTAGCAACTGTAGCATAATATGAATTCCGAGTTTCGAAACATTCTACTCTATGTTTTAACAAATTTATTTAATTAAAATATTTTTATTAATATTCAATTAATATTAAAACTTACTCTGGACCTGGTTTTGTATCACCTTTTTGTTCAGTATTACTGTAAACTTTTTTAAACTCTTTTTCATGGTTTATGGTAATATCAAATTTTGCTTTAAATGATGGTTCATCAAAACATGGAAAAGCTCTTCTGGCATGATGTGTTTGAAATTGAGTTGAACCAATATACCTGTATTATTAATTGCGCACAAATGTTTAATTAAAGTTATAAATTAATGAATTAAACAATATATCTTAAGTAAAACATGGTAAAACATATTGTAATACTTACTTTACATTACCATCATCAGTTTTACTATAGTAAAAACCTTTCATATCATCTCTCATATTGCCGGTGTATTCAAATTCCAACTTGTACTCCTCATCTTTTTTTAAATCATCGGGCACTTTAATTGTGTAAAAATCAGTTACAGGATTGGGCCCATCTTTTATAATTCCAGGTATTTCTTTGTCTTCTTTATCCTTTAATTTCACATTTATGTTTTCCATATCTTTTAAATGCAAAACAATTTCTTTTGTTACTTCGACAACATCAAATGTAATAGTAACCTTTCCTTTAAATTGAAATTGTTTAAGGTCTGTACCCTTTTTAAGAATATATGGTGTAATTTCAATATTATAATTTGTTGGTTTAAGTTTTGTTGGTAATCTATAATTTTGTTCAGCTAAGGGTTGTGTTTCATTTACAGGTGCTTGGTGTGTTGATTGAAATAGCTGTAAGGCTAAAATAATAGCCAATCCAAAACAGTATTTCATCTAATTTGGAGGAAAAAAAAATATTCTATATTAAAATCTTATTTAGCCCTCGGTTACTGTCCATGGGGTGTAATCCACCCAAATCAAGTTTACAAGACAAAATACATACGAAAAATTGTAGTAGTTGATCTCAAACCAACATGTAATCTCGTTTTGGATATTTTTTTTTAATTTTGTGTAAATTAAATGTGGGCTTTGATAAAAAAGGACCTCGAAAAATGCAATCCAAAATGGGTCTGGGTGGATTACACCCCCGACAGTAATCTTGACACAAAATTTTTTTACAAAATGGGGTAGATTACACCCCCGACAGTAATCTTGACACAACATTTTTTTACAAAATGGGGTATATTACACCCCCGACAGTAATATTGACACAAAATTTATTCATAATAACGAAATTTTGTATTATGGTAGATATTTGAGTTATAATTGGGAACTTTTTTTTTTTTTATTATTATAATATTATATTATTATATTATATAAAAATAATTAATATTTGAATTGCCATAGCTACAAAAGCGTACAAAATTAATTTGTGTGAATTGCTACAATTTGGAGGCAAAATCACAGATTTGTTTTTGGAAT
Organism: Dolichopus griseipennis; assembly: GCA_963082915.1. Lineage (NCBI taxonomy): Eukaryota > Metazoa > Arthropoda > Insecta > Diptera > Dolichopodidae > Dolichopus > Dolichopus griseipennis. The sequence goes on from OY720441.1 coordinate 7,160,612, forward strand.
TTTTTTTTTTAATACTGAAAACTGGTGAGATAAATTACATTAATTTAATAAAATTTTTCTCTAAAAAATTGTTCCTGTTGAAAAAAATTTTGTTAATAAACTTTTATTTGTTATATTTCTGCTTTCAAAAACAACCAATTGCAAGAACGTGGCATGTAAATTATAGATTTTGTGATAATTTAAAAAGTATTTAATTTTAATTTTTTTTATTTTTTTATTAAATGGAGTATTTTTTGTTTTTACTATATATTTATTTATTTAGTTTTTAATAAAATGAAGTTTATATATCTAAATTTGTAGAATTTTTACTGATTTAATCTGGAAAAAAAATGCCTTAAGATATTTATGTTATAGCAGTTCAAATACGCATTTGAATGTATGGGGTGTTTTCCACCCCTGGATAGTAACTACGTAACGAAAATAGAGGATAGTAACCGAGGGTTAGTTAAAATTTATCTATACATATCTATAGATAAGAACTTAATTTTAATCGACAATACGAGGCTTTGGTCTAACATAGTATAAAAATTTTCTTTTAATATACCGACCGTAAATCATTTTAAAATTAAAGTACTCATATTACAAAGTACTTATTTATACAGTACTGAACTTCCGTTACTGTCAGAAACCGTTAATTGATTTTTTACTTGAATTACATAAGCGCAATATACTTAAGTTGAATTAATTTCGAATTTTATTTCACGTACATTTATAATAAATTTAAATATTGAAATAAATGTTTATTGAGTGTAAGATTAAAAAAAAAATTATTAGATTGTAATTTAAAAAAACAAAACACAATTTAAATACAAATTTTATTGGCCCTGGTTTTTTTTTTTTAATAATAATTTTTAGTGATTGTTATCAATAGTAGATTTGATTGTCATGATAAGATTTAACAAAATATTTTTAGTATTAGAATGTTAATAAATTTCGAAAAAAAAAAAAAACATTTATCTATTATAAATTAACTAAAAAAACTTCAATTTATCATATGACTTAATTATATATGAATCATAATTTGGGCGAATTCAAAAGTAATCACAAAGTTAATGAATGTCATTCTTATCCTTCAAATTACATAAGCTCTGCAATTACGTGGTACAGAAAACTGAGTACATCAATTGTTTAAATTATTTTATGAATTATCTTCCTTAGAGTGTACATGAATTACCGTACAGAGAGAGAAGAATAATATGGGTTATAATGTAAAAGTACTAAGCAATATCTTAAAATTAATCTAAGCCTTGTTTATATGGTCCTGGAATTAAATATTCATACATTATTTAATATTTTACTTTATTCCTATTTTTTGAGAATATTTTACTTATCATTACATTTTTTGTAATATTATTAAAAATTTTATATTATGTATATAGTTAATAATTATTATGTTTTCATTATTTTTTAACAGTTGATTTATTATTTCGTTATTTTAATATATATTTTTAACTTATCTTTATTGTCATATTCATTTATTTTTTAATGAAAAAAATTATTAAATGAATTTTATTAAAAACGATTTATTAGTAACTAATAAATTATTATATTTTATCATACTATGTTAATATTTTTAATATTTATGATATTTTGGAATCAATAAATTTCAATTAAATAAGAAATATAATTTAATTCCAAATAACAGTAAGTACTTGGCAATAACGTTTTATTTATTTTAGGTTTTATTTTAAATTGTATTAATTATTGTACAATCATTTATTTAAATTAATATTATAATATTTTTAGATGAATATTAAATAAATTTATTGGAATATATTCTAAATTAGTTTTTAAGTCAAAAATAATTAAATTGGCCATATTTTTGTATAATTTAGATTGTCTAGATCTAAAACTGGAAACGAAATTAGGTTAATTAAAAATTAATATCTTTTAATAGGCAATAGAATTATTTTAAAAATTGATTTGATTAAATTTTTAATCGGTATCTCGGTGGTGAAGTGGATAAGCATTTGGGCTTACCAAACGAGGTGGTTCGGATTCAATTCCCATACGGGTAATGACTCATAGAATATTTAATTTAAGGCCTTAGACGCTAGCGCTAGTTGTAAGTAATATACTAACTAATTAAAGGTATATACAAACATATATATATATAATTTGTTATATATTTGTTGTTGTTTTGATATGGGGGATAGCATGTGCTATCCTAAGACGTAAGCTTTGCGGCCTGTTGTTCACCTTTCAACACTTTCGATCTATTTATAAGTAATATTATTTATTTTGCTTGCATTATAATATTTGTATATTTTAAATTATATTTGGTCACCATGGGGATTTGTAAAGAAATATTATTTTTCAATAATTTTTTTTTCAATTCATGACCAGGACAGAAATCGAACCCTCACCTCCTCTGTCAGTAAGCCAAATGCTTACCAACTAACGCCCAAGGCCTCTAATTAAATACTTACTAATTAAACTAGTTAGATAAATAATAATATAAATAAATAGTTAAGAGTTGTTAAGAGTAGTTAAGAGCTGTATTAATGGATGGAAAAAATTTTTCAACAAATGATGAGTAGTGATTAAAAAAAAAAATATTAGACAAAAAAAAAGTGCTGATTTTTATAAGTAAGCGTTGAGACACACTTTTTATACCCGTGCATACATATATGACATCGGGTATATTAGATTTGCTCCTCCGTTTGTAACGAATCGATCTAGACGAGCTAGATATAGTGTCAAGGGTACGTATCGGCTCAGAATCGAAAAATTAGTCGATCTAGCTATGTGTGTTTGTCCGTCCGTCCGTCCGTCTGTGTGTCAGCACGATAACTCAAAAACTAAAAGAGCTACAGTTTTGAAATTTTCACAAAATATTTTTCAATTATTAAAATATTCTGTATCTACCTGTTAACAGATTTCTTATACGTTTTGATTTTTTTTCTTTCTTCTGTTCATAATTTACATTTTTTCTTTCTTTTTGTATATAAGTATTTGTTATTAGAAGTATGTTACATGTGTGAATAACACTTAACATTAACATAATGCAACAGTAGCAGCAGTTTGTCTTTTATTATATTTAGACGTATGTATTTTCTTAAAGACTTCTTATACGTTTTGATTTTTGTTTTCTTTTAAAAAATAAAAACTACAAACTGTAAGTAGTTAGTTATTAGTTCTGTAAAATAAAAGTATACATACTGAAATGTAAAAAATAGATTTGTACGTTTTTATTATAATTTTCTGTATCTACCTGTTAACAGATTTCTCATACGTTTTGATTTTTTTTTTTTTCTGTTCATAATTTACATTTATCAGTTTTATTTTTTCTTTCTCTTTTGTATGTAAGTATTTGTAATTAGAAGTATGTTGCATGTGTGAATAACACTTAACATTAACATATTGCAACAGTAGTAGCGTCTTTTATTATATTTATAAAAAATAAAAACTACAAATTAAAGTTAGTTATTAGTTCTGTAAGTGTATTTAAATAAAAGTAGACATACTGAAATGTAAAAAATTTTTTTAAACGTTTTTATTATAATTTTCTGTATCTATATGTTAACAGATTTCTTATACATACGTTTTAATTTTTTTTTCTTTCTTCTGTTCATAATTTACATTTATCAGTTTCATTTTTTCTTTCTCTTTTGAATGTGAGTATTTGTAAGTATAAGTATTTTACATGTGTGAATAACACTTAACATAACATAGGGCACGTCAGTCAGCAGCAGCAGCAGCAGTTTGTCTTTTATTATATTAAGATAAGCAAAAAAGAAGACAAAGATTTTTTTAAGTAAATGGCTTATTGATATTGATAGATATTTATGAATATAATATATGATGAATCATCATGATGATTATTATATGAATATGATCATATGAAGTTGATTTGGCTTAAGTTTAATATATTCGTGAATTAAAAATTAATTATAAGAGATGGAATTGAAAAATTAGAGCAAGTGTTTTGAAATTCACACAAAACATTTTTGGGACATTTTTGAGGTTCCCTATTCTTTTTGGTTAAGACCAGATCAAGGTTTTGGGGAGCTGCCACACAACTTCTTTGCACCAATATGAATTTCTAAGAAACTGATTATACTACGAGGATGAAAATTACGCTCTGTTAGTTATATAATGAATCGAGCACTTATATGGAGTTTCAAAATGTTACGGCCCCGTTTTTGGGCAGCTGCCATACAAAGTTGTCAATTCGATAACTGTGAATCTAATGAAGCTACGAGGTTAAAATCAAAACTGGGCAGATAAAGTAATAGGACAAGTTAGTTGGCAAAGTTGGACATCACTCGGACCAACTATTAGTGGGTATGCACGGGTATCTAAAAGTTGACAAGGGCAACTATAATCTTCCTCGTTTAAAATGAATTGTATATTATATTTATTTTATTTAACTAATCGTTATTTTTGTAATTCAGAGTAAAAATATAACATGAAAATTTGATTCAAATTTTTTTTTTTTTATTATTTAAACTTCAAATTACAAAGTGTGACAAACAATTAGATAAGCAAACAATGGTTTTTCAATATTTTATCCAGATTTCTGAATCAGGATATTCATTTTAGGTCAAATAATTAAATTATTTTTTTAATTATTATATTAAATTTAATTAATACAAAGAGTATATTCATCCAAAATAGAAAGTATTCATTTAAAGTGAAAATACATTTACTCAAACTAAAAAAAAATACTCCGTTAAAAAAAAAAAAAAACTACATAGTGCTTATTTAATTAACACAAAATATCTTCAGTTTCATAATACAAAATATTGGACTTCTAAGTAATGTAAATTTTATAAATGCCGATTAATTATATAATGATGTCTAATTTTTTAACTTTTATAATTTAAAAAATCGATTTTCAAAAAGTAATTAATTTTCGATTAAATTTATTCTTTCATAATTTCAAAATTTTATTTTAATAAAATACCTCCAAATTCAAAATCTGGCATATTCACACATATATAAATATTCTTAAAAGATGGATCAATTCTGATTATGAAGTCGGATTTTAAATCGAATGCTTAATAAAAAGTCAAACTTCCATACAAAAAAAACTTTGTAAAAATATTTTATAAATAAAATACTTTTAAAATCGATATTTTTCTCGATATTCTTAGAGTCGATATTTTTTTCACAATCACAATACTTGTAAGATCGATATTTGATTAAGTACAGTCGATATTTTTTTGAAAAATTTTTGAAGTATTTTAATTTTGGTAGAAACTGTCCCTAAAACTGCAATATTAAATTTAGAAATAGAAAAAAAAAGGTTCCTTAATTAGGTACAAAAAAATTTTAAATTTTAGGACCAGTATCCTATAATAAATATTAGTTATATCAGAATATGCCTTTGATTCACTTAAGATCTGTTCAAAAATAACCTTCTGTAATATTCCGCAAGAAATCCTAAATTTTAAATATAATAATAATTATGCAATATTAATTAATATATTTATTAAAATTCAATTTTTTTTAAATTAAAATAGCTCTTTATGCATTTCAATAGAATAAATTTAACTTTTTTAAGTTCAGATAGTAGTTACTAGACTAGGAATAGTATTGATTAATTCGTAATTAATATTTTATATTTAAAAAAATGTTTATATTGAAAAACTTCCCATAATTTTTTTCAAAATTTGAATTTTTTTTGATTTCAATTATTATTTAAAAAAAAAATTTTATTTAATCCGAATATGTTGTATTTTTATATATTTATTAAGATATTTCGAAAAAGTTCCGAAACATTTTTAAGCTTTAATAAATAATATAAATCGACGATATATATATATATATTATATAACAGTATTATTTGCAATTTTATCAGAGTTTTTAATTATTTTAATTCGAAATTCGAAATTTTTCGAAATTGAATAAATAATTAAAAATTTATTTATTGTAAATTCACTTAAATTTGCTACCCAAATCGTTATCTGTCATTTAAAATGTCATTTTATATTTAATAATATTCTTAATTTTTATTATGTATTTTTTTATAATATTTAAATAGTTTATTTATTTTATTTTATTTTATTTTTTTTAATTAATTAATAGCTTTGTGTAAAATAAAAAAAAATAAAAACAATTTCACTGTTAATTCCATATGTTCTTGAATTTTTGTCGCTAGCTTAGAAATTTATGAACAAAACAGCATTTAATTTTAATTATCAAAAAATGCAGTTATAATGCACTCCAATGCATTTAAAAAAAAAAAAAAACAGTTATAAAAAACACTTTTTAATTTAATTTAAAACTTATCATTAAATTTAATTTTGAATATATTTATATATATGTATTATATATACATGATTTTTTTTTTTTCAATATAACATTATTAACTCACTTTTAATTTTAATATTTATTGGTTTTTTTTTTTTAAACCGTTATTTACAACTAATTTTCTGTTATTTTGTTAAATTTTTTTAACAGCGGGCAAATAAAACTAGAATAGAAAATTGCAAACTGAACTTAACAGAAGAAAATCAACTGGTATTTATAAGAAAATTTTAAGCTGATATCTAATTACTAATTGTTTTATTTTACTGTTTTATTATTTATTACGAACGGTAATTTTTTTTGTTTTTTATAAATTTTTAACCTTTTCGCATATGCATGTAATAAAGATAACTGTTATCTAATAGGTGATTTTAGACCTTTTTTTTTTTATTTTTTTTTTTTGGTGTTATGATAAGAAAAATATGACCGTTCAATATAAATATGTAAAATATAAATATATATATATATATATATATATATATATATATATATACAAAATGTATATATATTTTCTATTTTTGGATAAAGTACTTATTTAACCAATACATATAAATTAATAGATTTCTGAATGAGTCAGGTAATTTAAAAAAAAAAAACCTAACGAATGTGATCATAACCGTCGGTGAAGTGTTATTTAAGTATAGTGTCCCAGCTAAAATGGGCTTCAAAATTTGTTAAAAACTGTTAATTTTAATCGAAAATTGTAAAAAATATACAAATATATTTTCGTAAAAAATTTTCGAAATTTTGATTCAGAATAACGAACACAAATCATTTGAAAGCTGTACATCTAGATGTTCTGACACATTCCAATAAATTAAAAAAAGTAATGTACAAGCCAGGCATAAAATCTAAAAATAAAATCAAGTTCAATATTTTTTACACTGAAAATTATTTTTAAAAAAATTTTGCGAAAAAAATAATTATGTTTGCGAAAAATTTCGAAATTATATTTTTTTACAAAATAATTTAAATTTTCGAACGAACTTGAATTCACTTGCAAGCTTTATGAAAATACATTAAATACGTTAAACTTATTTTATTTATGGTATTATTTTATTAAACAGGTTTTAAATATAAACTTTTATGTTGTATATTTAAGTATATAATGTACTTAAATTTACACAGATTTTATATTCAGAATTGATTCTGAATTAGTTGTAATTGAGTTCTGAATTCAAATATGGTACATAGTTAAAAAAAAAAATAAAAACCTGCACGCACAATTTTGATTCAATGGAATTCTGTAAATTAATATATATATATATACTTTTACAAATATATATATATATATATGTATATATATATATATATATATATATTTGTAAGTTTAAAGATTTGTTCGAAATAATTATTTTGAAGATAAAATTAAAGACAGAAGATAAAATTATGTGAATTTTTTGATTATTTTGATATTTGATTAATTTAGAATGCATGGCATAGTAGAATCTAAGTAATGGCATAACAGTACAGAATTATCTTTAGGCGTTTCTTTCTCTGATCCGAGCGTTCTAATTTTGTTCAGAGCGTGCTCAGATCTATGCTCTGATTTAAAAAAAAAAAAACACCTTTTGATTGTTGTTTTATTTTTGTGAAGAAATTTGCAAAAGACACCAAAAAGATCTTTACCTTTATAGTTGTTGTGGAATGAGATTGCATGGGACAACAATGCCTAATTTTTAACCTGTGCATAGAAGAAGTGCATAACAAATTAGAGGTTGATGGGTGTTTCCGAAAACAAATTAATTGTATTTAACCCGTAGCCTGAAATCATTGCAATGGATCGTTAAAAAAGTTTTTGGAAAGGGTGATAAACGCATATTCACTGTTTTAAACAAAGTTAAGTATTTTTAAATACAAAATTATTTTAAAAATTATAAAATACAATTTGTTTAAAAAAATTGGTTTTTTTAACAATTTACTTCTATGACTAAGGTTGTACTTAGTAACAGTTTCGATAAAATAAAGACTTAGATAATTTCAATTATTTAAATAAAATTATTATTTTCTAATCTGAAATGATTGTATGCTATAAATCAATAAAAATAATTATCGAAAATTTTTATGACAAATTAATGAAATTTATAAAATAAAATAATTTCGATATTTAATAATTTTTAATTTATTTTTATTTATAATTATTAAAATTTTGGGACAATCCGAGAAGTCATTTTTAATAGAGATTATTGAGTTACTCATTTCTTAATTTCACTAACTTTAACACTATTAAAAACTTCAATTAAATTATAAAATTGGTCATTAAAATTTAGAAATTTTGTTTCCGTTTTGATTAATTATTTTTATTTGCCAATTAACCTATGAAGGAGTTTTTCGAACCCATGTACAGTGCTAGCCAACTTGACTTACAGACTTAAAATACTTTTTTGAAAACAAAAAATTTTCATAAAATTTTATTAATGTCATCATATACAGTGCAAGCAGGTGTAGAAATTATTGCATTTTATTATATTCGAAAAATGTTAACTTTTTGAACAATCTCATTATGAGCGATGAAGCATATTTTCATTTAAATGTGCATATGTCAATATACAAAACTGTCAAATTTAAGGTATTTATAATCTAAGAGTAGGGTAGCAGTGACAATTATACCCTCTAAGATGCACTGTTTTGTATGATATTATAGCTGATATAAAGCAATCCATTCATATTCCTTCGAAAATGAATCAGAGCATTCAAAAACCGTAGCAGGGGCGTTAACCGAACTTCTGAATCGAACCATTTATTTTTGATCGATAGTTTTCAATACTTTATTTACGCATAAAAAAGTCTACAATTAAAGGCAATTGCGATTCTCCGTGAACTTTCCGATTACCGAATAATTTTTAATCTTTAGTTTTTAATTCAAGTTTGTGTTATTAAAAATATTAAAACAATAATTACACATGCCACAATATTTCAACAAAACTCTAAAAATATTTTGAGGCTTTTTTTGGGTTAAAGAGTGGTACTTCTTAAAATTGCCAACTTTATTTTTTATTTTAGAACAAAAAAAGTTTACATACTTGCCCTAACGTAGCGATCCGTGAGAGTAAAATGTTTTGTCTAGAAACTTTTTCCGTACCCAAAAACCTTTATATACATAATTTTATGATAATTAGCTGAGAAGTTCAGGAGTTATACGCTACAAAAACTACAAAAATACAAACAAACAAACATTAAATATATATAGATTTTACAGTTATAACAAAATTGAAACATTTGAATTGAAATTAAGCTTGAAAATAAATTTTTTAAGGTATTATATCACAAAACTCATAACATATACCTACCTATACAATATAGAGTACATTACGTCACAGAGTATAGAAATTATTAGAGTAATAAATTTTAAAAAATGTAATGCACTGATGAATTTAAATGTAATAAATGATAAATCACGTGGAATAATTATTTATTTATTTATTTAAACTGAAGTCAAAATACTGTTCTGTAGCGTGTATTAACAGTTATTATTACAATACAGAGAATAGTAATTTAAATTTTTTAACCATCGGCTTTATTATGTCATGATCTTTTTCAAGGAAGAACTGGATTTAAATGATAGCACTATGAAAAATTTATAGCTATTGACAAATTTACCGTGATCCTTATTTCTTTTGCAAGCCTTATTTGGATACCACGTAAATTAATTAAAATATAAATAATAAGTTAAAATATTCTAATCTAATAATATTCTTGTAAAACAAGCATTACCTAGTTTTGTTATAAGGCCATAAGCTTCTAAATATATAATAAGCCATAAAAACTTCAAATAGCATTTTAAATTAATTGTAGCAGGTTATATTGCAAGATTTTCGAAATAAAGTATTGTGTAATATTGATAATTTTTAACATGGGCTTCTTATACCCGTATGACTATTATAGTCAAAAGTGTATAGGAAATGTGCCATTACGTTTGTGACGCAGAGAAGTATGGAGGGAGGTGTTAAATTTAGCTATGTATGTTCATCCGTCCGTCTGCACGATAACTCAAAAAATAAAAGGGGCTAGGATTTTGAAATTTTCGCAAACTAGTTTTTATGCAATAGCCGTCATAGCTATTTAAATCCAGCCATTTTGGTCAAAGGGTTCGAGTACCTGCTATACAACTTCTTTTTTTATATGAGCATTACTCTGTACCTATTGAAGATGTATGTTTGAAATTTTGCCAAATGTAATTAAGCGGATGATATAATGTTTATAATACGGTCATACAGGTATCCCAGAGTTGACACAGTCTACTCTACTACACTCTTCCTCGTTTTTACTGTTATAGAATATATTTAGTAGTCTAAAAATATTTTGAATTACAAAATTGATTACAAAAAACGAGAAAGGGAAGAAACTCACATATAATATAATTGTGTTTTAATTTAAAAAATTATGATTAAATATTTCACCTGGCCCTGATTGCATCAATAAGTAATGTGTGAACAAATAAACAAAGAATACTTTTGATAAGTTGTTGTTGCTAACACCAACTGAATTTATTTTTGATTAAAGTAATATTTTTATTTATCTTTTGTCTTTAATTGGCACAATATTAAATTTGCATTATAATTTAATTATATACTAATTTGATAAAACCTTAATAAATTTACTAATTACATTTTAAAGAGAACAATTTGGAAAAGGAAACACATCTTAAATTAGAATTTATATAAATTTAGTGCAATTAGATTTTAATATAGGTAAAGTAATAAGTTATCATGTCCAAAAGATAACTGTATAGATTAAGTATATGTTCTATTTTCAAATTAATAAAATATACGAAATTAAGGGGCCCATAATTCAATTGAGGTGTAAATCTTTACATAAAAACTTGACATAGTCACATAAAAATATAATAAAAACTCTCTATAATAAAAATAACATACCAACACATTCAATATGGAAATTTTGAAAAGTTTTCAAATTTTCTACGAGTAATTAGGCAGAATAATATTTAAGTCATTCAAAGTTTTAGAATTAATTATATAACACATTACCTATTTTTTTTTTGTCAAAGCCTTGAATATTGAAGAAATTTACTAATGATAATTACCTAATTAGTTGTAAGCTCAAAATTGCACGATTTGTTTATTTTTATTATACAATTATAATACATTAGGTTTATTTTATTATTCGTTTTTGTTAAATAAAATTTTAATGCTTCCTTTGTAATATGATATTTGGAAAAGGTAACTTACTAATTCTGTGAGTTAAAATATTGTTATCAATATATTTGTTTGTTTGTTCGTTGTTTGTATGTAGCGAATAGACTCCTAAACTGCTCAGCCGATTATCATGAAAATTTGTATAGAGGTTTTTCGGTCCGGGAAGAAATCGAGGACTAAAAATTTTGCTCTAAATTAAAAACGGTTTACTTCAAATTTTGTGTACGTAAAGCTCTTTAACAATGGAGTTGGCTCTTTTAACAGACTTGGAATTTGATAACCCATGTCGGCCTGACGATTAGTAAAATAAAAATTTTGCCGTGTCCAATTTTGCTTTGGCCAAAAAAAAAGCGGCACAACAACTTTTTACAGAATTTATTTTACTATATTTTAAATAAGAAATGATTTGGCTTATTTTAATTGTCCTATTTGTGGTGCTCTTTGATCCTTGAGTTGAGGATGGTAGGTTTCTGGCGAATAATGTCAAGTGAATTAATATTTCTGTTATTATTAATGAAAATTTAAAGTAAAATTTGATAAATTTGTAAAAAAATTACTAGAAAAAAAAATTGCTTTCGAAATTATTATAAATTTTGAAATTAATATTTACCACATATGCAATTTTGGTGTTAACTTTTTTCAATTACATCAACTTGCATTAAACCGAAATTGAGAGGCACAGCAACGCGCCCCCGGTATTAGCTAGTTATATATAAAGTTAAAATTACTAATAGTTTTGTAATTATTTCATGAATACATATAAATCCTAGAAAAAAACTATTTAAATAACTATAGTTTAAGAGTTATTATGTACCTCGAACTTATCGTCCCAGATAACTTAAAAGCAATGTTAAGAAGCTCTGATAACAAAATTTATGTCTTTAAGAGAAAACTCTTATTGCAGTAGATTTGAGTAGCTGTCACAAAACTTTTTCTTTTATATGAGCATTCCTCTATATCTAATGATGGTGGATGTCTGTTTTATGGCCAAAGTTTTTTCAAAATTAGGTTGGTCTACTGCAGTGAGTTCGAGTGCGAAAGTAGTAGTTGTCACACAAATTCTTTGTTTATATGACCATTACTATATACCTAATAAAGCTAGTTATCTGAAATTATGCCAATAGTAGCTAACTTTAATAGCCAACGTCTGAATAAAATTTTGTCAGTGTAAGGGAAGAGGTTCAAGGAACTGCCCTTCAACTTATATTTTCTTTTGTTCATAACTGAAAGTCAATAATTTGTCTATTTAAAATTTTGCCAAAAGTTATTTATCGGATTGATTTATATTATATTACAGTCATACGAGTATCTGAGAGTTGAAACCATTTACTCTACTACAATCTTCCTCGTTCTTTTTATATTTAATAAAAATTGGGGTATTAAATTTGTAAAAGAAAAAGTTAATTAAATTTCATAATTTTAAATATTTTATGCTTTCGAGATAACATTTTTATAGAAAACATCATGATCTCATGTCAAATAATATTTCTAAAAAAAACTTAACAATAAAGATTATTTTTATCTGATATTATTTTGCAATATTATTTAAAAACATTTATCTATGAACTAATTTATTATAATTAATACGAAGTACTTGAATACGATAAATACACTTAATGACTAACTGACGGGCCGCTTATATTATTATTGAATTAAAAAAAATATTTCTAAGAAAAAGATTATAAAATTGCCTTTGTCAACTTTTGCTAGCCGTGAACCTTGTAAATTTTTCAAAAAAAGTAGCTAAGATTTATACCCTAGATCCCATATGTATAAAGCCTAGATTGATACGTTAAAAATGGAGAAGCGAGTCATCGTTTGCACAGGTATAAGTACTTAAGATATAATATTAAGTATTTATTAGGAAACATTGAATTGTTTTGTTCTGTTTGTACTTCAAATATAAGCCTTTATCTAAAACACTATCTTTTACATGTAAATTCTTTTAATTAATTGTTTTTGAAGTGCACAAACCTGTACAAAGGTAGATAAACCTTAATATTGTCTGTTAATAAATTTCTTATTAAATGAAAAAGAATTAATTTATAATCAAATTTAAATCCTAACTAAACATAATCTGATAGAAAATATTTCTAAACTAAATTTAATACATAAATTTGAAAGAAAGTCGTATAACAAAAGCCGATATTTAGTTACAGTATTAAAATAACTATAAATATAAACTTTCTATAATTGAATTAAATTTTATAATCGTATAATAAAAGTTTTAATCGAAATCAATAACAATGTATAATATAAAAATTATTTTGAATTGATAAGATCGGCAATTACATCATGGAATTAAATTATCAAAATTTTATAATCTAATTAATTCTATATTTCGTTATAATTGTTTTTGAATTGGCTATCAAAAAAAAAATTCTGGTTTATTCTCGAGATACCAAAACCATATCTCACATTTCATTTTTTATTTAAAAGCCATATTTTATTTAAGTTTTGCATTTTATCGCTTCCTTTTATCACATTTTCAAGAAATTTTATAAAAATTTGCCTATATAGTGTGTTCGTCTATCCGTCCGGCCGTTCGTGCGTTAATAAAACTTCTATACCGTTTAAAGTAAAGAATTTAAATTTTATTCTACGTATAGATCCTGCACAAAAACTAATTCGATAGAACAACTTTTTTATGTAGCTCCACCTATTACGGAGTTACAGGTCCCCAAATTCCAAAAAATGCCCTATGTAAGTGTTATAACAAGAGTGCTTTAAGGCATATTTTCTTTCTGGAAACGGTAATAAACAGTTGTTTTTATGTGCTTTATATGCGAATTTATATGTGAAATTAATATATAGGGTTGCCAAACGGTATTTTTAATAAATTTATGCAAAATTTTTCATCCCTCATATATTTAAAATTGCTTACGTTAGAAATTTTGAAATTTTGGAAGAAGTTGGGAGAAGTCAAAAATTTTACAAAAATTGAGTTTTACATAACTGTAAATTATAGTACCATATGGCAACCGTTTAATTTTGTTTAAAATAGCTCAATACCGGGTGAATTTGTCCCATACAAGGCTCCCATACAAAACTCTCAATCCGATAACTGTAATTTTAATGAAGCTATGAGGTTAATTTTGAAAATGGACAAGTAAAGTAATATAGCAAGTGCATTAGCCAAATTTAAGGGTGGCTCAAATGTTTTTTTATTTTTTTTGAGTAGAGGGGAGAAAAATTTTTTTTTGTTTTTATGGATTTTTTTTTTTTAAAATTATGCATGCCTTAAAATTGACACAACTGCAGTTTTCCTCGTTTTATTTATAAACAACAGGTATTTATGAATTACAAAAGTAAACATTTTTTATTAATTTTCAAATACTTTAATTTTTTATTATATTATAATCCTATATATTGTGAAATTTTTTTTTAATTTCAATTAATATTTTTTTTTTCATTTAATTACGTACTTGCCTTAATTTTAAAGCTAATAAAAGATTTGAATATTTTTTTATAGATTTATTTTGTTTCAATAATAAACTAATAATTTATTTTATAATATTAATAATTATTATTATTTACTATTAACTTTTTGTATATATATTTTTAAAAAATGTTTCTAAGCTATGTATATTGTTTCACAACCTTTGTTTAGATTCAAATTGAAATAATTGTTCGTTGCCAATTTGCTACAATTTAACTACCCATAACGCTTAATCATGTACTGATTTAAATAGACAAAAATTGTATTAAATAAATGTTGAATTTTGCATTATATTATACTAATTATAAATTTTAGTTTCTTATTATACATATTATACATAGTTAAAAAATTATATTTTGTTTGATTTCTATGGTGCATTTCATTTGTCTTTATTTCAGGGATGAGGGAAACGTCTTGAAATTGCTTGGATTACATTGCTGGGTTTATTTACTTTTCAAGCAAAGCAAGCAACGTAACGCATCATTCGGCATTCGTCGCTATTTCAGTTTTTCACTAAGCTGAGAAGCATAGTCTTGATTGTTATTATTAAAATGTTTTACTATTTATATAAAATTTCCATGTAATATACTGTGAGTTTTAAAAACTGAATTTTGTGACACCTTATTTCCTGGACAAATATATTAATAATAATAATAAGTCCATGATATACAATTGCTTAGTATTACGAGTTAATTTTTACTAAGATTACATTATTTGTAATGATCTTTACAAATTTGAAGTTATAAATGTACTTTGATTATTTGTTTCTTTGACTGGTACTATGTTTAAGTTTCATTTTTGTTTGTTCTTGGGTTTCTAGTTTTTGTTTATCTATCTATATATATAAAAGGGAATGTTTGTTTGTTTGTTTGTTTGTATGTAGCGAATAGACTCCTAAACTGCCCAGCCGATTTTCATGAAAATTTGTATATAGAGGTTTTTGGGTACGGAAAGAAATCGTGGCCCAAAAATTTTTCTCTAACGGACCGCCACGTTGGGGCTGTGGTGCAAATATTTAAACTTCTTTGTTCTAAAATGAAAACGGTTTGACCGATTGACTTCAAATTTTGTATACGTGATGCTCTTTGAGAATTGAGTAGACACTATTAACAGTTTTGGTATTTGTTAACCCATGTCGGGCCGACGGGTGGTCAAAAAAAATGTTGGGTCCAAACTTTGTCCGATTTTACGAAATTCTGCTTTGGTTTAAAAGAAAGCCCCTAAAAAATTTTTGTTGACTTGCATTAACCCATTGGGGCCAACAGCTTTTTATAGGTTTTTTTCAATACTTAACTCTAAATTAAAAACGGTTTGACCGATTTTCTTTAAATTTTGTATACGTGCTCCCCTGTGAGAATTGAGTTGACACTATTAACAGATATGGAATTTGTTAACCCATGTCGGCCCGACGGTTGGTCAAAATAATTTTGGAAGCTAATATTGTCAAAATTTGCGAAGTACTGCTTTGGCTAAAAAGAAAGCCCCAAAAAAATTCTGTTGAGTGATTTGGAAGCAAATTACGTCCAATTTTGCGCAATACTGCTTTGCCCAAAGAGAAAGTGTAGTTCCGTTGACCCAGTGGGGCACAGTGGCTTTTAATAGATTTTTGCGTTACTTAACTCTAAAGTAGAAACGATTTGACCGGTTTACCTCAAATTTTATATGTGTGAAGCAACTTGAAAATGGAGTTGAGTCTGTTAACAGTCGGTCTTGCGATTTTTCAAAAAAATTTTTTGGAAGTAAATTACGTCAAAATTTGGAAAGTAGTACGTACTTACTGCTTTGAATTACAGAAAGTTTCAAAAATTACTAGAATAATCCTAGAAAAATCGTTTTAAAAAGATTGCTTTCACACATTTTAAAATTTACATGTGTAAACCGTGTGAAGTTTTGTGTTAACTTTTTGCAGTAACATCAAATTCAATTAAACCTCCATTGAGAGGCGCAGCAACGCGCACCGGGTATTAGCTAGTATTTTATAAAATGATACACATTTTTTTTTTATTTTGTATTTTATTTAATTTTTATTTTATTAATTATTTTTTTATTTATTACTTTAATTCGACGTTTCGGGAAATATTTTATCCAATCTTCAGGCATAGCTTTTGTGTATTACGTTTCGGAAACTAAGTAAAAAAATATTTTTTATTACAATACAATTACATTTTTTAATTACATTATCTAATTACAACAACAATTATACTATTTAATTAGATATTTTTTAAATTTTTGTAAGGTATTTAAATTTTTTATATATTATTAATATTTAAATTTTATTTATGGTGTTATTTTAAATATTGTTATTTACATTATTTTATGTTTTAATTTTTGTGTATGGTTTGTTTAATTATAATTTAGGATTTTGTTTTTACCTTTTGTTTTTCTTTTTATTTTGCAAGGAAAAGGAATCTAAAACCTTGATTGATTGTATATAAATTTTTTATAAAACTTAGGGCTAATTTAGGCTAACTTACTAAAATACAGGATTGTAATAAATTTTTTGCTAGCATATTATTAGGGAATTGCAATGTGTAACTAAATTTCCTATTTATTTTGTAGATTTTATCTGAAATGACATCTATTTTAGCTTTTTTATGTAGTTTGTTTGTTAAGTTTTTTATTTTATTTTAAATTATTTGTGAGTAATAGCAAATACTAAAATATTAAATTTTTTAAACTTTATATCTAATTTGAAGTTTAAGCTCTTGACATCGCTTAAAAAAATATTTCTACTCTGTTTGTCCGTAGATTAATTTTCCTAAAAATTTACCAAAACAAATTATAAATTACATTTAAACAAGAAACTTTTCATAATTTTAAAATAAATTAATTCTACAAAAAGTTTTAAATATTTAATTTTACACAGCGAAAATATATACCTTCAAAACAATGAATCACAATTTTAATTAATAATCCACAAAGTTTTCAAAATATTTAAAAGAAAAAAAAAAATGAAAGATTTAAAAATTCTTTAATAAAAAAATTTATTTTTAATTCAAAAAAAAAACTTTGTTTATAAAAATTGGAATAAAATAACATTTTATATAGAATAATGGGTAAAAGTGGTAAAAAATTTATTTGTTTTATAAACAATTTTGTAATATAATTAAAATGTTTAATATTTTATAAGAATTTATTTATAGTGACGTAAACAAAAGCACAAAAAAAAAAAAAATTTTGAGAGTTTTTTTTTACTTTTTTCTGGCGTACAAGTTTTAAAAAAATGATTTAAATTAATGTACAGGTAATAATTCAATGCTCACAGTACTTACTATATCTCCAGTTCAACGCTTTCACATTTAAATAATTTTCATTTACTTAAAAATCACTTTATAAAATACAAGGAATTGCGCCTAAGTGTGCGTTTATGTTAGTGCTGCGATAAGTGATAAGATCGTCGATTAGAGCATAGCGTAGAATATTGTTTATCGATGATCAAAGCGGTGCTCCAACACCTCTATTTAAATCACCTGTATAGTTTTCTACGCTATGCTCTTATCGACGCTTTTATTACTTTCGCAGCTCCAATATAAACGCACCCTTAACTAGCCGAACGACAAAGTGACAGTACGAATATAGTATAGAATCAATTCTTTAAAACTTATATTAAACCCTATTACAAAACAAAACATTGCTATTACTTTGTTAAGTTATTTTATATTAAAAGTGACACTTAAAACGACGCTAAAGAAATCGCTAACATTGGGTTATCCTCTTAAAAATTTTTTTTTTTTATTTAATTCCCCTAAGAATAATTAATTTTTTTAGTCAAATTTCAGTGATTTCTTTTAAGTAAACAAATGGTCTAGAAATAAAAACAAACATTTCAATTAGTAAATAAAAAATTTTTTAAACATTATAATTTAGAGTACTGTTAAATCTATTTTAAATGAGGATCATTAATAAATTCCCAATACGCCATCATTAATATTATGTTATATTATGGTGTTGGATATATTTAATTTTATTAATAGAATTTAATTAAAAATTAAACATCTAAAATTTAAAATTAAATTAATGTGTTTATACATAATTAATCAAATTAAGTAATTTTATTGGATATTTTTGTATTTAAAATTAGATATTATTGATTAATTGAAAATATATTAAATTTATTCGTGAATATTAAGAAATGGAGCATTTTGGATTTGTTTAGTACTTTATTATACCCGTATGACTATATAGTCCAAGGGTATAATAAATTTGCCATTACGTTTGTGACGCAGAGAAGGAGGGGGGTAGATATAGACTCAAGTGTATGGATCGGATCAGAGTTCGGATCGGATCAAAGTTACTGCAGAATCGAAAAATAAATCGATTTAGCTATGTATGTCCGTCCGTCCGTCCGTCCGTCCGTCATCACGATAACTCAAAAAGTAAAGGAGCTAGGATTATGAAATTTTCACAAATTCGTTTTTATGCAAAAAACGGAATCGAGTTTTAAATTCAGCCATTTTGGTCCACGGGTTCGAGTACCTGCCATACAACTTCTAATTTTATATGAGCATTACTCTATACCTATGGAAGCTGCGTGTCTGAAATTTTGCCAAAAGTAGTTTAGTATAATGGCCAAAGTTACTGCAAAATTTGGTTGGTCTACTGCAGAGGGTTCGAGTAGCTGCCATACAACTCCTTCTTTTATATGAGCTTTACACTACACCTGATGAAGCTGGGTGTCTGAAATTTTGCAAAAAATAGTTTAGTGTAATGGCCAAAGTTACTGCAAAATTTGGTTGGTCTACTGCAGAGGGTTCGAGTAGCTGCCATACAACTCCTTCTTTTATATGAGCTTTACACTACACCTGATGAAGCTGGGTGTCTGAAATTTTGCAAAAAATAGTTTAGTGTAATGGCCAAAGTTACTGCAAAATTTAGTTGGTCTACTGCTGAGGGTTCGAGTAGGTGCTATACAACTCCTTCTTTTATATGAGGATTACACTACACCAAATGAAGCTGGGTGTCTGAAATTTTGCAAAAAATAGTTTAGTGTAATGGCCAAAGTTACTGCAAAATTTAGTTGGTCTACTGCTGAGGGTTCGAGTAGGTGCTATACAACTCCTTCTTTTATATGAGGATTACACTACACCAAATGAAGCTGGGTGTCTGAAATTTTGCCAAAAATAGTTTAGTGTAATGGCCAAAGTTACTGCAAAATTTGGTTGGTCTACTGCAAAGGGTTCGAGTAGCTGCCATACAACTCCTTCTTTTATATGAGCATTACTCTACACCTAATAAAGCCTAATGTTTGAAATTTTGCCAAAAGTAATTAACCGGATGATATAATGTATATGTTACGGTCATACGGGTATCCCAGAGTTGACACAGTCTACTCTACTACACTCTTCCTCGTTTTTTAAAATAATTTTAAGTTTGCTGTCTAATCTTTATGAAGTTCAATTTTGGTTTAATGGAAGCTGGTCGGAAATTTTAATGGATGAGACTATGACTATGACACTCTAGGAACTATAGTGACTATGTTAAAAAATCTACATATTATTTCTTTATTATACAAAACTGTATGACGTTTACAATTTCAAAAAACAAAGAAAATTGACTTTGTTTTTTCTTTTTATATTAGGAGAAGAGATAAAGGCATTAAAATGTATACGAAATTATTTATAAACTTATAATAATATTTTTTTTGAAATTCTTAATGACCACAAGCTAAAAGCAATTAACCACCAATAAATATTTCTTATTACCTAAGTCATATTCAAAATTCTTAACTTGAAGCCCATCAAGTGCATCAGTAGATAAATTCGGTATAAAACATGATTTTGCTAGGGAATATAACAATTTTTATCTTAGATAACATTTATCTTATCCTTTATGCTTGAAGCCAAAAGGAGCTACTATAAAAACGTAGAAATAAATCCAAGATGTATTGTATAAGCTTTTCTTCTTGCATAATGTGGCTCGTGTTGTAAAGTCTCATTAATTTAAATGGGCAACTCCCTTTTCCAAGTTCAAATTGGCCCATATGCGATAGCGTCCTTTATTTAGGCAAAAAACAAATATTTTGATGAATTATTGGAGCACGACATTCCTTAAATTCCTAAAATAATATACTTTTTATAGCACACTAAAAAATTTTATAGGTAGCCAGTCTTTGTACCAAATTTGAGCTCGTTCCTACGGGTAGAAGACGAAATTTCTCGAAAAGTCTGATGTTTCTGTATGGGAGCCTCCCAAATCCCGTAGTCCGAATAACTTCATCTACGAACTAAACCTTACTTCTGATCAATAAAGCATTTATACCAAATTTCATCAAAACCGGTTGAAGTTTACGCAGGTTATCTTGTTCACAGACATACATACACACACACACACACACACGAACACATAAAAAAGTTTTCGGACTTACGCGTTTACCGCAAAATGTAACAACATTGTTAGGAAGGAACAAATTCTATTATTTTTTTTTTGCGGACGAATTTATAACCTTTTCTTCTATAGTACATGTGTGAATGGATCATGATTGTAGTAAAAAATATACTTTATATTGTGTTTGTGAATTTATTTTATAATAAAATTATCAATTCTTTTGATTATAGATTCCTAATTATTAAATTTATTATTATTAATATGATAAGTAATTATTATATGTTAAATGCAATAATGGAATATTGATAAATGCAATATTTTAAAGGGGTTACTGAAGCAAATATAGGGTTGTTTTCTTATTTCCAATTTTTTAGAGTCATATTTATTTGGTTTCTATATATAAATTGAATTAATATTATTTATTATATTTATTTTATTTATTAATTTATTTTTTTATATTTCATATTATCATAAATGATAATGAAATATTTTAAAACCACCGGTTTCTAAGAATATTTTGAGTTTAGGTAATATTATTTAATCACATCAATATACTATTTATTATATTTACTTAATTATAATATACTATTTTTGTATTTGATCAAAAGTAGGAATTGCAATAAAAATAACTTCTGCAATAATTTTTCTTGAAAAAAACCTACCAGCTGTGCGGTGATTAAACCAAACTCCCTCTGTTGATATGCCAGTTACTTAAACATAAAGTCCATATTTATTTGTACTGTAATGAAAATTGAAAATGATAATGATTACTTTTTTCAATAAATTTCCATTGAAAAAAAAAAACTTACGGTCAATGGGGAGAAGCGAATCCGAATTTCCTCGGTTGATATACCAGGTACTTTACCGTTATAAAAAAAAAAAAAATTAAAAAAAAAATTATTTGCATAACTTAAGGAGAACTATTTTTTTAGAACAATGTACAAAAATTTTTTAATTGTTATTTTTCAAATAAAATAACTGTAAGTGCTTAACGGCTTAACTTAAGTAATGCTTATATGGCTTGAAAGATTTATTGAGTATAATTGAATAAAACCTATATCATAAATATTAATGTAATTCTGCATTGTATCTTCGAACCCAATTAAATGTGGTTTATAAATTATTTTTAGAATAAATAGTAGTAATATTTTAAATTCAAACGGGTGTATAGTATTAAATTAAGATTAGCTTTTAATATAAATATTATCTGGATTAAGAAAAATTCACGCAAGTGTCCAAAGATCTTCTCATTCTCCTTGCTTTAATATCAGATATATTGCAATACAGGTTTTTAACAAGGAAGAATGCAGTAGAGTAGACGATGTCAATGTGCATACGAATTTAATATTGACATTTTAACATCCGATTAATTAATTTCAGCAAAATTTCAAATACACAACTTATTAGACTTTGTGCATGCTTAAAAGAAAATATAAGTTGTATGGAATCTATTTTAACCTCTTAATTTGGACCAGCTATATTTTGTGCAGATGTTGGCCATCAAAGTTAAATACTTTTGACAAAATTTCAGATACTTAATAGCATTATGTATTAATAAGTTGTTCAAATATTGGCCATAGAACAAAACTACTTTCGGCGAAATTTTAGAAACCCAGCTTTACTAAGTATGGAGCTACTGGAACCTGTTGAGAAAACTGGCTGAATTTTAGTAGCTATAACGGTTCTATCTGACCAATGGCGTAGTGGTAAAGACGCTGCCTTTCATGTGGAAGGACTCGGGTTCAAACCCCGGTCAGATCATATCTAATAAAAAAAAATATCGTAAAACTGTATAATTATATCGTAATAGTTTATATCATTTCTTCTTAAATTTTCGACTTCTCTAAATTTTTTACATCTTTACTTCAACCAAATTCAACTTAAACTGATTCTAATTTTAAATAAAATCATATGTTTATTCTAATATTAATTAATAATCTTCTTATATAATGGAAATTGAAAAAAAATTTAAATGAACAACAAAAAATAATTACTGTTATTGCATTTTATGTCCCAGGTAAATAGTAAAATTTAAGCAAATGGAAAATAATATAAATATACCTATATAAGTATATAAAATTAATTAAATTTGTAATAAATTGGTAAAATCAAAATAAATAGAAATATAAAACAATACTATAAATTAAATAGATTACATACATAAATGCTCGTATACATAAAAACTACAAGTTGGTTTTTAAATTCCTCCCCCATTTGAAAAAACCAGAAGTTTAAGCACCATCATTTTTTTGCAACAATTAACGTATATACATAAAAACTAATTTATCAGTAAAACGAAAGTCTAATAACATTTGTAAGCTTCTCCTAAGCTTATATTAAAGCTTTTATGCAAAAATTTAATTTATTCATATTAAAATAAACAAAATGTTTCAGCTTAATTTTTTTATTTAATATCAAGTGGGTCAACTTTAAACTTGATTTTTCAACCACTTACGTAAATTTCTACGGTTTTTTTTTTTTTTTTTTGAATTTATAACGGATTTTAAAAACATCGTATACCTACCAACCAGTGTTGCCATAAGTTATGGCGAACATTATGCCAGTATCAGGAAAACTGTAGACCAAAGTGGCATTATAAATTTTCTTCTTTATTTAGGTTTATATAATATTTTTATTTATTACCGTTGGTCTGTTATACTACAAAATAATAAATTAACATGTATGTAGTTAACATACTATGTACCTACTGATAAATTGCATTTACTTATAGAAATATAGAAATAAAATAAAAATAAATATATAAACAGTATTTAATTTCAATTAACAACATATTATATTTTATTAAAATAACAAAAACAAATATTTTATAAAAAATTTTTTACATTTTGCATACATTTCAATATACAATCTATACAGTATACAATCTTATACATTTTGCATACAAAATTTATAAATTATTTTACATTACATTATATTATTGCAATATCAAATATTTCATTTAATTCCGTTTCTGGAATTTCAATATCATCTTCAATTTTTTTCTTATAAATAAAATTTTTTAACAGTTATTGTTTATTGTACATATAATAAGAAAGATCATTCATTTCGACCGAATATTAAACATAACTGAAATTTATATATTCGAAATTCAAAAATGACATTAAGCGCAAAGATAATTTGATTTAGAAATAACAGGGATAGAGAAAGGCACAACAACTTGATTTATTAATCGAAATGAGGGATAGGAAAATTTCTGAACGAACTTTTGTGAAGAAAACTAAAAATATTTCTATATAATGTATAATCAGATAGATAATGAAAGCAAAAATGAAAGCGGTTAAAGTTTTGTTTATTTTTTTTTTTTGCTGACGGAAATAAATGATTAATGCCAAATTAATGCTCTGAAATAAGAAAAATATGCCACTTTAATGCCAGCATAATTTTTTAGAGAAATTATGCTTTTCAGGTGTTACAAATGCCACCGATGCATCAAATTATGCCATAATGGTAACACTGCTACCAACAAACCAATTTAACACACATAGCAATAAAATTCAAATTAAAAAATAACGAAAATATAACGAATCGACTTATCACATCGTATTTAACAAATTTACAATACATACACAAACAAACTTTAAAATTGATAAAAAAAAAAGAAGAATAATTAAAAACAATTTTAAATATTTTTAGTATATTTTGTGTCTTGGACGCGTTAATATGTTCAAAAAATTTTTAACGCTTTAAATTACACAAAAAAAAAAATTAATTATGAAACGCAATCAGAATAAATTCGAATTAATTTTAATATTTTTTATTTTACAATGTACCGTTAAATTATGCAATTGTGCAAAATCACAACAATATCGTTTATCAAATACAACAAAACCAATACATTATTATGTAAAAATTCAAACTGAAATTGATCAAAATGATTTTCAATTTAATGGTGAAGTTGAAATACAATTAAATGTTGAAATTGCAACAAATGAAATTGAATTGCATTCAAAAAATGCAACAATTAATAAAATTGAATTAAAAGAATTTGAAAAAGGAATTGGAGCTGAAGGCAATACAATTAAAATACAAAAACATTTATTAAATAATATTACAGATATTTTAAAAATAACAACTGAAATAGAATTGAAAAAAAATATAAAATATATTTTAAAAATTGTTTATGAATCAGAATTACGTAGTGATAATTTAGGATTTTATAAATCATCTTATATGGATAAAGAGAGGGGTAGAAAAATGTAAAATTTTAAATTAATAATTAAATTAAATTAAAAAAAAAAATTATTTTAAATAAGTTTTTTATTAAATTAAAAAAAAATTTTTAGATGGTTAGCAGCAACTCAATTTGCACCAACTGAAGCACGACATGCATTTCCATGTTATGATGAACCAAGATATAAAACAACTTTTAAAATTGAGCTAATTCATTCCAAAAATTTGTTTGCATTATCAAATACTGATGTCGAAACTAGAACAAATATAAGGTAAATTTTATTTATTTTTGTATTATATAAGATTATTAAATAAAATTCTTAATTATATATTTAAGTTCTTAATATTAAAATGAGTAAAGGTCAAACTATATTTAAAAAAAAAATAAGTAGATAGATTATATTAATTAAAAGTCATTTTATTAATTTTTGACTTAAGCTGAAGATATTATTACTCTTATTTTATTTTAGATAACAACGATTAGTTTAATATATATATATATATGTAAATATATATATGAAAACTTATTTTTACTTTCGATATCTTATCAAATTGTAAATAAGTTTTAATCGCGAATATTTATTTATTTTGGGTAAAAAATTTAAAAACATTGTTGAAATTTTTAAGAATTTTATTTAAATTATAGAATATAAGGTCAATTACCTGTGTTTTTTTTGTTTTAATCAAATGTTTGCATTAAAAAATATGATTCCATTTTATATGATTCTCACAAAAGAACATTTGAGTTAATCAAGTCTGGAAAAAAAAAATTTAATATTTTTAAACCAGTTATTGAAGGTAAAGTTATTCTAAAAAAATTTTAAGCACTTTCAAAAAAAAATTTATGACAATAAGTTTGACTAATTTAAGAAATTTTTCGGTATCTTCCGCTTTTTAGATGTTATAAGAAAACAAAAATTCAAAATTTCAATATTTGAGATGCAATGAGTTTTTTAGAAGAAAATTTTTGTTTGATTTTTATAACTCACAGGAGATATTCATAAAATTTTCTATAAGTTATATAATTCAATGGCGTAGTGGTAAAGATGCCGTCTTTCATGTGGAAGGTCTCGGGTTCAAATCTCGGTTAGATCATATCTAATAAAAAAATATCGTAAAATTGTATAATTATATCGTAATAGTTTATATCGTAATAATAATAAAATAAAAATAAATCTTGTGTAAGATAAGAGATGGCAAACACAATTAACATTTGCTTATAACCTTATACAATAGCTACCGCCGAGTAATCAACGGCTTAGTGAATATTATGATTAAATAAACTGAATTCGAGTCTAAATAAACTTGTTGAATGTCCTACGAATGTATTAAAGGAGTGGTGGAAGAAAAAAAAAATAAATTAATATCAATCAAAGTTTAATCAGAAGTTTTTCTAGGCAATGTAACACTACTGATGAGTTCATAAGTATTATAGGGCGAAACACTCCTTATGAAATTTAAAAAAGCTATTAAAAAACATTTGTTTATTATGTAATTCATGAAATGTTAAAAATGTTCATTATATCGATACATCTATTTAATTACAATAAATAGAAAAGAGTTTTTTTCGATTTGGGGCTCCAATTTCTAAAGAATTTTATGATGATTTTCAAGCAATCCATTCTTTCATTTTACAGTTTTTCATTGTTCGTTATTTTGTTTTATTAATAAGTTCGTTAATAAAGTTCTAAGGAAAACTCAAAAATATTGTGGAATTCACAATCATTTTATAGGATCAATGTCAAAACCGAAACTCGAAATATGAGAAATTCGTTAATCGAAACATGACATTCTTTAAGAATCATCATAAGCTTCTTTAGAAATTGGAACCTCAAATCCAGGCCTGTTACAACTTATAAAATTAAAAATTCTTTACTTTTAATTATCAGATACTTAGGCATCTGTCCTGTTCATTTTCAATTTAGGCTGAATCAAATATTAATATTAATATTAATTAAAAAAAAAATTAAATTCAGAATTATTAATTTTAATGTACCTTTTTTTTTCATATATATATTTTAGTGAAAATTTGCTTAAAACATCATTCAAGAGAACTCCCATAATGCCCACCTATTTAATTGCATTCATAATATCAGATTTTTATGAAATAAAATCAAAAACTTTAACTGATTCTAAGATATCCCATTCAACATATGTTCGAAAAAATAGAAATTCACTTGCAAAATATGCAGCAAATTATGGTATTGAAGTTTATACAGCACTTTATAACATTTTGAATGGAGAAGGATTACAACCAAATGAAATTTCAAAAATTAAACAAATCATGTTATCTGATTTTCATTTTAGTGGTATGGAAAATTGGGGTGCAATTACATATCAAGAACAAAAATTATTCTATGATGAAAAAATTCATAGCTCAAAAGATTTATATGGTATTTTATATTTGATGGGACATGAAATGGCACATCAATGGTTTGGTAATTTAATGACACATGAATGGT
The DNA here is from genome assembly GCA_963082915.1 of Dolichopus griseipennis. Classification (NCBI taxonomy): domain Eukaryota; kingdom Metazoa; phylum Arthropoda; class Insecta; order Diptera; family Dolichopodidae; genus Dolichopus; species Dolichopus griseipennis. Next base: position 7,188,439 of record OY720441.1, read on the forward strand.
GGACATATGTTTGGTTAAAAGAAGGTTTTTCAACATTATATGGTTATTATGGAGCTGATAATGTAAGATATATACATATATATATTTTAGTTGTGTATGATAGTTTGACTAAATTTATTTCGCAAAAAGACATTTAACCTACAATGATTTCATATAAAAATAAATATAAATATAAATAAATAAATTAATAATAAATATATAAATTTCTAAATAGTTTTATACAAAAGGGAAAGTCTTTTAGGGCAAGTTTTATTTGTCAAATGGTATTAGGTAAAATGTCTTTTTGAGAACAGGCTTCTCTCAATTTTGATTACATTAGACATTAACATTTTGTCTTTGGCTGTTTCAGAAAAAGTTTTAATCACTTAAAATTAATAGTTTCCATAATTTTAAAACTAAATCCAGCTTGTAGGAATTAATCTTAAAAAATCCCTAAATATATTTGCCAATTAATCAATGTTAACGTCACATTAATATGTTATTGTTAAGTAAAATCTTAATTTTAAATCGAATCCTTTGATTTTCTTTTAGGTGAAACCAAAGTGGAATTTAATGGAAATGTATCAAACTGATGTTTTACATTATGTATTCGATATTGATGATGATTTAAAAATCCGGCCCATGTCATTTTATGTTGAAAAACAACCTGATATCAAAAAAAATTATGACAGAATTGCTTATGAGAAATCTTCATGTGTTTTAAGAATGTTTGACAATGCATTGGGACAAAATATTTTCAAAGAAGGTGTTAATATTTTCTTAGAGGACAGGTATACGCTGCATTTAATTAAAATTTAAATGATGAATTTAAATAAAAACTTTTACATTTTTAGAAAATTCAACTCAGCCACTGAAGATGATCTTTTTAAGGCATTGGATACAGCATTAAAAAATAATAAAAAAAATGATATTAATATTACTGAAACATTTGGAAATTGGACTCATCAAGGTGGTTATCCTCTACTTACAGTTGAAGTACGAAATAATACAATTAATTTACATCAACAACGTTACCTTAAATCTGAAAGTTTTGGTGTTAAGTCTGCATCAGATCAAATTTGGCATATACCAATTACTTATGATATACCTTATCCACTTGGTACAAATTGTACAAATACAAGTACAAAATTTTGGATGAAGAGCACTAAGATGGAAAAATCTATTGATATTGCAAAATTTAACAGTAAAAAACATTGGATTATTGTAAATGTTCAACAAACTGGATATTACAGGGTTAATTATAATAAAGAAAATTGGAATTTAATTATTCAAACATTGAGAACAGATCCTTTTGAAATTAATGTTGCCAATAGGGCTCAATTAATTGATGATGCTTTTAGTTTAGCAAATGTTGGACTATTAGATTATGAAATATTATTTAATTTAATTAAATATATAAAATATGAAAATGATTATGCACCATGGCGAGCATTTCAAAAAGGTATGAATAACTTAAAACAACGTTTAATAAACACAGAAGACAAAAATATTAACAAAACATTATGGAAATTTATTGATCGATTAGTACAAGAACCCATGAAAAGATTCACATTATTTAAATTAAAATATGATTTACCATCTGTAAGTTTAACTAGATCAATTATTGCAGATTATGCATGCAATGCCAATACTATGAATTGTAAAAATTATACACGTGAATTTAAATCAACAGATATGAGAAAAATAATTTATTGTGAAAAATTAAAGAAGAATGGCAATGATACTGTAGATTTTCTAGAATTAAAGAATTTAATAAGATTAAGTGAAGATATTAAACCACAAAGACTTGAATACATAAGCGTTTTAGGTTGTACAACAAATAAACAACTTTTAAGTAGTCTTCTATATTATACAATTCAAACTGAAGACAATGATTTACAATTGGATGCTAAAGAAAGATTAGCTCTTTTACAATCCATATTTACCAAAAGTAGAATTGGTTTAAAATTATCAATTGATTTTATAAAAACAACATGGAAAAAATTGAATAAATCTTTATGTGATAAATGTTTAGGAATTGCAATTAATTCAATGTCAAAATTAATACAGACTGAAGATGATATTAGCAAGGTAAGTTCATTTATACGAGTATATATACAAAATAATCGATTCGCTTTGTTAAAGTTGTTTAATACCATCATCCGTCTTTAATAGAAGAAGCCTCTGTTATTTTATATACTAAATATCCTCAAAAGACTATTTCTGTCTGCTTTTAACTGTTTCAGGACATAGAAAATAATAAATATTTAATTTTAATATTTATATTAATTAATTTAATTTAATTTTTAATTTTAGTTCAATGAATTATTGGGTATTGTTGAAATTGATACTGAGAATTCAAATCAAGCTGCTCAAAATCTAATTAACAATTTACAATGGGATGCTTTGTACAGAAAGAAGGTTCAAGGTTTATTAAATTCAAGTGGCATTTTATCATTTATTAATATTAAATTTTTAATATTATTAACTGCTATTATAAATTATTTTTAATTAATATTTTTAGTTTAGTAACTCTGAAATGTTATTAAAAATTTGATATTAAACAGTATTTTAATTATTTTAAATAAATTTAATTTGTCTTTTGTATAATATTTTTTTAGCTCATAATCATTTGAATCTGACCGATGACTTGTTATAGAATATGATAGTTCAGGTTATTGGTCGAATTGTGATTTATTTATGGAAACGTTTAACAAAATTATAAGCTATAATTTGGGATACTTAAGGGCGGAAGGAAAAATATATTCTACAGCAATCAAATACAATCAACCCTACGTTAAAAAGTCGTTCAAAGCCTCCTTCTTGTAAAAAAACTGAACCAAGATTGGACAATTACATTCTGCTCTGGTTACGTTCAAAGAGACCCCATGGAAAAATTTAGGGCTGGTAACAACAACAATTTGTGTTTTTTACATGTATAATGTACAATAGCAAATGAAGAGTTTTTGAAGGGAGTGGTAGGCAATGACAGAATGCCTTCGAGCTTTAATTCAATAATCTTAGGTCCATTTTTGAAAAATAATTAAAACTCACTGATAAAAAAAAAAAAAACAAAAGTATAAACTTAAAATAAAGAGAACACAAATTCACAGATGGGCCTAAGATTTTTTATTCATAATTATTTTATAGTTGAGCCGCTGTACTATTTAAAAGCATTTGTATCAGTCGTTCAAGTTTAAAAATTAATGCAAAAGCTATTTAAATTGCTATTAAATAATGAATTCTATTTTTAAAACGATTTTAATTTTGCACGAACCAAAAATTTAATTGTCAAATCATGTTAACTAAACAATTTGCCCGTTACAAGTCTTATTACTGATTTTACACAACACTGCAATCAATTAACATTTGTATATTTTTTTAAAATGTAGAATGCACAACCAAATTCAAGTTAAAACTAAAATAAAACTGAAAAAAAAAAAAAAAACAATTTGCAATTAAGTCAGGTTTTTAGTTTATTGTATTCAATAAATTATTCGTAATGGAAACACATAGTAGTACAAGTAGTTGAACGCTCAATAAAGCATGCATTCGTTTATTGAAACTTCAAAAACTAGTTAAAAAATGTTACAATGTAAAACATTTAAAAATTTCGAAATAAGCCATAAATTTTTGATTAATTTTTTAGCTTTAGAAGATTTTTATATTATCATGTGAATTTAAGCATTCTGGTTTTTCCTTTGGCAGGCATCGTTAATTAGTTTTAATCTCCTAGCCTCATTAGAATCATTTTTATCGGATTAAGAGTTTTGTATGGCAAAGTCTAGCTCGAGCAATTTCAATGGCAGCTGCACTAAGTTTTGTCTCAAGAAATCTTTACATTTGTAAATGAACTGACCATATTACTTGTCTACTTTTAATTTCAATTTTGTGGTGCAAAAAGTTCTGAAGATATTTAAGAAACTTTCTAAAACTTTAATGGCAGCTCCTCTACTTTAATTTCAACTTTGTAGCGTAAATAGTTTTGAAGATATGTAAGCAAGGTTCTTAAACTTGTATGCTTTCCAAATTTTGAATCCTGAAAACTTCATAGAAGACCTTGTTCTATTATTTGCCTAACCGAATGTAGTTTTCATCCTTCCAGTGTTATTGATTTGAAAATTCGTATTGGCTCAAAAAGTTTGTATTGCAGTTACCTGAAGCCTTGGTCCGAATTTAATTAAAAACAAATTTGAGAACCTAAAAATTGTTTAAAAATGACATTGGTGAATTTTCAAACTCTAGCCCTTTTAGTTGTATGAGTTATCGTGCTGACAGATGTACGGGCGGACGAACAGGTACACTCTGCTGCATCGGTTTACTTTTCGATGCTGATTCAATTCATACATTTGAACCTATATAATATCATGTGCATTTCGATCCGTTACAAACGTGGTAGCAATTTTATATTACCTGTGCTCTATACTGTTTACTCTAATAATACGGTAATATGTATACGGTAATCTTTGTAATCACTATTCTCACTGCTGGAATGCGTCATTTAATTTATCAACTAAAATGAAGGATTTCGTTTAGCAGTGCAAAGCATCCTAATAAAACATTATTGGAAAACATTTCAAGCTTAGCTTTGATCCTAAAAACATATAACAGGGATTCAGAAACTTAGCTGTCAAGTCTTTAAAGGTGTACGGACCAATTTTTACCTGGCTTGTTCTTTTTTTGCTACTACACTTCCTTCAAAAACTTGACAGCTATAAATTAAATGATTATTATATCTTCCAAAGTATTGAAACTAATCAAACGAAACAAAGTAACGAATTGACGGATTTTTATTTTAAGCTTTGTTGACTTTGACAGTCTCTACTGTTAATTTTATTCAATAAGTATTTGTAATCTTTAATATACAATTTTAAGCTTCGCCCTCAGGTATAGTTATTAGAAATAGTAAGATATTTTTAATTTCTATTTTAAATTTTAAATTTTAATTTTTTTATTTTCAATTTGAGTCTATGTTTAATATTGCAACAGTCCAATGGGTTAAAAACTGCAAAAACATTTTTATATTAATTACTTTTGCGCCCACCTGCTTGTACATTTACAAAAATTTGTCACTGTTATTATTTATTGGCCTTTATCGTTTTTTATTAAAAAAAAAATATTTTCTGTTAAATTACCTGACATTTATTTATTTTGTTTAATATACAATAGAGTGCCATAAAATTTAAATTTATTAGATCGTTTAATACCTGAAGTAATTTGTAAGTTACATTCAATACAAATTTAAAATACAATAAAATTTTTTTAATTTATAAATATTTCAAAAAAAAAAAAGAAACAAAAGACGTTTTGTTTAATTTTAAACACAATAATATTTAGAATTTATTAATTTGTTAAATTTAATTAAATATTTTAATCAAAATTTTATAAGTGTCAGAAATGTCAAAATTTTAAGAGAAGCTTTGACATTTAATAACTGAAGAGTTTTGTTGATGGAGAAAAATAATTTTGAACATTGTTTCAAATCATCTGAAGTGTATTTTCAAAAGATTGCATATTCTAAAGGTTGTTCGTTATTAAAAGCTTTAAGACTTTTAGAGGAGCTTTTTGAATTTTTTATCAAGTTTTCTAGTAAATATATAACGGAACATATTATTAGCTTATTTTACTTATTCTTAATTACTTTATTCTTTTATTAGCTTGAAAAATTGTTTTCTATCATGAGAGATTTTAATGTCATGCGACTTTTAAAATATTTTAAACATTTTTTTAATGAAATTTTATATTACAACTATGAATTGATTTAAAAAGTATTTTAATATAAAAAGAATATAAAAAGTAGTTATTTTGAGTTAATCTAAAGATATAGGATATATCTGTAAAGATATTTTAAAACTCTTTTTATTAAAAACTATAACTCATTATCTGAATAATTTAGATATATGACTTTGTCAAAAAAAGTCCTATGTTTTATGAAAACGACTTCTATAGCAAAATATGGTAGCCTTGCGCTATAACTTTGTGTAGATAGTCTCATGAAACAGCTCTTAAATAGTTTAACAAGTGTTTTGAACTTAATAAAAATTATTAATATACTTGGTCATATTATATATTACATTTGACATGTCCAGTTCCTTGTAAGAGCCAGGTATGTTAAATGTTTAGCTAACCCGCTGAAATGTGTGTTTAAAGAGAGCGTGGAAATACATAAAATTTTTTTAAAAAAAATCGCAAAAACCTAAACAAAAACTACATTAATAAATTCTTAAATTAACATTTACACTATATGTAGTTCTAGCTAATACCCGGTGCGCGTTGCTGCGCCTCTCAATGGAGGTTTAATCGAAGTTGATGTTACTGTAAAAAGTTAACACAAAAATTACACATGGTGTAAATGTTAATTTTAAAATGTATGAAAGAAATTTTTTTAAAACGATTTTTCTAGGATTACTCTTGTAATTCTGAAATTTTCTGGAATTTAAAGCACTACTAAGTACTTTCCAAAATTCGACGTAATTTACTTCAAAAAGTTTTGTTGGGCCGACATATGTTACCAAACACCAAGCCTATTAACAGACTCAATTCCATTCTCAAGGTGCTTCAGAGTCAACCGGTCAAGACTTTTCTAATTTAGTGTAAAGTAATGAAAAAACCTATAAAAAGCTGTTGGGCCTCAATGGGTTAACGGAGATCAACAAAACTTTTTTAGGCTTTCTTTTTAGCCAAAGTAGTATTTCGCAACTCAATTTTCACAGAGGAACACGTATACAAAGTTTTAAGAAAATCGGTTGAACCGTTTCTAATTTAGAGTAAAGTTTTGAAAAAACCTAAAAAAAACTAAAAGGGCCGCGGTTAATGGAACTCAACAAAAAATTATTTTTTAGGCTTTATTTTCAGCCAAAGCAGTATTTCGTAAGATCGGACAAAATTTAGACCCAAAACTTTTTTTAACCAACCGTCGGGCCGACATGGGTTAACAAATTCCAAAACTGCTAATAGTGTCAACTAAATTCTCAAGGAGCATCACGTTTACAAAATTTGAAGTTAATTGGCCAAACCGTTTTCATTTTAGAACAAAAAAGTTTAAATACTTTACGATTTACGATTTCTTTCCGTACCCAAAAACCCCTATATATACATTTTCATGAGAATCGGCTGAGCAGTTTAGGAGTCTATTCGTAACATACAAACAAACAAACTTTCGTTTTTGTATATATAGATTTTTAAAACCATTAATAGTTGCAGCAACACGCACCAGGTATTAGGTAGTATTTTAAATTAAACAATTTTAAGAATTTATTTGTTTGCCAAATCATAATATTTAATCATTTAATCATAATATTTAATCGGCTTATTTTTTCCCATACAAATATAAACATCCTTTTTCCGGATAAACTTTAAGACCAATTTTAATGAAACAACAACCAAAAGAAAGGTTTTTATTGTTTTCATAGGACAATGATATTTTTTTTTTAGAATATTGCGTTTTTTCAGGTGAAAACCCGTGTTGAATTTAACGTAAATTTGAATTTAACGGTCACGCTGTTAAAAGTTAAGGCTTATGATTCTAATATTATGCGCCGACTTTCTGGGTAAAAGTAATTCATTTTCGGTTGTAACTCGCAGCTGAATCAAACTATTATACATATGCGCCGACTTATGTCTTTCTTTTTTTTGTTTAGTTGAAAATGTACAATAAAAAAGGAGATTTAATATTTTTTAAAATTGTTTTTTTTTTGTTTTTGTTTTTTCTTTATCTTAAAAAGTGAACGAAAAAAAATGAATATTGAATGTTCTATTCCAAATGAAAGCAATACATTTGGTTTATACAGTAGTTTTCATTTATAACGAACTCGGTTCAACTTTAATTATAATAAACTACACTTTTTGATAAAGAATTAAATTTTACCTAAAAATGAAAGTTTTTTATTACATTGATATTTCTTTTATTTAAAATTATTATATTTAATTATGTTGCTTGGTGATTAATTTAGTATTTTTTTATTTATTTTTGAATATAAAAAAAATCATAATAACGCATCAAAAATACAAAAAAAATTTCATTAGAAGAAAAAGCTTGAGGCTTGAGGCTGACACATCAAATAAAATTTTAGCAAATGAGTTCGAAGTGTCCATTCTAGAATCAGCACATTCTACAATGTTCAAGTTTTAGATATACTAATTTTTCAAATTCCACAGCATTCTTTTAAAACGACATTCGTTTATTACGACGAATATTTTCCGTCTCATCATGGTCGTTATAACCGAAAAGTACTGTACTTTGTTTTCGTTTGCTTAAAAATTTTTTTTTTTTAAATCGTATATTGTTGTTGGTTTTTGTTAAGTTTTTTGTAAAATAAGAAACCGACTTCTGATAAATAATATTTCTTAAGAAAAATGATTTGTTACTTATGGATCAACCAAATTCAGCGTGTACGGCGTTCAGTTTCTGTCAAAAAATTTTGAAATAAGTTGTTATGTAAATAAATTTACATGAAAGCATACGCGACGTACTGTACCTCGGAGTTTTAAAATTTAAAAATTGACAAAGCGTATAAAAATATTGTAATTGTTTTTTCTTAAAATATTTTAAAATAATATTTTTTTAAAATAATTTTTTTTAAAACATATATTCAAAATAATTGAAATAAGTTTGCAAAAAATTAAAAACGAAAAATCTTTCTTAAAAAAATAATTTGCAATTTAAATGATTTGTTCCTTTGGGCCTAACCAAAATCAACGCTTATGGTGTTTTAAATTAGTAGTTAAGTACATGATATTACATGAGAATAACTTACTGTACCTCGAATTTTTAAAATTTAAACATTGACAAAGCATATAAAAAAGTAATTGTTTTTTCTTATGTTGTTATTGTTCTAAAAATAAAATATTTTAAAATAATATTGTTTTTACAAATACCTATATTTTTTTAAAAAATACTTTACATATAAGTACTCAAAATAATTGAAATACCTATAGTATGTTTGCAGAAACAAAAAAATAACATTTCTAAAGAAAAATTATGTGTTCTTTACAGATCAATCAGAATAAACGCGTACGGCATGCAGTTTCTCACAAAAAAATTTGAAATAAGTAGGTATGTTGTGTACTGTACTTCGGAATTTAAAATTTTAAAATTTGACAAAGCGTATAAAAATATTGTAATTGTTTTTTCTGATGTTATTTTTTTTTTTAAAAAACATACATTCAAAATAGCTGAAAATACCTATAATATGTTCGCAAAAAAAAAATTAAAAAATAATCTTAAACTTAAATAAAAGTTGACGTATAATTTCTGTCAAAAAATTTACAAATAAATAGGTACATGAATTTTCATGAGAGCAACCAAAATACGCGTAACGCGATGTACTGTAATCGAATTTTTAAAATTTACAAATTGACAAATGGTTTTTGGTTTTTCTTATATTTCTAAGATTATGTTTTAAAAAATATCTTATATTGAAAAAAATTCAAAATACATATACCTATTATATGAAATTAATAAAATTTTTTGTTCTAAATTAAAATATTCAAGTAAATTTTAGCAAATGAGTTCGAAGTGTCCATTCTAAAATCAGCACATTCTACAATGTCCAAGTCTTATACTAATTTTTCACAATTCACAAGCATTCTTTTAAAACGACATTCGTTTATTACGAGATTACGACGAATATTTTCCGTCTCATCATGGTCGTTATAATCAAAAAGTACTGTATTTTGTTTTTGTTTGCAATTTATTATAATACAGTAGATACTAAAAAAAATTTTTTTGTAAATCGTAAATTGTTGTTGCTTTTTGTTAAGATTTTTGTAAAATTAAAAACCGACTTCTGAAATAAGCAGAAACTGAAAAAAAAAAATAATATTTCTTAAGAAAAATGATTTGTTTCTTATTGATTAGCCAAAATCAGCATGTACGGCATTCAGTTTCTGTCAAAAAATTTTGAAATAATCAGTTATGTAAAAAAATTTACATGAAAGCATACGCGACGTTTTAAATTTTAAATTTTAAAATTTAAAAATTGACAAAGTGTATAAAAATACATATTGTAATTGTTTTTTCTTATGCTGCTGCGATTAAATTTTAAAAATAAAATATTTTAAATAACATTTTTTTTTTAATTATTTAGTTTAAAACATACAAATATTCAAATAAATTGAAAATACCTACAGTAGGACAATATGTTTGCAAAACTAAAAAAATTATCTTTCTCTAAAAAAAATTATCTTTCTAAAAGTTATTTGTTCCTTAGGTCCCAACCTAAATAAAAGCGTACAGCGTATAATTTCTGTCAAAAAATTGAGAAATTAATAGGTACATAAATTTACATTAGAGCAGCGAAAATACGCGTAACGCAATGTACTGTATCTCGGATTTTTAAAATTTACAAATATTGACAAAATGTATAAAAATATTATTATTGGTTTTTCTTATATTTCTAATATTATGTTTTAAAAAATAATATTTTTTTACAATAATTTTTATTAAAAAATATCTTATATTCAAAATACCTATAATATGAAATTAAAAATATTTTTTGTAGGTACTAAATTAAAACATTCAAATAAATATTTTTTGATAAATTAAAAATTGTACGCGCGTATCGATTTACCGATAATGGATATGTAGACAGACGTATTGACGTACTGCCGTATAAAAATTGTACGTCGTATGTTTTGATTTCATTCTAATAATTGAAAAGTTTATTTCACACTTTCAACATCGAATAATGTTTTTTTATAATTAAAAAAACTATTTTTAGTTTTACTTTGACAAAACGAACCAATTTTATATATCAAAAAGTGTACATGAAGATTAGATAGGCGTAGTTTGTAAATGGAACGCTAATTTTTGTTTCAGGAGCACATAATTGTTAGATTAATCGTCATATATATATTTGACATCTTAAAACTACCTCTCATTTGAGAATTTAATTATATTTAATAGTATTTAAATATTAATAAAGTGAAAAAATTAAGGCTTATTGCTGATATAAATATAAAGAATATTTTTTTAAAATGGAAGGGGGTAAGTGCTTATTGGTTATCAAATAAAAAATATGATTTAACATAACCTATTCAAGAGAATTTTAATTAAAGCCATCTGCCGGATATTATTTATCTACTCTGTCAAATACTCTTTTACAAGGGCTGAAGTAGCTGACAATAGTTGAGAGTAGAAAAGAGTTTACTCCTCATAAAGGAATAAAAGCAATAATATTTATTTGTTTTAAGAAACTTATGAGTCATGGCTCATGACCATGTATAGAATTATATTTTTGTCAATAAAAAACTTAGGAAATATTAAATAAATAAACTAGACAAAAAGGTATAAAGCAAACTAAGCAATTCAGAATCATTTTTCGCATGTTTTCAGAACTTTAAATAGGCATACATTTGTAGTAAAAATTTACCTATTAAAGTTAAAAATGAAACAAGTGATGATAAAAAACCAAGGGTTTTTAAAAAAGCACATTTTCAAAATAATATAGTGTTTCATACTAAGTATTTTATCGGAATATAATGTTGAAGCTTCAATATTAACGTTTAATTTCGGAAATATATACGTTAGTGACTAAGTTACTGCTTACTTATAAAAACAGTAAATTTTTAATTTTTAAGCCTTATTAGCTAATCTATGGGGAAGGTTGCCAAATTTCTCAAGGACCTAACTTCATCTAACCAACCCCACCCCCCCTACCTTTCCACTTTTGTGGTTTCTAGGAATTAAACCAAAATTTGGAATTTTACTTAGAATTTTATTATCTAAGCAAAAATGAGTAAAACTGAGAGATACTTTCTTTCGTTTAAGGAACCGCTTTTAAATTTAAGAAAAGCTTTTAACATATGTTAAAATATAATGTTGGACCTTCAAATTTTGTATATTAATAAAAAAAAAATTGGACAGGTATTCAAGTTACAGGTGCTTAAAATTAGCAAAATTTCAATTTTCGAGCCCTTATAGCTTCTAAACAGGGGGCTTGACAAAAAAATTTTGTTAACCGACTCCTACTAGCTTTTGAAGACCTAACTTCTCCCAAAATTTCAAGGCCATATCTTAAACCATTTAAGAGATATGTGGGACCAAAAATTTTGCAAAAATTGAGTTTTATATAATGCTAAATTTTAGTACCGTATGGCAACCCTATAAATTTGATCGACATATTTTTGTTGAGTCTATGAAAGCAGCTCTTTTATACCGTTTTTTGATTGAAAATAAACCTAACAAAACTCATGTTATATCATTTTAAATATAGGGCTTTTTTGGAAATTGCAGGGGCTGTAGCTTTGTAACCCTTCAAAATTAAGAAAAACCTTTGACACATGTTGAAATATAATTATAGAGCTTTGAATTTTGTATATCACTAAAAAAAAATTTGGACAGGTATTCAAGATACAGGTGTTTAAAAATAGCAAAATTTCAATTTTGGAGCCCTTATAGCTCCTAAATAGGGGGCTTGACAAAAAAATTTTGTTAACCCGTTCCTACTAATTTCTGATTATCTAACATCTCCTAAAATTTCAAGACCCTAGTTTGAACCGTTCAGAAGATATGTGTGGTCAAAAATTTTGCAAAAATTGAGTTTTGTGTAATGTTAAATTTTAGTACCGTATGGCAACCCTAAACATTTGTCTGTCAAAAATTTATAAAGCTTATGAAACCAGCTATCGTTTGCCGTTTTCAGATTGAAAATATATCTAACAGATCTCTTGTTATAACCATTTAAATATAGGGCTTTTTCTAACTTTGGGGGGCTGTAGCCCCGTGTCAGCTGGGGCTACAGAAAAAAATTCTTCTACGAAATTATTTTTTTTGCAAAAACTACCCATGGTTAAAATTTCTTTACTCTATTTCAAACGGTGTAAAAGTTTTTGTAAACATACGGACGGACGGACGGACGGACGGACGGACGGACAGACGGACGGACAGAGTGAAGCTATATAGGCACATTTTTACAAAATTTTTTGAAAATGTGCTAAAAAGGGTAGAAAAAATTTATTCTGTGATTTATTGAAAAACTTTTTTTTTTGCTATAAATCTTAAGATTGAGATTTATAAAAAGACTTCGGTCAACTTGACTATTTTTTGTACTTCTGGCAGCTTCAATATAATATAATACTAAATACTAAACTTATGAATTATGATTTGTTAAATTTTGTTGCACATATTATGTATTCATAGAGTTTTTTAATTAGGATACAGAATACGTACAACATTGTTCATATCGTACTAAAATGTTTAGAAAAAAGTACAGTTTGCTATATGAAGGACAGCATTAACTCGAATTTTGGGTTCTTGACTTCAATAAATATATGTATATGTTTAGAATTATGTATTTATTAGAATAATATTTATATGTATTTAGAATTTTAATTTAATTTAACTGTACCAATTTATCCTCTCTTTAAAGCGGTTTAAGCTATAGAAATAAAACTCAAAAATCGGTACTTGACAACGTTTTAATAATTAAAAAAAATTATAAATTTTTTTTAAGCAAATTTCAAGCGCAAGAATTGTTGACAACACTGTTGGCATAACTTTTATTATGTATAGTCTAATATAATTTACACACGAATTTTATATGTTAACTTAAAAGCAAATATAGCTCGAATTTCGAGCACAGGGCGATACTAGTTTTAAATAATTTTTACAATCAATTATATAAAATAGACACAGGCAAGTTAATATAAAAGTATATAATGAATAAATAATCAACATTTAAAAATTTGGCAACAATAACAAGTTTTTTTTCCGTTATTTAAATTTAAAGAAACAATATAATTAACATGAAATATTGATTAAAGATTAGATATACAATTACAAGATTATTTTATTTACGCGATCTAGGATTTTTCGTACTAAGATTGTACGAATGTTTTGTTTTTACTAAATTTAATCTAGGTTTAATTGATAAGATATATAATAAACTAGATTCTAGAACAATACTTATTTGTAATTTGATATTTGAATTGTAAAGTGGAATTGCAAAATAAATAAATATTATTCTAATTTTTTAAATATTTTTAATAAACCCTCTTAAACACACAGTGCTTTTGTTTCAGCAAATTTTTTATTGCTTAGATTTTGTAGAGTTTTAAGGTTAGTTAGATAAAAGTTTAGATATATTAAACCTTTACCTATTTATTTAAATCTCAAGTTTTTGTGTAAATCACCATTATAATAAAGGCAATAATTTTCAAAAGATTAAAATATTTAATATAGTTCAAAATAAATTAATTCAAGATAATAATTTTTAAATGTTAAACTTTTAGTTCGATGTATCTTATCAGATAACAGGGTTACTTATAAAATATATTATAACTGTAAATTTATATTTTTTTTTTAATCAGAATATCTACATAATCTTAAAGCTCAAAAGGATTTGTTATTATTTTTGTATTTATCTATAAATAAAAATTGCGCAATCATTTCAGAAAATCTATATCTAATAAATGGTTAAAAATTTTTTATTTTATTTTTATCTTGGCTGAATGATTTTATAAAATACTAGCTAATACCCGATGCGCGTTGCTGCGCCTCTCAATGGAGCTTTAATTGAAGTTGATGTTACTGCAAAAAGTTAACACAAAAATTACATACGGTTTGCACATGTAAGTTTTAAATTGTATGAAAGCAATCTTTTTAAAACGATTTTTCTAGGATTATTCTAGTAATTTTTGAAACTTTCTGTAATTCAAAGCAGTACAAACTACTTTATAAAAATTTGACGTAATTTACTTCCAAAAATTTTTTTTGACCAATCTTAGGACCCACTGTTAACAGACTCAACTCCATTTTCAAGTTGCTTTACACATATAAAATTTGACAAATCGTTTCTAATTTAGAGTTAAGTAACGCTAAAATCTATGAAAAGCCGCTGTGCCCCAATGGGTTAACGGAACTACACTTTCTCTTTGGACAAAGCAGTATTGCGCAAAATTGGACGTAATTTGCTTCCAAATCTTTTTTTTGTTAATCGTCGGGCATGGGTTAACCAATTGCAAGTTTGTTAAAAGAGTTAATTTCATTCTCAAAACGGAAAACATATACAAAGTTTGAAGAAAATCGGTTAAGCCGTTTCTAATTTAGAGTAAAGTAACCAAAAAATTTATAAAAAGCTGTTGGCCCGCAATGGGTTAATGGAATTCAACAAAAAATTTTTTTTAAGCTTTATTATTAGCTACAAAATTTGGACCCAAAATTTTTTTTGACCAACCATCGGCCCGACATGGGTTAACAAATTCCAAAACTATTAATAGTGTCAACCCAATTCTCAAGGAACATCACGTATAAAAAATTTGAAATCAATTGGTCAAATCGTTTCGAATTTAGAGTATAGTATTGAAAAAACCTATAAAAACTGTTGGGCCGCAATGGGTTAATGGAACTCAACAAAATTTTTTTTGGGGCTTTCTTTTTAGTCAAAGCAGAATTTCGTAAAATCGGACAAAATTTGGACCCAAAATTTTTTTTTACCACCCATCGGCCCGACATGGGTTAACAAATTCCAAAACTGTTAATAGTGTCAACTCAATTCTCAAAGAGCATCAAGAACACAAAATTTGAAGTCAATTGGTCAAACCGTTTCGAATTTAGAGTAAAGTATTGAAAAAACCTATAAATAGCTGTTGGGCCGCAATGGGTTAATGGAACTCAACAAAATTTTTTTTGGGGCTTTCTTTTAAGCCAAAGCAGAATTTCGCAAAATCGAACAAAATTTGGACCCAAAATTTTTTTTCACCACCCGTCGGCCCGACATGGGTTAACAAATTCCAAAACTGGTAATAGTGTCAACTCAGTTCTCAAAGAGCATCACGTATACAAAATTTGAAGTCAATCGGTCAAACCGTTTTCATGTTAGACCAAAGAAGTTTAAATATTTGCACCACAGAGTCTGTCAAGTTGAGTCTGTGGCACAGACTCAACTTGGCGGTCCGTTAGAGAAAAATTTTTAGGCCACGATTTCTTTCCGTACCCAAAAACCTCTATATACAAATTTTCATGAAAATCGGCCAAGCAGTTTAGGTGCCTATTCGCTACATGCAAACAAACAAACAAAAAAACAAACAAACTTTCGCTTTTATATATATAGATAAGTTCACCTAATTCTCTTTTTACGCGATGGTTAACTTTCAGTGAAATCCGCGTAAAAAGAAAATCGCGTAAAAAATTTTTTTTTGTTAAAGGAATGACAAATCGTTTTATATCGAGTTCAATTTTATTGCGTAATGAAGATGATTATATTTTCCCTTGTCAACTTTTAGATGCCATTGCATAATTTTTAAGTCGTAGTAGCCCCTCTATGGGAAAGGTTGCCAAATTTCTCAAGGATATAATCCTCACTACTCCCCTTCCCGCAAACTTTTTTAGGTTCTAGGAATTAAATTGTGAATTCCACCAAAATTTGGAATTTTACTTAGAATTGTACTATTTAAGCAAAAATGGCTAAAGCTGAGAGACACTTTCTTCAATTTAAAGAACCCCTTTTAAATTTAAAAAAATCTTTTAACATATGTTAAAATATAATATTGGACCTTTAAATTTTGTATATTAAGGAAAAAATATTTAAACAGGTATTCAAGTTACAGGTGTTTGAAAATAGCAAAATTTCAATTTTCGAGCCCTTATAGCTCCTGAACATGGGCCTTGACAAAAAAATTTTGTTAAACCGACTGCTACTAATTTCTGAGGATCTAACTCCTCCCAAAGTTTCAAGACCCTAGCTCGAACCGTTCAGAAGATATGCCTGGCCAAAAAATTTGCAAAAATTGAGTTTTGCGTAATGTTAAATTTTAGTACCGTATGGCAACTCTAAACATTTGCCTTTTAAAAATTTATAAAGTTTATAAAACCAGCTATCGTTTGCCGTTTTCAGATTGAAAATACATTCTCTTGTTATAACAATTAAAATATAGGCATTTTTCCAACTTTGGGGGGCTGTAGCTCCGTAACAAGTGGGGCTACAGAAAAAAATTCTTCAATGGAATATAGAAATTAAGGGAATCTTTATTTTGAATACATAGCTTCCTTGAATATTTTCTATTTTTAATTAATTGTAGAAGTATTTTTAGATTAATAATTGTAATTAATATCTTCTGTTTATTATATTTTAATATAAATTTATAAAAATTTGATTTAAAAATTTCTATAAATAAAAATTTTTAAGGTGCAGACTAATCTATAATCAATTTAAGGCAATTGAAGTGCTATAATAATTTTTTTAATCATTTTTCCATAAATTTTTTGTTAAAAGATATTTCAAAAGTTTAATAAGATTATCAAAATGTTTGATAATTCTTTTATAGATTTTTGATTAGATTAATTTTGTAATTTATAACTTTTAAATTTTATATAATACGTCTACATATTAATAATATATTACTTTAAGTTAAATTAAATAATTTTTATTTAATACTGAATAAGTAAAATTAAAATAAAAATTTTTAATAATTAAAAGTTGTAAAATATGTTAAAATTTTTTTGCAAGTAATTAAAATTATTACTTATAGTTCAAATTTATCACTATTTTAAATAATCATTAAAAATTATCTTTAAATATACAAATAATAAATTCATAAGTTAATTTTTAAAACAATAAATGTCATGTGTTCAAAAGGTTATAAACACTAAAGCGTATTGTTGATTAATTGCTTGGGTTATATTTGAATGATTGTCAAACGTTTTAGATAAGTTAAAAGTATGATAGTGTCATTCTATTTTTAGGAAAGTTAGAATCTTTTTTAGGCTTTTTAAAAAATCTCTAAAATAAGCAAATTTTGTCAAAAATTTACATCCCAAAATTTTAGTATTAATAAATATTAAATTGCCCATAATACTCTAAATATAAATTTGTACTTACAAAATATTAAGTAACTTGCAAAAAAAAGTAATGACATTTCAAAAGTAATGACATGAACAATTGTTGTATTTTTTTCATTCGCGTCAGTATCAAGTTAACTATAGTATTTTTAAAAATTCGAATTTCAAATGCCAAATGTGAAGTATCAAAATAGAAATCAGCAGTTTATATTTATTTATGGAAAATTAAAGAACATTTTTTGACATTTAATTTGATTATTATTTTGTATCCTTATTAATTAAAATAAAAATCTTTTTTTTTAAAGGCCTTTTAAAGTTTTAAAAAAAACAGTTTCTCTTTGTTAACAATTTTGAGTTGCTGTCAAAAGCGTTCATTAATTTTTAAAAGTATCAAAGCGAAGTATGCGTACATTAGGTTTTGACTTTTCGACTTATTTTAAACAATCTTTAATTTTATTTTATAACTTAAATCCGTTAAAAGATAACGAGTCAAAATTTTTTTAAAAATTTATTACCGTATGAATATATCGTAAAAATACCGTATGACAATCCTATATAGTTTTTCGTTTTATATTTTTCAATGTTATATAAAAGCAGCTGTATAAAAGCAGCTGTCGTTCCGTGCTTTCAGATCAAACATATTTCTGATAGAATTAGCCTTATTATAACTTTTTATGAATAGGACTTATTCAAAGACCCAAAGTTCGATAACGGGATTAAGACTGCAGAAACAGAATCTTCATTAAATTACTTTTTTTTTCAATATTTATCTATAGTTAAAGCTTAATTGATTTACTTGAATCATAGAACTTTTATACACCCAGACAAATTGACAGAGTGATATTACATAGGCATATTTTTTTAAAATATTTTGATAGTGTGCTTATAATGACAATATTATCAAGGGAATTTCTAGAAAAGTTAAGATTATCATTATAATATTAAATTTAGGACATTATTGATTAAAGAGCAGTCATTTGATTAAAATTATATTTATTTAAAAAATTTAAAAAATTTCAAAAATCATTATTAAATAAATAAATAGTTTTAATTTAATCAATTTAAAAGTAATCAAACATTGTTGTTTCGTTTTTTAAAATAAACAGGTATTAATATTAATTAATATTGTAATAATTATTTTATTAAATTTTGGATTATAATATATAATCCTATATATAATATATAATAATGCAAATCAAATAGATATGCCATCAATTTAGGAATTATTATAAATTAAGTATTTTCAATTATCATTCCGTTGTAGTTCTCAGGAGTCATACGGAGGTGGTGTCATACAGTATGGAGTCATATAAAGGCACTGATTAAATTAGGGATATTTAAATACATCGCGAATTATCAGGCACATGAACCTTGCTTAAATGTAGAGTTGCGCAAATAATTCTTGTTACAACTACACAATTACATTTAAACTTGAATTCTATAGCCAGTATCTTTAGCAGAATCACTCAAAAAATCCAGATAAAAGTTTTAGTTTACTAATTATACAACTTATTTACAATAAAAAGTTGCTGACTTAAGTTATATTAATTTTAACTTATTAAAAAATAAGTAAATAACAACAAAAGTTCTATATAAGTAGAATAAATACAATGATATAAAAAAAACACCGGTAAAATAATATAATGTATTAAAAAAATTGCATAATCGGCAATTAATGATAATGCAAATTATTAGTTTTTACTTTTTTAATAATAAAATAATTATTTGCTTTCAATAATGAAATTAACAATACGTAATTGGAACTAATCATTTCTTTTATTTAAAATTTAATTTCTAACAAGGGATAAAGTTTGCAGATTAAAACAGAAAATTTAAGCTAATTTAAGCTAAGTTATCTAGAGTTAAATGTCGTTTAAATAAAGTCGTACATTACTGGTGCTTAGTGTTACACGTTGTCGCTTAAGTTTAAGTATAAAAATTTTAGTTTTAATTATTTTAAGTTTTATTATTTTAAGTCTGACAGTCCTCCTATTTATACAGTATGATCTTTTGGCTTGAAAATTAACTCATGCAGCGACACTAAAGACGAAGACCCAATGAACGCTTTGAATGCCTCGCTTGCTTCTAACGCTTTGACGTCTGCAATAAAATACATTATTTAATATGTTACTAAATCGAATAAACAAAGCGAGTAAAGCGTATAATGTTAGCAAAATTTTAAATTGAAAAATTTTCAATTACTCGCTTGCTTTATACGCTTTTGACATTAAATTTTCAGAATTAATTTTTTAAATTCAAAATTTGTTTACATGTAGTTCACAAACGATGTTGTTAACGTTTTAAAAAAACAAAAAAAAAAGATATCCATAATTAAAAATACGAAAAAATTAAAGAACGAATTTGTATTTGAATGTAACATATAAAAATAAAATATTTCGAATATAACGGATATAATCGAATCGAATATAATCTTATTTTTATCTTTGTCATATACCTGTCAGTACCTACTTGTAATTAACAATCATAAAAAAATTGACTTATGAAATATTTTAAAATGTCTGTTTTGAAGATTTAATTGGGACATAGTTGCTTTGCTTGCTTTTAAGCATGCGAAGCAAGCAAAGCGTTCATAGGGCTTTCACCTTTAGAAAAAGGCAAATGAAATTGAAATACAACTTTTAGCTTTCATAACTGTTTGCGGCACAAAAACTTTAAATAAAAGAAATGAAAAACACATTAATTCAAAGGATCATCAATTTAATGATCAACCACCAATGCCATGATCACCAACGCATTTTCGTAATAATTTTTTAATTATCAAAATTTTTTTAAATGATTTATATGGAATAATTAATTTGTTTTTTTTTTTTTTTTATTAACTAGTACATGTACTTAACACCTTTATAAAAATTATTAAATTCTTATCTAATTAGGATTAAAAAGTTTAGTAGTCCGATTTAAAATAATCTAGAAAAAGGGTATTATTAAAAATTTATGGCTAGTTTTATTTATTGAAAGCTTATCATTATCTTTATTTATTTAAAAGAACAATAACGCCTATTTACTTTGAATATTTTAGAATTTATACTTTTAATTTTTTTTTTTTTTAAGCAAATTTACACATATTTATAACTTATCGATTATATTTTTAGATAACATATTAAGCTGGTTAATAATATCTTAACTTTCGACATAGGTATATAATAAGTTTTATTTTTTTTTTATTAGATTAAGTTGTGTCTAAATAAGCTGTAGTATTTTAATTATTTAATTTAGTTTTAATTTGACAACGGCGTTATTTAAACGTACATTAGATATTCTAGTGTTTAAAAATGGTTCAATTATATTTAAGTTTTTTAATATTATTAATATCACCGATATTTGTAATAAATTCACCAATTGATCTAGATCCACCAAATAAATTATATAATGAAAATTCAATTATATCACATATCGAAAAATTAGAATTATCAAATAAATCAGGAGAGAAAGCTGATGTACAATATCGTTTACCACGGAATACAGCACCAATATCATATAATATAAGATTACGTACACATGTTCATACGGGTGAAACATCCTTTAATGGTACCAATATAATTAATTTAAAAGCATTGGTAGAAACCAGTAACATAACAATACATGGACGTGAAATAACTATTACAGCAGCAGCATTAGTCGATAAAGAAACCAATTTACCAATCAATTTAAAACAATTTCCAACAGTTCCAGCTAAAGAAAATGAATTTTTAGTTTTTGAATTAGAAACTGGACTTTCCCTTGAGGGAGGTAAAGAATATACTTTAACACTTGAATATGAAGGTAAATTAAGAAAAGATAATGGTGGATTTTATTTATCAGAGTATCAAGAAAATAATAAAACTCGGTAAGTTTTGTTTAAAAAAAATAGATAAGTAAAGTTTTGTAAAATAAGGGATTGTGGAAACTTTAATCTAAATTAAGGGAAATGAAATGAAACTTTTCGCCCTTTAAAATTTTTATTTTTAAAAATTAATCAATTGATTGCATAATTTTTAACTAAATTACACTTTAAAGATATTTTAAAATGATAAATTTATAAAAATATTAAACAAATAATTTTGTACTGAAGTTATGGAGGGAGCCTATCGGAATTTTAATAATCAAAATTATCGGTCAAAAACATTGTATTTTTATAAAATTTATTTTCTTTTTAAATTTCGATTATCAAAATTTTGCATCTTAAAATCTTGTTTTCGTCATATTTTGGCGTTGTAAACTAACACCCAAGTTACTAACCCCCCATTTAAAAAAATTAATTAATCATAAGTTTTCTCAAAAATTCTAACTTATGAATCAGTTTATTTTTATTTTTATGGAGTTAATTCATTTTTGACTTTGGGGTTAGAGACTTTGGAGTTAATACCTAGCGCCTCATATTTTTTAAAAAATTGTGCGAGAAATTTTTGTTTAAATGCTTTGTTTTCTGAAATATTATATATGAAAAAAAAATTTAGGGTTTTATTGTTAGTTAAAGTCCAACAAATCAAAGTATTAACAATTTTTCAGAAATCAAAATTCCAACAATTTTTTTCTGGTGTGGTTAAGGGGCGAGGTGCCTATGATCTATGAAAAAAAATTAATTTACGTTTGATTTTGAAACGCGGAACTTCGTGGCCTAATCAGAACTCATTATGTAATAAATAATTGAAATTTTTAACCTTAATCGATATTTACAATTAATATTAAAAATTAATTTATTTTTACGTAATAGTTATCAAGACTATAAGAATCTTATCTAATTAAGATTTAAAAGATTAGTAGTCCCATAAAGTTAGGATTTAAAAGCTTTAAAACAAAATTAAATTATTGACGAAATAAATTGTTACTAGCGAAACGTGTTACTAGGAGAAAAAAATTGAGTTCTAGAACAGGACGGATTAAAGAAAATTGGTCCGACATTAATTGAATCTAAAACAATCTTCTTCAAAATATCGGTATATTATTGCAAATATTAAAGGGGGTAATTAACTTATTTTCAGACAATTCAGAATGTTTAAGCTTCTCTCGAAATGAAATATTAACATGGCGAGTCATTTTAAAGGTATAAGAAAAAATTTGGAGACGCTTAAGTTTGAATCAGCAACATATCATCAGCTTTTACAATATTACTACACCATGTAAAATAAAAAAAGAATATTTTAACTCAACATATTTGGTAAAAAAAAAAATTTTCATTCCCCAAAAAATTTTTTTCTAGAGCCCCACCAGCTACGGAACTAAAGCCCCAAAGTTCAGAAAACCCTTATAACTGCTATAACAAGAGTTCTATAAAGAACTGTAAAAGACAGCTGCTACTGTAAGCTTTGTAATTAAATGTGAAACATATATATAGGGTTTAACATACAGTACTTTAAAAATGCAAATGGACGAAATCGGATCTAGGAAGATTTTGATTGAGCCAAGGCCGAGCGAACATATCTCAGAAACCCAATACAGATAGAATTTTAAAATTTCTTAAAAAAGATATTTTCTACTTCTCCTATTTCTCTAGTGTTTGTGAAATTTACGATCAATTGGAGTAGAGGTTCGGATAGCTACCACATGCCTCCTTAAACCTAACAAGCTTTTCTTTGAAATTAATATAGGTAGAAACTTCAAATTTGTTAGAAGTTAGTTCTGTTCTGTTTACTTATGTTCTTTGAATTTCTTTGAAGTTGAAGTGAAGATTCGTGTAACTGTCTGCCAAATGAATTTATCAGGTGAAGGGTATTAATAAGTTGGTTGCATCGATTTACTTTCATTCTTTTAGTTGCTTTTATAACTATTGGTTAAATTTTATCAAAAAATAAACAACAGAATAAAATAAAAATTATTAATATAATAAATTGCACTTTTGCAGGTATTTAGCAACAACACAATTTGAAAGCACTGATGCTCGTCATGGTTTTCCATGTTATGATGAACCCGGAATAAAAGCACAATTTACAATTTCAATTGAACATCATAAGAGTTATACAGCGCTATCTAACATGCCAGTAATACAAGCCCCAAAAGAAACGTAAGTATGAGCATTTATATACATAAATATATAATTTATTAAACAATAAATTTACAAATTACATATTTTATATAATTATAAATTTACATTTTTAATTTAGTTTACCACAAGATTATGTTGTTACCAAATTTCAAGAAACTGTAGA
Source organism: Dolichopus griseipennis (assembly GCA_963082915.1). Lineage (NCBI taxonomy): Eukaryota > Metazoa > Arthropoda > Insecta > Diptera > Dolichopodidae > Dolichopus > Dolichopus griseipennis. The sequence continues at coordinate 7,212,343 of OY720441.1, forward strand.
TATGTCTGCATATTTAGTTGCTTTTGTTGTTTCTGAATTTGATTCTAATGATAAATTAGATTCCAATATTCCACATCGTGTTTTTTCAAGACCTGAAACTAAAAATGAGCGTAATTTTGCATTAGACTCATCTGTAAAAATTTTAACAGCGATTGAAAAATACTTAGATGTTAAATATACATTCCCAAAAATGGATCAAATAAGTATACCAGATTTTGCTGCCGGTGCTATGGAAAATTGGGGTTTAGTTACATATCGTGAAGAAATGTTATTATACAATGAAACAAAATCAACAACTCGTACTCAAACTGTTGTTGCAAATACAATTGCACATGAATATGGTCATCAATGGTTTGGAAATTTGGTATCACCTGATTGGTGGACATATATATGGCTAAATGAAGGTTTTGCTTCATTATTTGCATACATTGGCGTAGATTTGGTAAGTTGATCTTAGTTTTAGTTTTTTTTGGTTTCAATATTTACTCCATTACAAAATTAAACTGTTCTTTAATTACCATTTTTTAAAATTTAAATGTATATATTTCTGAAATAATCTTTCACATCTATATGATGATGACTTCACATAGTTGTGGGATATGACTGTGGGAGATTCAAATAATTTTTTTATTAAAAATACTTCATTTAAGCAGTTTTTACTCCTAACTTTTACAACTTTAACACTTTCGCTACCACATAGGGTGGTGCTGCCTGCCTGTGCTTTTCATTCAGTTCTACAAAAGACATTGATTGGATTTGTGATATTATAATCTATCTTATAAAATAGATTTTCCTAATTTTTAGTTCTAGCTAAAATTTAGTCTTGATTTAGTCTATACGGTTATGCTATTCTGATAATTGATTGAATTATGTATATAAATAAATTAAGTTTTCAATATCTATTGTCTGAGTTTTCTAGACTAAAAGAATCTAACAGTTCCACCAACAGTTTGCAAATTTTGATCTAAATATGATCAAGCTCCAAATTTTGATCAGGTATTATCCTATCTTTAGGGTAGTAGCTCTCGATTTATCATAATTGTTATTAAACCGACATAATTATCTGTAGAATCTACCAGCGGAACCTCTTGACTAGCCTAATCTCATAGGCTCACTATTAAATTCCCATTTATATATTTTGAGTAACAACCCCTTTTACATTCGGTATCGAAAATATTAAAACGTAAGATTTTTTTTTTGTTAACAGGCGTACGATAAATGGGATATTATGGAACATTTTATTGTTGCCGAATATCAACGTGCATTAAAATCTGATGAAGGTATTACTAAACGCCCAATGACACATTATGTTGAAAAACGATACGATATTGTTGGTCTATTTGATTCTGTATCTTATTCCAAAGGTAATTTTTTTTTTTGTTTTAAATTGTGTATGAATTTATAAAAATTTCAATTTTCTCTTCAAAATAGCTGCATGTGTTATTAATATGATGAGACATTATCTTGGTGAAGATGTATTCAAGAAATCATTAAAAAATTACTTGGAAGCTAAGTAAGTATAATGGACTATTAAAAACTTTAAGGGCTTAAAAATATTAACGGAAGTATTTTTATACCAGTATAACTCTAGGTCAAAAGGGTATACCAAATTTGTGATCTACCTATTTGTGTCCCACCGTCCGCATGATAACTCAAAAAATAAACGAGCTAGGATTTTGAAATTTTCCCAAATCCGTTTTTATATAACAGCCGTCATCACTATTGAAATCCAGCTAGAATGTCTGAAATTTTGTCAATATAAATGTTAACTTTAACCGCCAATCTCTGAATAAAATATCGTCGGTTTTGTGGAAGAAATTCGAAGAGCTGCCTTTCAAGTTACATTTTCTTTTGTACATAACTGAAAGCCTAATAAGTTATGCATTTAAAATTCTGTAAAAAGTAATTAACCGTATGATATAATACCGATATTACGGACATACGGGTATCCCAGAGTTGACACAGTCTACTCTACTACACTCTTCCTCGTTTAACATTAGAATTATAATTAGCAGTGATTTATGATTTAATCTTACTATAAAATCTGTTTAATAATTAAATAATTTTATTAAATTTAAGCAAATTGAAATCAGCAACTGAAGAAGATCTTTTTAAAGCATTCCAAGACGGTTCTAAAATATTGGGAAAAGAGCAAAACATTACTATTGAAAAATTAATGGGTTCATGGACAAAACAAGGTGGTTTTCCATTAATAACTGTAGAACGTAACTATGAAACCGATACATTTGTTATCAAACAACAAGGTTTTAAAAAAGATACCGAAACTGGTGAAGATACAAGACTATGGAATATACCATATAACTTTGTTCTTGGTGACGAACCAAATTTCGATGATACAAAACCTACAGATTTATTGGAAACTAAGGAAAAAAATGTTACAATTGGAAAAAACAATACAAAAGAACATTGGCTATTATTAAATAAACAATTAACAAATTATTATCGTGTTAATTATGATGAAGAAAATTGGAATTTAATTATTGAACAATTAAAAAATGATCCATCCAAAATTCATAAATATAATCGTGCACAATTAATATCAGATAGTTATCGATTAAGTTTAAATGGTATAATTAAAATTAGTAAATTCTTTAATTTAATGGAATATTTACCAAAAGAAAATGATTATGCACCATGGAGTGGTGCTGATGATGCATTCCAATTTTATAAACAACGTTTCCATGATAATGAAGATATTTATGGTCATTTGAAATTCTTTATCTTAAAAAATATTGAAAAAATTTATGAAAAATTAGGTGTTAAAGATAAGGATGATGATCGTCATTTTGATAAATATATACGTTCAATTGCTATTAATTGGGCATGTACTGCTGGTAGTGAAAAATGTTTAGAAAATACCAATGAACGTCTTAAAGAATTGGTTGCTAATGAAACAAATGAAATCGAACCTAATTTACAAGCAGTCATTTATTGTAATGGTTTAAAAAAAGAAGGTGATGAATTTTCATATTTAATTCAACGTATGATCAAATCTAATGATCAAGCTGAACGTCAATTAATTATGGGATCATTGGGCTGTACACATAATACAACATATTTAAAACAATTTGTTGAACTTTCAATTGATGAAAAAACCAATTTAAAAGAACAAGAAAGAATTAATATTTTACGTTACGTGATGGGCAAAAGTAAAGAAGGTTTCCAAGTAACAGTAGAATTTTTAAAAGAACATTTTGAAAAATATGCTAAATTAGTGCCACAATTTAGTTCAACCAAACCTCTTCAAGATGCTGTCACTGGTTTGTCAGGAGTTGTTGTTAGTAAAGCACAAAAGACCATGGTAAGTTTATTTTTATTTCAGAAAACATAATTAATAATAAAAGGTTGCCGTCGTAACTAAATTTTATATATAAATTTTACACGAGCTGTTCTTAAGTCTTTAAAATTTTGTTTTTAAACCTAGAGGTACTTTTGTATAAATATTTAAATCAAAAATAAATATTAAAGACCAAAAAACAAGAACAAACGCCACAATAATTCAACTGCACTGTCAAAATAACATAAATACAAATCCATGCAAAATTGGCTTCAACGCACCTTTAATTATAAGCTACAACAAAATTTGCTTTGACTGTAGTAGGGCAAAAAAAAATTGAAGTTTTAAAAATTTAAAACAAGGCCAAGTATGTCTTAGAGTTTTAAGCTTATCTTATACCAATATATTCGTTGTTTTGAAAAAGCCTTGCTTTAAAAAAAAACTCCTTTATTTCAGAGTTGAATCTTCTTACTTTAAAAGATTACTAGGTTAGAGATTAGATTATTAGATATTTTATTAATTAATCTATAATCCAGCTCATAATGGTCTAAGTAACCGAGGGCCTAATTAATAGATACTCATTTCTTAATGAGTCTTAATTAATAAATACTTACTCCTAATGTATTTAAGTAAATTGTTATTAAATAAATTTATATTATAATTTTTTAGATGGAAGAACTAATGGCAAAAGTTGATAAGCATGAAGATATAACTGACAACATTAAAGCATCGGTTAAAACAAATATTGAAAGCAATTTAAAATGGATAGAAAATAATGAAACCCCAGTTAAAGAGTTTTTAGCAGAGTTTAAAAAAAAAAATTCAGCAACTCAAGCAGTTCTTAGTTTTATGGCATTATTTACTGTTATATTTGTTAGCATAAAAAATGCTTTGTAAATTATTATATTGTATTCTATAATTTAATTTAATATTCAATAAAGAACTAAAATATTAGTTAATTTTTATATATATTAAATTTTAAATTTATTTAATTTAATTAGATAACTAAAATCTGAGTTTAATTCAAAGTTACAGAAAAGTAAATGCTAACGATTTTTATATGGTTGCTAATTCAATTCATTTTCATTTCTAAATTGCTGGCTGAGTTGAATTGTCCTTGTTCAAAGATATTTATTGCGCAAAATCTACTAGATCTACAAACGTTTAATTTTATAAATATTAGAAAAGGCGAACGGAGAAATATGTAATATTAATTTCAAAAAAAAATATTTTTTTTTTTAAATTTCACCATGGTGATTAAAAAATATGGCAACCGCTCTTACAGAGAAATAGTCAATTATCTTTGAGAAATACCCTTTGGGAATACCCGATATTCTTCAAAAACTTTTATGAGTTGATATAATATTAATATCAAAATCTCATATCTAAAATTAGAAGCATTATACTTAGCCTTTGGGACATTCTGCGCACTGGAGTAATTTGCATGTATGCAAAAATCTCAGATTAAAGTTTTTGGTGTGAAAACAATACCTAGCGCTTATTATATTTCACGTATATAAAGTTTGGTAAAAAGTAAGTTTGTAAACTAACAACTCTTTGTAAACTAACTTTGTAAAAGAAAGATGAAGAATGTCCAATGAAGACAAAGCAAGCGCTAGCATGTCGTAAGATCTCTTGCTTTGACTAGCTTTAACTAGTACTATATCTTCATTTAATAACGAAATAATTCCAGCTTGAAGTAAAGTAAAAAATTGTTCACTTGGCGGATTAAGAGATTGAGTTGTTCAATAATTTGCACAAAATATTTCCAAGTATTCCAGGGGGATCTTTTGTTTCTGGATATTTTAATTTTCATCTATGGTAAAAGGAAAGTTAGCATGTTCGTTCTTTACATTCCTATGAACCAGTCTCTATAGGAGGTTCATTTTTTATACGCTATCTATAAAAGTTTTCTAAGCAATAAAGACGGTTCTCACCAAGAAATTTTGTTCCCGACGCAGTATTATACTTATCTTCTTCTAATTAGTTCATTAAAATTAAATAAAATTAATAAAACTCTATGATCTACCCAAGGAAATTCCCAATTTCTGAATTCCGACATTTTAAAATTTTTTTTTATGTTTACTTTAAATATGCAATCAATCGGAGCTTATAGACTCAAAGGTATGGATCGGATCAGAAACGAAAAGGAATCGATCTAGCTATGTGTGTCCCTCCGCACGATAATTCAATAAGTTAAGGAGCTAAGGTTTTGAAATTTTCACGAATTTGTTTTTATGCAATAGTCGTCATCGCTATTGAAATTCAGTCATTGAAAACCAGCATTATGTCTTATATCTAATAAAGGTGGATGTCTGAAATTTTGTAAATAGTAGTTTACTTTAATTACCTCCTTTGAAAAGTCTCTTTCAATTCCTTTAGAAATTCCCAATCGATAAAACCATCTCAAAACATATTTCAAAATGCTTTTTTATTAATTATTTAAAAAAATTAAAAAAATTATTTAAAAGTTCATTACAAGTAACTATATATATTAATTATTTAATTATATTAAAATTCGATTTTAACTTAATTACCATATAATTTTAAATATTTCTAATATTCAAGTATAAAAAGTGTTTTTTTTTTTTAATTACAATTCATTTGAAAAATATTCACTATTATTCATCCATTCTTCGATTTTATCACAGGTATCCAAAAAGAATTTATTTTTAAATTGATTTAAGTCAATTATATTGGTAGATGTGGCATTAGTAATTTTCATATCATAAACTGTTTCAAGTGTTGTTTCAATTTTTTTCATCTAGAAATATAAAAATTATATTAATATTAAAATTATAATAAAATGATATAATATTTGAATTTAATTTTATTTTAAATAAAAAATGTGTTATAATTAACATCATAATTTAATATGCAGAGTGTGGCCTCCCATTTAATGTAGTACTGACAGTCGAGATTACTTTTCACCAGTCCTTTTAATAGATATGTCTTTTCAAATACTATGTATATGAGTAATCGAAGCATTTTTACCTTGTTACTAGTTATTACAAAGCTTAAATACCCTTAAGGACAACGTTCTAATTCAATTTAAGTGAGACTTTTTTAAGTTTGGTAACTTAGACTCAATTTAAGTTTAGACTCACCAAAACAAAATATAGATCTATTCTCGAAAACTCAAAAATTCCATAACATTATATAGAAACGAGAAAGAGTAGAGAAGACTATGTTAACTCTGGCATAACCGTATGACCGTAATATAAACATTATATTATCCGGTTTATTACTTTTGGCAAAATTAAGCTTTATCTATCTATCTATCTATATATATAAAAGCGAAAGTTTGTTTGTTTGTTGGTTGCAATCATAAAATTCGTATGATTGATATGACTGTATGTAGTTAATAGCCTCTTAAACTGTCCAGCCGATTTTCATGAAAATTTGTATATAGAGGTTTTTGAGGTACGGAAAGAAATCGTGTCCCAAAAATTTTGTTTTAACTGATCGCCAAGTTGGGGCTGTGGTGCAAGTATTTAAACTGTTTTGTTCTAAAATGACAACAGTTTGACCGATTGACTTCAAATTTTGTATACGTGATGCTCCTTAAGAATTGAGTTGACACTAATGACAGTTTTGGAATTTGTTAACCTATGTCGGCCCGACGGTTGGTCAAAAAAAATTTTGGGTCCCAATTTTGTCCGATTTTACAAAATACTGCTTTGACTAAAAAGAAAGCCTCAAAAAAATTTTTGTTAAGTTCCATTAATCCATTGCGGCCCAACAGATTTTTATAGGTTTTTTCAATACTTCATTCTAAATTAGAAACAGTTTGACCGATTTTCTTCAAATTTTGTATACGTGTTCCGTTTTGAGAATGGAGTTAGCCCTTTTAACGGACTTATTATTTGTTAACTCATGTCGGCCCGACGATTGTAAATTGTGAAAAAATTTTGGAAGCAATTTGAGCAGTACTGCTTTGGCCAAAGAGAAAGTCTCAAAACATTTTTTGTTGAGTTCCGTTAACCCATTGCGACACAACGTCATTTTTTACATTTTTTCGTTACTTTACTTTGAATTCGAAACGGTTTGACAGGATTACTCTAAATTTTGTATGCGTGAAGCACCTTGAAAATGAAGTTGAGTCTGTTAGCACGCTTGGTGTTTGGTAACACATGTCGGTCCTACGATTGGTAAAAAAAAAAATTTTTGGAAGTAAATTACGTCCAATTTTGAGAAGTAGTTAGAACTTCTTTGAATTGTAGGAACTTTAAAAAATTAAGAGAATAATCCTAGCGAAATCATTTAAAACGAATTGCCTTAATACATTTTTAAATAACATTTACATTATTTGTAATTTTTATGTTAACTTTTTGCAGTAACATCAACTTAAATTAAACCTCCATTGAAAGGCGCAGCAACGCGCACCGGGTATTAGCTAGTATATATATATAAATATATAAACCACATCATATCAAAAATATATATACTTACCAAGTCAATGTTTTCTTCATTAAAAATATTATGTCTTAAATGTTGTACCAGTTTTATTAAAGCGGTTTGATTCTTTTGTAAATCGTCTAAATGTTCATGAACAAATTCTAATACTAATTTCATTTTAAATGTACTTGTAATTCCAATTCTATAAAAACCTTTATAAAGTACTTCTTGATTATCAACCTTAACATTTTTAATTAATTTTAATGTTGAATTTAAAAACATTTCTAAATATTCTGGTTTTTTAATACATTCATAAATATCTAAAAATATTTCAAAAATAGGAATATATTTTTCTGTTAAAAGCATTTCAGTATAATTTTGAAATTCTTCAAATGTGGTTTTTTCAATTCCATAACAAATATATTTGAAAACAGTTGTATCATATTCATCCATATCTGAATCTAAGAAATTCTTTAAATTATTATATGAGCTTAATAAACAATCTTCATTTTCCAGACTACAAGATAATCTTAATATATCACCATTACTGGATTCAACAATATCCGAATTATGATAATTATTTTGATATAAAATTTGATATGTAATTGGTCTAATTAAATCTTGTAAAAATTTTTTAAATTCTGAATAAATTCCACATTGTGAAATATTATCATTAATCATTGATAAGGCAGATATGGCATTATACCATGGTAAATAATCCGTTTCATTTTGAAGATATGAATAAATATTAAATAAAAATTCCAAATTGCTTCCTTTTATATAATATTGTGCATATACATCACGTAATATTTGTGCACGATTTCTACTATCAATTAATAATGGATTTGTTTTTAAAGTTTCTGCAATTAATTGCCAATTTTCTTCATCATAGTATACATTAAATAATCCAGAAATTTTATCATTTACTAGAATCCAATCGTTACTAGTTAAATTTTCAAATTTTTTTAATTCATTTAAATTAATTGTGAAATTTTTTACTGGTGGTATAATAAAATCAAAATGAGATTCAGATACTGTGGATGATTCAATTGATGATGTTATAATTGTTAATGGTATATACCATTGTTTGTCATAATTAATTGAAATAGGCTCTTGTTTAATTAGTAATTCATTTGTTGTATAATTTCTTTCAACTTTAACTTCTGGATAACCTCGATTTTGTGTCCAAGTTTTGAAAAATTGTGATATAAAACCAGGCTCATTAAAATATTTACGATTATCTACAATTGATGCAATCTCTAAACATTCAAATAGATCATCTTCATCGACTGAACCATATTGGCTAGAATTTAAAAAAAAAAAATTAATAATATATTTTGTTTGGATTAATAAAATGTAATGTGATATTAGTGTATTCAAATATAAAATCGTGCTGTTTCTCGGTGGAACGAAGTCATAGAACTATGTACTAGTACTAGAATGGCAAAAGAATGTTCCCGACCCTTTTCTTCTAATGTGATTTCCTATCCTGAGGTATTCAGACAAAAAAATACATATGCATTTTCTTATGCATATACAAATGGTACGGCTACTTCTTATGTCATTATTTAAAGTTGATTAAATTAGAATATTTAACAAGCAGTTTCTCACTAGTTCTTTTGTTTACATTTTTACATTTAAAAACATTTGGATTGGAAAGTTTTGTATATTGTAAGTTATTTCGTATAAAGATATTTACTATTTGATATAATTTACTTTTAATTTTAAATTTTTAATTTTTAATATTATATATTATATAATTGAATGAAACATCAAGAAACAAATTTGAATAATATTAGAAGAAGAAATTGCAGTCAATTATTTTAAAAAACAATGGAATATTCATCAAGTCTATTTTTAAATGAATTTTAATGAACTTATATATTTTAATTTATCTTCAGATATTTATTCATTGTGGAAATGAAATTAAGTAAATCAGAAACAAATCATAATTTTTTGAACCGCACAAAAATTATTATAAATTCGTTCGTGAATAAATAAACATTTTTAGCCATTTTTAGATATGAATGAACCTTATGAAATCTACATTTATGTAATCCGTAAGGAGGCTTTTGATTTCTGTTTCAGATTAAAATTTTATTTATCATTTAAAAATTTTAGCATTATAATATGATTTTCAAATTGGTTCTATTTAAATAAAGACAATTTTTTGGTAAATTTACAGAACGGTTACTTAATAATAATGAAAAATAGAAAGCAGAAGCCAAAACGCAAATACCTTCAAAATAATTAAATAAAATCAGTTTCTTTTATATTTCTCATTCAAAAAGTAATTATTCGCGAAGAAACTAGAAAACACACGCGTACGTACTTATTTTTGAAATTTGTCTGGAAATTTTTTCGCTATTGCCATTCTAGTACTAGTAATTCTACGAACGAAGTGAATGAAAAAAGTCGTAAAATGATAAAGTTCTAAGTGAAGGGATTCTTTTTCACTTTGCGTTTATTTTTACTGTCCGTCCTCCAGCCTGTCTGTTCACGTGTTTATAAAAGTTCTCCATACTTCGAAATAAAGCAACGAGATTTTAACTTACTAAACCAAATAACGTGTCCCTGTAATCTCTGAAGTTCCTGTAGGACTCCAAAAGTCAATATTTTAATTGTCATACATTATATAAATTCGAAAAGGCATATTTTCAAGAAGTGCGACAGATGCTCTTCCCCCCGCAATTGAATTAGTAAAATGGTTATTCGTACGTCGCGAAAATGGAATCTTTTACCATGTAAAGTGTTTTACCTATCCCAAATTTCCTTTCAAAAACTTGATCCTAAAAACAAAATGATGCAATTGTATTTCAGGTTCATTTCAAGTTCGGTTAAAAAAGGCGGGGGGTTATTTTAGTTCGTTAAGGTACCCAGATGAGTCCGGTACAGTGATTCTGAATGGATTTAAATGCTATCCGGTACTTTAATTTACCGTAATGTGAAATTTAATTTTTTATCATACAAACGAATTAAGTGAGAAACTTGAAACTTTAAAGAGAACTAGACCTTTGGAAATAAGTATAAGTCGTTTAAGAAAATATTTTTGGTGTCACCGCCTTTTATGAAAACTTGAAACTGAAAATTCGTCTTTTCCGATAATTTTATAAAGTAATACAATATACAAATTTTAGCCCCAACTTTATAATTTAATACGTGTAAAAAAGTTTACTATTTACAAAAAAAAAATACTTACAATTTTTTCAGATAATTATGCATGCCTTTTTGAAAAGTTTCTTCTGTTATGATATCTCTCATCATTTTTATAACAGCAGCCCCTAAAATAAATTTCATTTCAAAATCCTTATGATTTCAATCAATGATAGAAACATAAAATTCAAACTCTTACCTCGATGATAGGATATTTGATCGAACCCAGATAAAACTTCCTTCTCTTCAATTAAATATGTTGTTAGGGGTCTTTTTTGGGGTGTTGTAAAAGCAACGATTTGTGAGTCTAAATTGTAGTAAGTGTCATTTACACATTCAGGAAACACCTTAATTTTCAAAATAATAAAATATCAGTATTGTAAACCAGAAAAATTTAATTTATATTTCTGAATTCTTAAGTTATTTTTGATAGCAGTTCATATTAGGGACTCATAGGGGTGATTATAAAATTTTAACATAAATATGTTCTTTATAATACTTAATTGTAAAATTTGAAACACATCTTTGTGTGGTCTCAGGATATAGAGGAAATTGAACCGAACAGACTTTTACAAAATTACAAGTTTTTATCTTTATTAATTTCAAGGATATGCCGGTCAGGTCTAGCTAAGAAAAATGTGGAAGCGATCGGAATCAGAACTTTTATTCATCTCAAATTTCTATTTTTATTAAAATCGAAGATATGCTTGTTAGGTTTGGGGAGCAGGACGGACATCGCTAAATCAACTCAGAATCTGATGCTGATCAAAAAGAACTTAAGCAACTTTAGATTCAGTATAAAATAATAAAATTAAATAAAGTAATAATTATACCTTTTTTAGAATAACATAACTGTAATATGTTGCAAAACCTTCATTTAACCATATATATGACCATGATTTTGGAGATACTAAATTACCAAACCATTGATGAACCATTTCATGTGATACTGTTATCATTACCGAATAATCACAAACGTATTTATTAAATAAATATCTTTCTTGTTGGTATAATATAAGTCCCCAATTTTCCATAGCATGACCAAAAGCCAATGTAACACCAACATGATCTAATTTTGGTAATGGATATTTCATATCAAAATATTTTTCCATTTCTGTTAATAGTTCAACAGATTTAGTAACTGAATACTCAGCATTTTCTTTTTCAGCAATATCGTTTTCATTATAATAAACACTATGGGTAACATTATTTTCTGTTACAGATATATGTTTGTAATTATGTAAAATAAATGCTAATAAATAAGTTGACATTAATGGAGTTTGTTGAAATTTTGTTGTTGTGATCCCTTTTGTTACTTCTGTTGCTGCAACAGTTACATTCAAGTTATTTTCATTGCTAAAATTAAATTAATGAAATATATTATTAATATATAAATTAAAATTTAAATACTATTTAAACTATTTAGAGGAGCTTCAGTTGCATTAAAATTACTTTAAAGTAGTTTTGAACCAATTTTTTAAAAGTGAAGTAGTTATTGAATACTCTGTTGCCCCTCGAAAAAATTATCCTATTAAAAAAATTGGTAATAATTGGTTAAACTTGACAAAAACTTTTGTGCTATGCGCCACATATTGTTTTTGTGGTATTATGATCGGCAATGTAATCTGCAGCGCTGATGATCACATTGCATGACATTTTAGAACTTGAGTTCTTCCAGCACGTTCAAACAAACCATCTAATATCATGATCTCAAAAAAGTTAAAAAACTAGCCAAAATATTTTCAATGATTATCCAGATGACAATCCCCGACTTTTATATCAAAGGCAGGATGAAAATGAACCATGTCCCCGTAAGAAAAGCCATAGAAATATCAATAGACTCTCCTTTTTCAATTCTTGATTGTTCATATGGACCCCCTCCATTGCCTTCAAGTTTATGAACTGTGTTATGAACAAAAACCTTATAAAATTTTCTGAACACTTTGTATATTTTAATATTTTGTTAAAAATATTAATATAAAACTACTGAATTTCCAAAATATTACACAAAATTTTTTTTTGAAATCCAATAATCCAATAACAAAAACCCCATTAAATGCATAGATTAATTTTAAATCAAATTTTTTTTTTGCGATTTAATTTTTTAAATTGTAAAAATACAAAAGACGAAATAAAACCGATTAATAAATTTATATTGAGTTTAATAAAAATATACGAACACAATCATATTTATGACTCCTATTAAATTCTAATTTAGACTTTGATAACATTTTAAAGTTTATTTAAAAAAAAAAAACTGTTATCAATATTATCTGTTATATTTGTCAGTTTTATTTATTGATGGGAAAATTAAGCGGTAAAATAAATTTATTTTATTTGAAAAATAAACAAACCTTGTTACTATTGATGATTCGATTGGTTGTGTTATAAGTGTTGTTGTTGGATCACCATCTAAGGGCATATTTGATAATGCTGAATAGAAACTAGAATGTGTCAATGTTAATTGAAATTTCGCTTTAATTTGTGGTTCATCATAACATGGGAATGCTCTGCGTGCAAATGTTGGTTCAAATTGTGTTGCAATCATCGTTCTAAAAAAAAAAATTATTATTAATTGTTAAGTTAGTTTTAATAGCCAAGGTGGAGGCTTCACAAGACTCTTTTTTCTTAAATTAATATATTGACATTTATTTTTTACCCGTATGACTGTAGGTCAAAGGGTATAATAAATTTGCCATTACATTGCCATTACGCAGAGAAGAAGGGGGGTAGATATAGACTCAAGTGTATGAATCGGATCAGAATCGAAAAATAAATCGATTTAGCTATGTATGTCCGTCCACACGATAACTCAAAAACTAAAGGAGCTAGGATCTTGAAATTTTAGCAAATTCGTTTTTTTTTGCGATAGTAGTCATCGCAATTTAAATCCAGCCATTTTGGTAAATGGGTTCGAGTAGCTGCCATATAATATAAGCTGTTATATTTGAAATTTTGCCAAAAGTAATTAATGTTTATAATAATAATGATGTAATATTTATGTGATGCTCATACAGGTATCCCAGAGTTGACACAGTCTACTCTACTACACTCTTCCTCGTTTTAATCCCAATAAATTTACATCTATCTATTGTACACTAGTATTACATTAGTTAGCTTTTAATAGAGCTTTTAGTTAGCTTTTAGTTAGATATATCGTTTATCAAAATATTTATTAATACATTCTTAATACTAAGAAATTCAATGGTACAAAACTTAAACATAACTTCACTTAAAATGTCAAAATCCTAATTTAAACTAAACCTGTTGAAATAATGGATGATGTGTCAACAAATTTATTTTAAGTTTGACATAACGTTAAATGTTTTCAGAATAAATATATTTCTGTCTGTTTCATTTTTAAAACATGTAACACCCTGTGTAAATGCATTAAATACCTCAAATTAAAAATGCTTGACAGAAGTTATAAAAAAACTAAAAGTTTTTTTTAAAAGCACATTTTCGAAATAAAATAATCTTTCATAATAAGTTTTGAGTAAAAACTAGTATAATTGAAAAAAAAATTTTTATAATAATTTTTTTTAGAACTTTTTGATTGATTTATAATCATATATATATATACAGGGTGTTCCATAATTAAGTGCACTGCTATATACCACTGCATTAATACTTATGAGCAGATAAAAAAAAAAAAAAAATTGGGGTTTAAAAATTCAACATGTTTTAAATTTAAAAGCTCGCTTTAAGGTTTGAAAGTCTAAGTTTTGAAAGTGTTTGAAAATTCTAAAGTCCTAAAAGTTTTGAATGATTAAAAGAGGACATCAGTTTTCGAATACATTTTACAAAATTTTCATAAGTAGTCTAGAAACAGAGATAATATGAAAATTATGAAAACTAAAAAAAAATATTTAAATTTCATTTAAATCCCCATATCTTGAAAAATTATCTACTCATAATTATTTATGCAGTGGTATACAGCTGTGCACCTAATTAGGAAACACCCTGTATATACATATATACAAAAATTGTAAAAAATCAAGAGACACTCTCTGCAATTTATATCTAGCCTAACTCTTTACAATTTCAAAAAAACTGTAAGCACACTTTAGAACTTAAATTTAACGCTTTATTTTTTCTATATAACCTCACAAAGACTTACAAGTGTTTAAAAATTTAAAATTTTGCGGTTTTGACCTCTTACAGTAGGTATGTATCTAAACATGGATCCATACTGAGAATTTTTTTTTTTTAAAGACTTATACTCATTTTTTGGTATCCAACTCCTCTCAAAATTTCAATTTTCTAACTCAAAATGTTTGGAAGTTTTATGAAGTCAAAAATTTTGCAAAAGTTGAGTTTTACATAACGGAAATTTAAAGTATACTGTATGAAAATCGTAAGACACAAGTGGATAGACGGACAGGGTCAAATTATATGAGCGCCTTTTTCCGAAATGTGATAAAACTTTTTTTTTATAAAAATTTCCTAGAAATAATAAATAATTTAATTTTGATGATTATGGTCATAAAATTAAATTTATTTAATTTTAACTTAATATAGGGGCGCTAAACTGAATTGTTAAAATCGTTATGTAATTTTAATTAATTGTGTTTGTTCAATAGAATAAACCCAAAAAATGTCAAATTTATTCTCTAAGATTCTAACTAAAAAAGAAAATAAAATAAAACCAGAAAAAATATCTAATTAAAAGTAATAATTAATTACTATCAAGTATATGTATTACCACAACAACTAATGACGCAAAAAGCAAAATACTAAAAAAAACAATAATGAAATATTTTTTTTTTTAAATCGTAATAAGATGAGGTCAATCAAATGAAGAAAACAATTTTTATTAAAATTGACAAAATATAATTCGCGAATATATACGAAGACATAAAAATAATTGATTAAATACAAATTGGGAAATTCCGACAATAAAAATAAATTTTTTTTTCAATCAGTATTATGAATGAGCGGACTAAAATTTCAACAACAAAAGTCGACAAAACCTGTGGATGCTCTTCTAACGCAAAAACTTTCTGTGAGATCAAATTGAGTCCTTGCAATCTGTGAGCTTTCTTGTTAGAACTTCACATTTTAATGCATTAAAAATTTCAGTATAGTTAAAAAGTAAGCTTTCCGGCTTCTCTCAACATTTAGGTTGGCACAACACTTTAGTCCATTCAATCTTTGAGTTGAGTGATCAATTCAAAAGTCAATAATGTCAAAAGTTTATCAATATTTTTATGCAAATGTGATTAGTGAATCATTTTATTTAGAAAAACATTTTTTATAATTAAGATGGTTTAATCAAAGGACTTTATTTAATATTTTCGGGTTGTTTTTTTTTTAAATTAATTTAATTTAAATTTGATTGCAATTTTAGTATGAAAATTAAAAAGTAAATAAAATTTTTGTTTTTTAAATGAAATGATTCACAATTTGCACAAAAAAAATGATAAACTTTTAATATTATTGACATTTTGTATAGATTTTGACTATCCATAGACCATAAATATTTACAAAAAAAAAATTTTAATTTAAGTTACTTATCTGCAGTTCATAACCTTCATTTATTTACAGTTATTTTCATACTTATCTTAAAAAAAATAATTAAAATTAATAAAAAATTTAAAATTATTATTAACTAGCTGTTGGCCCGTCACAGAATGACGGAAGGTCAACTGAAAGAAGAACTTTTTCTAATTAAAAACTATTTCTAATTTAATTATATACATATATATGTATATGATATTGTATATCAATACCATATTCATAAATGAAATCGCAACCGTAACTCCATTTATTAATATTTTGTATTCCTTTTTTTTTAAAAATAGTGCTATACATAGTTTTCACAACCATTGCTTTGATTCAAATCGAAATATTTGTTTGTTGCTAACATTTTACAATGTAAAATTGTATTAAATGTTGATTTTTGAATTGAGTTTTGCTTTATTTATAAATTTTGAATTATAAACTTTATTTGGAATTTTTTTTAATATACCGAAATAAGTTAAAAAAATATATTTGTTTGGCTTCTATAGTGCTGACTGCTGGGCTTGGTGCATCGAACTCAAGTATTGTACACCCGAAGCCATTTTGCCAACCTCTACACCATTTTTTTCCATTTTTAGCTTTTTATACCCGTTACGATACGACTATATAGTCAAAGGGTATAATAAATTTGCCATTACATTTGTGACGCAGAGAAGGAAGGGGGGTAGATATAGACTCAAGTGTATGGATCGGATCAGAATCGAAAAATAAATTGATTTAACTATGTATGTCCTTCCATTCGTCCGTCCATCCGTCCGTCCGTCCGTCCATCCGTCCGTCCGTCCGTCCGTCTGTCCGTCCGCACGATAACTCAAAAACTAAAAGATCTGGGATCTTGAAATTTTCGCAAATTCGTTTTTTTGTAATAGCCGTCATCGCTATTTAAATCTAGCCATGTTGGTCCATGGTTTCGGGTAGCTGCCATACAAATTCTTTTTTTATATGAGTATTTTTCTGTACCTATTACAGCTGCGTGTCTGAAATTTTGCCAAAAGTAGATTAGTTTTATGGCCAAAGTTTTTGCAAAATTTAGTTGGTCTACTGCAGTGGGTTCGTGTAGCTGCCATACAACTTATTATTTTATATGAGCATTACTCTATATCTATTGAAGCTGGGTGTCTGAAATTTTGTCAAAAATAGTTTAGTGTAATGGCCAAAGTTTGTGCAAAATTAGGTTGGTCTACTGCAGAGGGTTTGAGTAGCTGCCATACTACTCCTTCTTTTATATGCGCATTATACTACACCTAATGAAGCTAGGTGTCTGAAATTTTGCCAAAAATAGTTTAGTGTAATGGCCAAAATTACAGCAAAATTTGGTTGGTCTACTGCAGAGGGTTCGAGTAGCTGCCATACAACTCCTTCTTTTATATGAGCATTACACTACACTTAATAAGCTGTACGTTTGAAATTTTGCCAAAAGTAATTAACCAGATGATATAATGTATATGTTACGGTCATACGGGTATCCCAGAGTTGACACAGTCTACTCTACTACACTCTTCCTCGTTTTAAATAGAAAAAATAATTAAAAGGAATTATGAGGGAAAGATGCAGGGATGAGAGAGAGATGATGGAACTTTGGGGGAACTTTGAAAATACTTTGATTGCATTGCTTGGTTTATTTGCTTTTTAATACAAGCAATGCAACAAAGCGTACATTGGTTATTTCAGATTTTCACTGAAAATAATTAAGACTTACTACACAATTTTCTTGCTAAGCATAGTTTTCTTAATTTTTATTAACAAAATGTTTTACTATTTATATAAAATTTCCAGAGTGAGGTTTAAAAACGTAAATTAACAAATTCATACATTTAAAATAATTTAAATTCATAAAATAATTTTATTTATTTTTGTTTCTGTTTTTTTTTTTTTATTAAAAATAAATAAAATATTTTTTGGCCTGCTTATGAAAATTTATGATATTTTATTTTCTAAAATAAAACACATTCAACAAATCATTAATATTTTATTTTTTTATAATTGAACACATCCAACAAAACACATTTAATTCTATAATATAAGAAAATAGATAAGAAAAGAATATAAAAGAATAAGAAAAGCGTTTAGAAATTATGTGGGGCCAAAAATTGAGGTTTACATAATTGTAAATTTAAGAACTGTATGAAAACCCTATATATCTGCCTTTTAAAAGTTTGTAAAGCTTATACAAGCAGCTATCGTTTACTGTATTCAGATTGAAATGTAATTTTTTTATTTCATTATCAAAATTATTATTATTATTATTTTTAATAGATTTTTCATCATTAATATTATCTTCATTATTATGATTATTTTTAATAGGTATATCCTAACAGAACTTTTGTTATAATAACTTAATTATAGGGCTTTTTCCGATTTTGGGATGCTGTAGCTCCGCAACGGGTGGGGCTACAGTAAAAAGTTCTTCCATGAAATTTTTTGTTGCAATACCTTTTCATAGTCCCTATTTCCAACGGTGTAAGAGTTTTTGTAAACATATGGACGGACGAAGGATAGCGTGAAACTAATAAGTACATCTTTTCAAAATTTTTAGAAAACCCGAGGATTTTAAAAAAATGGACATTCCCAAAATAAAAATAAACATTTTTGGGTAAAGAGTATATTGAAAAATAATTTTTGTAATAACTTCAGAATAAGAAAGGATCTTGAAAGTGGAAGTTATTATAACTATCCGCATTTAATTGCTTTATTTCAAACGTTGTAGAAGTTTAATAAACACCAAGCCAGACTGACAGAGTGCAACTATATTGTTTAGGGAGGTTTTTTGAAAAATTTGATTATCTATCTATTTTAATAAGTTTAAAATTATATACTTTTACTTACACATTATCCCTTTCATATGAATAAATACCATATGGAATTGAATTATTTATTGAACCTTCATATTTAATTGTAATTATATATTTTTTATTTTCTTCAAATTGAATTTGATCATTTTTTGATGATATAATTAAAAAATGTGTTGATCTATTATAACTTTTATCCAGAAGAGAGTAACTAATATCATTAATTAATTCATATTGATCATTATTATCATTTAAATTATACATTGCAATTTTATTAATTTTTAATTTATTTGAATGTAATGTAATTTTACTTGTTGTTTTTATAACAATAATTTCAATATTAACAATACCAATTGTTTTATTATTAATTTCATCAATTTCTAAACTAATATTATATGTAATTGGTTTTGTGTCATTTGGTAAATGTAAATTTTTTATTTCATTATCAAAATTATTATTATTTTTAATAGATTTTTCATCATTAATATTATCTTCATTATTATGATTATTTTTAATAGATTTTTCATCATTAATATTATCTTCATTATTATGATTATTTTTAATAGATTTTTCATCATTAATATTATTTTCATTATTTAGTAAATTATTCAAGTTTTCTTTATCAGTTATTTTATTAATATCATCGTTAGTTATATTTGCTTCATTATTTAAAATAATATTTAAGTTATTATTATCGATTATATTTAAATTTTCCACATCATTAAGCAAATTTGTATCGTTATTTAAATAATTTTTATCTATTACATTAATGATTTCGTCATTATTAATTAGATTGGTTTCATTATTTAAATTGCTTTTATCTATTACATTTATGATTTCATCATTATTAATTAAATTGGTATCATTATTTAATATCTTTTTATCTATTACATTAACGTTTTCCTCATTATTTATTGTATTTGTTTCATTATTTAAATTATTTTTATCTAATATATTAATATTTTCTTCATTATTAATTGTATTTTTTTCAATATTATTTATAATAATTTCATTAATTTCAATATTATCATTTAATTCATTACTAATTATTGGTAAAAAACAATTAATATTTGAAATAAGCACTGATAAATGTATTAATAAAAAAAATGTATATTTTATTTCCATTTTGAAATTTTTTGAACATTTATTTGTTGGTTAAAACAAAAACAAAATAAATTTATAATTCTTGTGTTTTATTAATGAAATGTTTTCGCATTTAAAGATGATCAGTGACTGAGCGATTAGAATTGATTGAGATTTGTTTAAACGATGATATGAAATAC
The DNA here is from genome assembly GCA_963082915.1 of Dolichopus griseipennis. Lineage (NCBI taxonomy): Eukaryota > Metazoa > Arthropoda > Insecta > Diptera > Dolichopodidae > Dolichopus > Dolichopus griseipennis. Next base: position 7,232,787 of record OY720441.1, read on the forward strand.
AGTAATTACATAAATTTTTTTAATTGTATATGGGTTTTTTTTATTTACATGTATTGAAGGACAACTTTGGTTTTGATTACTTTGAGGTATGTATAAATTAATACATTTACTTATATATATATACATATATAAATGTAAACCATTAAATATTTTGACTTTTACAACACCCTTACAAGTTAAGAGACTAAACTCTTAAGTCTGTTATAAATTAAGAGAAATAAATAATATGAATTGAAAATTGATAAGACTTGCCGTTGCATGAAAAATATTAAACTGAAATATTTTAATCATATTTTATTTAACATAATCCTAATTAAACGAATTAAAAGAGAATAAGAGTATATTAAGGATTGTGAAATCTCTTTGACAGTTATGAAATTTTATGACATGTCATATTTTGAAGAACTGTCGAATTTTAATATAGAAAATTACATAAATAATGTTTAGATTTTGAGTAGTTGAGTTTTGTAAACAATTACATATTCTATAACATTAATCCCTTATATATATATAATCTAGCATTTAAGTTGAATATTATGAATGTTAATTAATTACACTAATAAATATAAATATTGTAACATAATACATATGCAAAATGAAAAATGCAGTTAATAATATGTCAATCCTATCGATGTATCAATGTAATTCCAATAAATAGAAAAAAGTTTTTTTTTTAAACTTTAAATAATGCACACAAAAACATTTCTCTACTTTTTCACCACTTTATGAAAGCTCACTTATGAATTTTTAATATTAGGTAATATGTGTTAAATCAAAATTTGTTTTCAGTTGTCAAAATAATATAAATTATCTAAAGTTGTGTTCCAATATTATTGATAGATAAACTCCTAAAATTGATTTGGCTTTGGTGTTATTGAAAATTAAAGCAATTTTTAGGTTGATAAAATTTTTTGAATATTTAATATTCTCAATAATAATATAACTCAACTTTAAAAATGGACTATTGAGTATTAATCCAGTATTTATGATCTGTCAAATTACAAATTATATTAATATAAACATTCATATAATTTTTTTTTTTTACATTAAAAAATTTAATATAAAACTGTAAATTTTTTTTGTAACACAAACATAGATTCTAATTTTTAAATTTTATTTAAAGAGAGTGGAAATAAAAAATTGAGAAAAAAAATTCTAAAAATAGTATTTCTAACTTTGTTGACCTTAGACTGTGATAAGAGTCAAAGTCAAAATCAAAGCCGCCAACTGATAACATAAAATCGAATATGATTTAAATATACCAAAATATAATCAACACAAACAAACTGGAAATATTACAAATAAATTTATATAAATAAAAAAAATATGAAAATTATTCAATTAAAATTGAGAAATGATTAAATTCGAATTATTTCAAATAACATAAAAAATAAAATATTAAAAAAGGGCGCGTGTAATATGAATGTAATATCATTTGATAGTATTTCATTTTAATCAATTTCTTTTGACATACGACAAATATACAGTTACACCCATATTTTTTCACCATTTTTTTTATATTGCAAAATTTTTAAATATTGCTGGAATATAATCGCTTGTTCGGTATAAGCGTTTACCAGATTTACGCAAAATAAAGCCTTCTTTATGAAAAACGTAACTAATTTTAAGAACAACGTCAATATGATATAATAAGACTTAAAATTAAATTTAACCCTTTCTGGTGGGCCTTACCTTTTTTTGTGGTTTTCACTTTTCGAGATTTTACTGTAAATTTAATAAATTCAATATTAAAGCAATGTTTTAAATATGGAAGTTTTTATTTTTTTAGAATGTGACGTTTATACCGGCTTAAAAATTATTAACGCACATTGATTAAATATTTTTTCTATGAACACAAGTTTGAATATATTTAATTGTTTATTTAAACCAAATTTATTTTTTAATAATTAAAATTAATTATTTGTTGACTGATATAATCCAGGTAGTTACATCCAGGTAATTACATGGATTTTAATGGCCAAAATAAATCGTTAAATGTTTAAAACTAATAAAAACATTTATTGACTATTAACGCAGTCTAACCGCAGTTTCTCGTTAACTTTTTAATTATTAATATACAAAGCAAATTTAAGTACCTGCCAAATAATTTTTTTAGTTAATTAACTTGCAGGTTAGTTTTGACACCTGTCATTACATAATAATGACAGGTGTCAAAACTAAAATAACTATTAAAATTTACATGATTTCTAACAAAATAACTTAAATCTTACCTTAAATAACGCGGTTTATGTTTGATAACAGGCAATCAACTATATAAGTTTGTAACATAATAATCGTAAAGTGTCCGTTAATATTATTGGAATTGTTCTATAAGAACTGTTATAATTTACGAGATTTTTACCTAAGTTCCACTATTTAGAAATAAACTTGTTTTAGCACGATATAATTTTTATATGAACTCAAAAAAATCTTTTAAAATAATATTGAAATTTTCTTTGAAAATAAATTAGCTTGACATGCATGCTTCAATTCCTTTTTAAATTAAAAAACTTATAATAATATTTTTAATTGTATTTCTTAAAATAAGCTTGTGTTATTAAATTAATAATAGTTAATTATTAGTACTGTTAAATTTAGTTATAATTTCTTAGAATTCATGCATATGTTTGAATAATTTTAAAAACTAGCTTTTTATTCAAATCCACTATGTTAACTAGAAAAAACAACTCATAAACAAATGATGAAAAAACCTAGGAGTTTTAAACAAATAATTTTGAAAATTAAGTTTATTTGTTTCATAATAAGTTTAAGCTAAAAATATATATATATAAAAATTAATTCATAATATTATAGTTTAGTTATTTCATCAATTTAATAATTATGAATAATAGTGAAATCAATACTTAGAATATAATCCCAATGCATTCAAGAAAACCTGTTAACAAGTGCGAAATATAATGTTGGAGCTTCAATGTTAACGTTTAATTTTTGGAAAAACGTACACTAGTGAATAAGTTACTGTTTTATAAAAACATAAAAGTTTTAATTTTGAAGACCTATTAGTTCTTCAAAGGGGAAGGTTCCCTGAAGGATCTGCCCACCCCTTCCTGTCCCCACCTTTCCATTTTTTTTAAGTTCTAGGAAATCAATTGTGAACTCCACCAAAATTTGGAGTTTTACCTAGAATTTTATTATCTAAGCAATGGTTAAAACTAAGAGACAGTTTCTTCAATTTAAAGAAACCCTTTACAATTTATGAAAAGCTTTTAACGTATGTGGAAACATAATGCTGCAGCTGTAAATTTTTTATTTTTGCAATAAAATATTTGAACTGAATTTCAATTTACAGGTGTTTAAAAATAGAAAAATTTCAATTTTCGAGCCCTTATAGCGCCCTAAACTGGGGACTTGACAAAAAATTTTGTTAACTGACTCCTACTAGTTTCTAAGGATTTATCTCTTCAAAATTTCAAAACCCTACCTTGAACCGTTTAGAAGATATGTGTGACCAAAATTTTTGCAAAAATTGAGTTTTACATAATGGTAAATCTTAGTACCGTATGGGAACCCTTATCATTTGTCCTTTCAAAATTTATAAAGTTTATAAAACCTTTTTAAAAGTTATTTTGTGCTGGTTTCAGAGTGAAAATAAACCTAACACAACTCTTGTTATAACAATTTAAAAATAGGGCTTTTTCCAACTTTGGGGAGTTGTAGCTCCTTCACGGCTAAGGTTACAGAAAACGGTTCTTCTATGAAATTATTTATTTTGCAATACTGGTAGTTAAAATTTCTTCTCTCTATTTCAAATTGTGTAAAAGTTTTGTAAACATACGGACGGACAAACAGAGTGAAACTATATAGGCATATTTTTTTAAAATTTTTTGAAAATGCGCTAAAAAATTTATTATGCAGTTCCAAAAAAATATTAGAATTAATAATTTTAAAATGTACCCATAATTAAAAGATTAGCATTACAATAATAGAAGTTGACAGAAGTTGGTTGAATTGAAGATCTTAATCTAGATTTATCCGAAGGAAATGCTTCGGATAAAAAACTACTATTTAACTTTATTTTACAATATAACAGTAATAAATAAATTATTAATATATAATTAGAGGACTCAGTTATTTAAATCATTTTGTTCCAGCTTCTTCTTTTCAAGATATGTTGAGATTTGTTTTCGTGGGCCTTAAAAAACTGCTAAACAACAAATGCCCTCTTTTTTTACAAAAAAATCAATGCACAGAATATTTTATATCATACTTACTATATTATAATATTATAATAATAAATATCCATAAATTTTTTTTTAAAAACAAATATTAGTGCTGAAAACTTGATAGTAAATTGGGTTCAAGCTAAACTTGAAAACTAAAACTCATTAACTTGATAATAAATTGGGTAGTATTTATATTTAGGTATGGTAGAAAAAAACTCTATTGTGTATAAATTGCATATAGTTAGGCGCAGTCAAATGAAATGATTAAATATTTTATTACCTATGTAAATTATTCATTTTATATAAAAGAATATTAAAGATGATATAAAAGAAGTTTGAAGAAAATTAAATTACATCCGGATAGATACACATAAATAAATCATTTCTAGCGATCAGATACATAAACTTGAATCCATATATATCATTTAAAATTTGGTGTGTTATAAACTGTACAGAAGGATCACATTATCATTAACACGGATATAATAAAATGGATAAATTAATTCATGAGTTTTATAAATTCATACATTGAATCTTTAAAAATCTATCAGATTTAAAGAAAATAATAAAACAATAAATTTTTTTAAAATTAATTTTATACAACAGTCTTTTACATACTATAAAATAATAAAAATTAAATAAAAACAAATTAGAAAATAATATAAATAATATGATAATTTATGTTTTAATCCATTTGAGAAATATGTTCCTTTAATTTTGTAATGTTTTAACCATTTTAAAAGTTCTTCTTCCATTTTATCTGGTAGATTTTCACGTATAGTATGCAATCTAAATGATGGACGTTCGTTTTTGGGCGTCGACAAATATTTATTTAACATTTTTAACTAAAAAATTAATTAAATTATAATAATAATTTTTAATTTTATTTTCAAAAAAAAACAAACAAGCTTACTTACATCACGTTTTATTCGTTGATTTTCACTGCCATGATAATACCATGATTTTTTATAAAATATTTGCAATAAATCACCCCTTAGACTGTTAAATCTTGTAAAATGCTTTGTTAAAAATGGTAAAATAATACGACGATTAATTTTATTATTAAAATATGCATAATATATTGCTGTTGATCTTTCCATTTGAGTAAAATTATTAAAATTTTCATTATTAATTGATTCAATGAAATAACTACTTGATTGAATATTATTGGAACAACTTAAAGCAAACATCAAATCATCACGTTCTTTTACTAATTTTGTTTGAAGCAATTTTTTATAAACGTAACTAAAGCGTGTCACACTCGAATTATATAAATTTGAACATAAAATTGATCTTTTCAAATAACTTGGTTGTATTTGAATATTTTCACTTAAATATTTATTAAATTCAATTTGGGCGATTTTTTCACATTCTTTCAAATTGACACGACACGCTAAATCAAAAATATTTAATTTTACATATCTATAATATGGTATATCATCCTCTTTATAAAAGTCAATATTTTTAAAAATAGGTTCAATTAATTCTTTAATATATTCATGAAAATCCGATTCTGTACTACGACCTTGTAATTTCCAATTAAGGCTATTAATTAAAAATGTTGCACCATTCCATGATGTCAGACTCCGTTCACGTTTTAAATATCTTAACATTTCCATAACAATACCAATTGTTATGATTTCTTTTTCGGCCAAAATATTCAAATCTCGAAATATTTGTACCTTATTGTGATCATGTAATATTGATGGATTATCATGAAGGGCTCTAGATAATAATTTCCAATTATTATTATCATAATTAACAACATAATAACCAGTTTGTCGATTATTTAATAATAACCAATCACCTGGTGATAAAGATTTTAATTTTTCCATTGCGGAATCAATTGTTACACTATGGATCCGTGGTAAAATATATTCAATATCATTATTATGCATTGATGAATTTAATGATGTTATAAAATTTATTGGTATCCACCATAAATTTTGAAATTCTTGTCTATTTGATTGTTGTTGTATTGTAAATGAACGTTTATCATAATTACGTGTTACTGTCAATATTGGATAACCGGAACGATGTGTCCATGTTTCATATTTTGTAACAGAATTATCATCTTTAAAAAACATTATAGATAAATTTCTGGCTGCCATTTGTAAATATTTAAACAAATCATTTTCCTCAACTGATTTATATTGCCTTAAATAGAATATTTTGTTTTTTGAATTTAGTTTTTATTAGAGTTATTGGTGTAAAATAATTACATGTTCCTTAAAAATGTAGAAACTCCCTGATGAAAAGCAGTTGGAGTCAATGCATAATAAAACATTCTTATAATATTTGCTGCTTTATAAAATGAACTTTCAAATGTTGATAATATTTCCGATTCAGTGTTAATATTACCAGTCAATGGTAAATCTTCTTCATCCCATAGATAATATCCAGAATCGACCATATCAAATATTTGAAAATCATCAATATGCCAATTGGGAAAACTCTAAAAATATAAATGGGTTCTTTTTAAGATTAAATTTATAGATATTTACTTTAATAACTCAATAATAAATCTCACCTCATTTGCAATAATATATGAATAAAAAGTTGAAAATCCTTCACTTAACCAATTATAATTCCACCATTTAGGTGTTATTAAATTTCCAAACCATTGATGTGCTAATTTTTTATTCATAATTAATACAGATCTTAATTTTCTAAAATCTTCATTATAATCCATACTGCTACGACCCGACTGTTCAACATTTGTATCAAATAAATTTTCAAAATTATGTGTTAATAAACCCCAATTAGCTTGACCAATTGTATTATCATTTGGTAATGCTATATGTTCAATTTTATCCAATGGATACGGTATACTTGTAAATGAATTAAAATAATCATTTAATACATTTAAACATTTAATCGAAACATTCATTGAAAATTGCCAATCATTTTTATTTAATTTATGATTATTTCCTTCAATATAACCACCATACATTTCAATATTTGATAAATGATCACCCAAATCAATATTATATTGATCATCAAAATCAGTTAAATCTGATAATGATCTTAATGTTGTTGGCATCATATAAATAGAATGTATTTTAAGGCCAAACGCTTTTAAAATTCTTTCATAGTTTGTTACAACAAATGCCAAAGTGTACGTTGACATCGGTGGAGTTTGATGAAATCGTGTTGTTGTTAACGTGTTGCCGCTAAAAAAAAAAAAAAACAATAATAAATATAAATAAATAAAATCCAAAATGAAAAAAAAACATTTCTAAATTTAGAAAAATCTTAAATTAAATATAATATACTGTTGTGACAATATTTTATTTATAAAAAAATTTATCATTTCACTGTCACGAAAGTAAATAAAAAAAAAATTGATAAACACAAACTTTTCATTTTCTGGCATAATCTCTGAATGCATATTTGACAATACCGTGTAATTTGTACCATGAGTCACTGCTAATATAAATTTAGCCTTGAAATCTGGTTCATCATAGCATGGAAAAGCTTTTCGGGCATAAAATGGTTCAAATTGTGTTGCTGCCACCCACCTGTTAAAAAACAAAAAAATAAAATATATATAAATATACATAAATAAATATACATAATAATACAAAATATATTAAAAATATAATAATAATAAATTTATTTTGGAGGGATTTTTGCTAGTGAAATGTTTGTTAGGAAAATATTATTTTTTTAATTCGAAATAAACACTTGTTCTGAGTGTTTTATTTTAAGATTTGTTAGTAACGCGTGCGAATCTGTTTTAATCAATTAAATTATTTTTTCCATATCTTGGTCATACTGTAAAATTATTGTTGAACTCGAAACGCTAGTTCAAATCCAAATTAGTTCATATTACAGAGTTTGATAAACTAGTTCAATATTATTTTAACAGGAAAATATTCTATGAAAAAATTTGACATATTTGAAATAGTCAAGGTTGTGTACTTAAATTTTTGACATAATCGATTTTTTTTATTAGATAAATCGAAGTTTTTGATATGGAAAAATTTTTAGCACATTTTCAAAAAATTTTGTAAAAATGTGCCTATATAGCTTCACTCTGTCCGTCCGTCTGTCCGTCCGTCCGTCCGTCCGTATGTTTACAAAAACTTTTACACCGTTTGAAATAGAGAAAAGAAATTTTAACCATGGGTAGTTTTTGCAAAAAAAATAATTTCGTAGAAGAATTTTTTTCTGTAGCCCCACCTGTTATGGGGCTACAGCCCCCCAAAGTTGGAAAAAGCCCTACATTTAAATACATTTAAATTGTTTCCCCATTGAAGGGCTATAACAAATTTAAAATAAAAACTTTACTGTTAGCAGTAAATTTTATAATTAAGCAGTAACTATTTCCAAGTAAATATTTCCAAAGTTAAACTCAGTATGTAATACAATATAAATTTGAAAATGTGCTTTTTTAAAAACACTTGGTTTTTTTTCATCACTTGTTTTTAGATTTTTTTACTGTTAAAAAATGTCAAAAACTTATCCAGTTGTACGAACATCACTTTTTAAAACTAGTTTATTTGTAGATATAGCTATAGTATATAGACGAAGCATTAGTGTAGGTTTAAGAAGTTTTTAAAAATCAGATAATAATTTTTTAATAATTGAATTAGGTGGCAAATACAAATCTATTTTCTTACTCTCCCAATTCAATTTGATTTGAGCGGATAGACCGAGGCAACATGAAATGCTTATTTTCTCAGATCATTGCTTTCAGATTTAAACAAGTAATAAAAAAAAAAACAACTATTAAAAAAACCTGTTCACACAACTCAAAATATAATTTATAATGTTCCATTTTTATTATTTGTATATTAATTCAAAAAAATTTTGGAAAGGTACTTAAGTTCCAGGTAAGAATTGAATTATTTTCCAGGCCTGTTGGAGTTCCAAAATGTAGAACCATCATAAAAGTTTTCTTGAAATGTACATATTTACTTAAATCGTATTATACGGGATTATAGGGATGCAGAATTTTACAAAAATAGAGTTTCGCATAATGGTAAATTAAAGCATCCCATAGCAGATCTATACCTCTGTTTGTCATATATTTATATGTGAAAATTAACCTTATAGAACCTTTATGAAATATATCTATACCTTAAACCACCTTCAAGCTTTTGTACAACGGTCCGGACACAAATTACATGAAGAGTAAAGGGACAGTTAAACTTTTTATAAATAAGACACAAGAAGGACAGACGAACAGAGGAAAAGGAAAAATAAGAAAAATATTAAAAAATAAAATGTGCCAAAAGCTATTAAATCAATTTGTTATGGTAATTTTCAATTTAATATTGCCTCTTAAAATGTCACCCATTTATAATTTTTTCATATTACATTTATTTTTAGGTCTGACTTCTGACAAACAATTTAGTTCCAAGTTATTTTGTTTGTTTTTCTTTTTTTTGCGTCGGGTGTTTCCGTTTTGCTTTTGTTTAGCATTTTTTTGTTGTATTTGTAGGTCAAAATCATTTTTTATATATATAAAAAAAATACATTTTTCTCTAATAATTTTGCGCATATTTTAAATTTTTTGTAACAAAAAGCAACATTTTACGATTTGAATGACAAAATATGCTCATACATATTAAATTTTATTCTAAGTGTGTAAAAGTGACAAATTATACAAGATGCGCACGCATCTTTTACTTATCGATATTGACAAAATTAGACGCAAAAATTCTTTTATAAAGGCTGTATTGATTATCTACATAGATTTACATTATAAATTTGATTGACTTGAATCAAACTTTTATAAAGGCTTGATCATTTTTCTAAGCCTGAGAGTTAGTTCTTGATTTACATACAATGCAAAATAATTGAAAAAATAAAGTTTTGCAATGAGAACCACACGTTAAGTTTTTAATGCCATTTTGCTAAAAAAATTTGACATAATAATAATTACAGTACAAACTGTTATAATACTGTCAGTTTAAAACTGTTCTAAAGGAATGCTAGATCAATTATGTGATTCAAGCTTTTTATTTGCTAGTTTTCTCTAATCTAAACATGTAAAAGATAAGTTTTAAGCGTAAGAAAATAAACGACTGAAATTTTACAAGCTAAGCCGACAGATTCCTTAAATTCCTAACAAATTCCCTTAAATAAACGAGAATTGGTAATTTTGAGGAACATAAGTAGATCTCATGGAAGACATTGCCTTAGAAGCTTCATTCCAAAATGTTAAAAAATAAATTTTAATAAAATTAATATCACTCTAAATATTACTTAGAGTCAAATCAGACTACATGAGATGGCACAATTTTATAAAGAAGGTCACGTATTCTTTGAATTTATTTTAAGTACAGCTACCGCACATCGGTTAGCGTTAAAATAAGTAAATATAAAAGAACAGGGGCGTCGAAATCTAACACCGGGCCGAGGGAAATAAAAAAAAAATGTTTAGCGCTTAGAAGCTTAAAAAAGTAAATAACAAATAATATTTTTTAGCATTAAATATTTCAACTTTATTAAATACTCGTTCATACATTCAAACATATGTACATTTTAAAGTAAGACTTTACGCGCTTTTTTATTTGCAAATATTTTAATTATATTTTCAAAACTTATCTCCTTGGCTAAGATGAATAGCTAAAGTTCCTAAGCTATTCAAACGGTTTTGGTACATAGTTGATCTCAGTGTGTTTTTCACTCTCTTCAATACGCTAAAGAGCCGTTCCGCTTGATTACACTAATTATAGATCACTTAATTTAAGTATATGTATAATATGAGATGATTATAATAATATATAGGTTTTGTAAATTTTCATAAATAAATCGTATTATAAACTTAACAAATATCATAATTAATATGTGCTTATGGAAGAAAAAGCTACCAAATTATAGAACTAAATGGACATATTTTATAATTTATTGCTTTGGTTTTTGAATCTAGAAAAATTTCATGCGACAAATTAAAATAGAAGGAAGCAATAGGCTCATATTATTTCGTTAAAAAAAATGAAAAAAGGTTCATCGTATGGGCCTTCTTGTTCTTTAGGCCTAGGGAATTTTAACCCTCCTCCCCCTCCCCCTCCCTCTCGACGGGCCTGAAAATAAAAATACATAATGAATAAAACTTTTGCAATTAAGACCTGTATTACTCTGGAGATCTTTAGAATACATCAATAATGTCAGTATTTAAAGTTTTTTACTAATCTTCTTTGAATTTTGATTCAAAAATAATATTTTAAACAGCTCATTTCAGTGGCGTAGTGTTAATCAAATATAATAATCAATAGTGACAATCAAATATAATAATTGTATAATATAATTAAATATAAATATAACAAATTCAATTAGCTGTGTAATATTAAATATATATAAGATAAATAATAGAATCTAATAATAGTATCCAACCAAATGTATAACTGTTTCAGTAACTCATATTTACAAAATAATCCAATATCATTTATTTTATAAAATATTGAAATAACAAAGCTATATTAATAAACAATTATGTCATACTTTAATGGTTTGGATGTTCAAAAACATTATTTACAAATAGCGAAAATTTTTTATTCTGTCGCTTAAAAGACTTTCTGTCCTTCTGTTCACTGTAAAACGTTAATTTTTAATAAAATCACAAAACTTTTACCGATCTTTGAATTAAGTAATCACACAACACTATATAGTTACAATTCAATTACTTCAAATTTGTTACTTTAAATTTTGATAGTTAAATGTTTTTTTTACACATACACAACTTTTAATAAAATAAAACATTACTTACACTTTTTCTTCAAATTTATTTAAATAATATGTTTTATAAAAACCATTCTTTTCATCTGTTAAATCACCACGATATGATATTCGAATTAAATATTCCATATCTGGTATTAATTGAATTTTTGTATTTATTATTAATAATGAATAATTATTTGTTTCATATTGTAAATTTTCATAATTTTCACCATTTTTTAAATCAATTAAACTAATACCATAATTATTTAAATTTTTAACATTTAAATAAATTTTATCTGTTATATTTTTACATAAAATTCGAATATTTACAAAACCAAAAAAATCAAATTGACCACGATGTATTTCTGTTTGTATATGTATATCATATTCTAATGGTATTGTATCTTTTGGTAAACGATTTATTTCAAATTTTTTATTTAATTCAAATACAGATGCAGATAATTTTGCAGAATTTATTGCTGCTGCTGCTGCTGCTGCTGCCGCATCTGATGATATTTTTTTTGATTTTAATGTTTTTGATGCTGATGATAATGTTGATTTTGTTGTATCAATTGCTGATACATTTAAAATTGTTTTATTTAAAAATATTATTAATAAAATTGTGATTATGTAAACTTGAAATGAATTATTTATAAAAAAATATTTAAAACGCGACATCATTACGTTTTGCTTTCATTAAAATGACTGAGTGGAAAAACAAAAAGTGAAATGAAAAACACTTAAAATAAAAGTGAGAAAATTAAGAATTAGTATGTAGAAATGTAAAGATTTCAAATGGGAAAAATATAAAAATTTAAATTTTTCATCCGTTTTTTTTTATTTTTGTATTGTTTTTTTTTTTTTTTTACTATATTTATACTATTGCTGTTTTATATACGAAATGTGGAGAAAGTATTAGATTCAAAAAGAAAAAACAGGTGAATTTGAAATTATATTAAAAACGAGGAAGAGTGTAGTAGAGTAGACTGTGTCAACTCTGGGATACCCGTATGACCGTTATATAAACATTATATCCTTATTATTATAAACATTAATTACTTTTGGCAAAATTTCAAACATACCAGCTTTATTATGTGTAGTGTAATGCTCCTATAAAAGAAGGAGTTGTATGACAGCTACTCGAACCCCTGGCAGTAGCCCAACCAAATTTTGCAGAAACTTTGGCCATTACACCAAACTATTTTTGGCAAAATTTCAGACGCGTAGCTGTAATAGGTTCAGAGAAATACTCATACAAAAAGGAAGTTATATGGCAGCTACCTGAACAAATGGACCAAAATGGCTGGATTTAAATAGCGATGACGGCTATTGCAAAAAAACGAATTTGCGAAAATTTCAAGATCCTAGCTCCTTTAGTTTTTAAGTTATCGTGCGGACGGACGGACAGACGGACAGACGGACAGGCGGACAGACGGACAGACGGACGGACGGACGGACATACATAGCTAAATCGATTTTTTTTTCGATTCTGATCCGATCCATACACTTGAGTCTATATCCACCCCCCCTCCTTCTCTTCGTCACAAACGTAATGGCAAATTTATTTTACCCTTTGACTATATAGTAATACGGCTATAATAAATTTTAAGGACTGGCGAAATATTTTCTATGCGTACCTAACTATGCCTTGAATTTTGCTATACAAATTTCAATTAATACGTTAATAGATCTTGTGAAACAAAACCCGATTAGATTCGATCATATAATATAAATGGCTACAATATACATTGAACATGTCGGTACTGTACTCTCGGTACATCATATAATATATTTTACCAAAAATATAGGAAAACGAGGAAGAGTGTAGTAGAGTAGACTGTGTCAACTCTGGGATACCCGTATGACTGTAACATATACATTATATCATCAGGTTAATTACTTTTGGCAAAATTTCAAACATTTAGCTTTATTAGGTGTAGAGTAATACTCATATAAAAGAAGGAATTGTATGGCAGCTATTCGAACCCTCTGCCATAGACCAACCAAATTTTGCAGAAACTTTGGCCATTACACTAAACTATTTTTAGCAAAATTTCAGACACCCAGCTTCCTTAAGTGTAGGGTAATGCTCATATAAGAGAAGGAGTTGTATGGCAGCTATTCGAACGAACTGCAGTAGACCAACCAAATTTTGCAGAAACTTTGGCCATAAAACTAGACTACTTTTGGCAAAATTTCAGACACGCAGCTGTAATAGGTACAGAGTAATACTCATATAAAAAAAGAAGTTGTATCGCAGCTACCCGAACCCATGGACCAAAATGGCTGGATTTAAATAGCGATGACGGCTATTGCAAAAAAAACGAATTTGCGAAAATTTCAAGATCCTAACTCTTTTAGTTTTTGAGTTATCGTGCGGACGGACGGACAGACGGACGGACATACATAGCTAAATCGATTTTTTTTTCGATTCTGATCCGATCCATACACTTGAGTCTATATCTACCCCTCCTTAACGTAGCTACTTAACGTAGCGCATGGAGTGCGAAATATGCTCATCCCTTTATCCGACGCTGTAAAATTCCAAATGTGGCGATTTTGAAACCCTAAACTATTTAAAATTGTTCCATAAATTTTGTAGTTCATAGGGATATACCGGAAAATAAATTATCATCCTTCTTCATAATACTCACCCCAAATTGTCTTTTACAGTAAATGTTCTCCATCCACAATGTACACTTGAATCCTCTAAATTTCAATTTACCTGAAAGTCAAAAGTGTAATACTCTCGACGTATTTTTTAAAATTATTCAAGGCAAAAATCAAAATTCTTAATGAAATCGAAATGAAAATAACAAAAAATTAAAAAAAATATAAAAAAATATAATTTAAAAACGTTCAAAAAATCATAAATGAAAATTATTTGTCTGCGTTTTTTTTTAAATATAAAATTTTATGAATGTATCTTAAATATAGAGCTACTAGCTACACATATATATTAATATTTGGCAAACTATTGAAAATCTCAAAAGTTTTTCTATTATATTTTTTTAAATTATTTAAAATTAGGAGTAATATATAAGTCATAACTTACAAAATATAAAAATTATAATTAAATATAAAAAAAAAACATGTTATTATACTAAAAACAATAAAAATTATAATTTAGTGTTAAAACTATTATTTAGTGTGTTAAATTTGCTTTTCTTTTGATGAAAATTTTATTACACTACATAAAAGATAAATTAATATAAAAATGAAATTTAAATAATAATCTAATTCATATTTATTTATAAGTGTGGTTATTTTTCGAGAAAGTTTCCCAATTAATAATTTTTTTATTATTTATTCTAAAATTAATTTAGTTGGCATGCTTTCGCAATAAAACTCACCATTAAATCAAACAGGTTAATGTTAGCCTTTAGTAATTAGTTAATTAGTATATATACAGTTACCTACCACAAACAACATGAGACGGGATTGAAGTATCCCTTTGACTTTTAGATATTATTGGATTACACACTATTTAAAAAATATTCTTGTAGCTTTTTAGGCTACTAAGCCATGTGCATATCCCATTACATCTTCGAGGCCTCTGACTTCTGTAACAAAATAAATAAAAAATATTCAGAAGAAACTTTTAAAAAAGGTTACATCAAAATTACTTTAAAGTCTAATTAGTATTTAGGAAAGAACTCATTTAGGAAGGTCATAAAAGTCCCAGCAATAATTCCCAGAACCAAATCACCCAAAAACAATATCGCCAAAGACGTAATACCGAAACTCTGACTTCTGTAACAAAATAAATAAAAAATATTCAGAAGAAACTTTCAACAAGGTTACATCGAAATTACTTTAAAGTTCAATTAGTATTTAGGAAAGAACTCATTTAGGAAGGTCATAAAAGTCCCTAGCAAAAATTCCCAAAACCAAATCACCCAAAAACAATATCGCCAAAGACGTAATACCGAAACTCTGACTTCTGTAACAAAATAAATAAAAAATATTCAGAAGAAACTTTCAACAAGGTTACATCGAAATTACTTTAAAGTTCAATTAGTATTTATGAAAGAACTCATTTAGGAAGGTCATAAAAGTCCCTAGCAAAAATTCCCAAAACCAAATCACCCAAAAACAATATCGCCAAAGATGAAATACCGAAAGATAAAATCGCTAAGATAAAACTTTTATTCCATATATATCAGATATTTGATCTAGATGATGTTTCTGCAACTAAGAACTAAAGTCTAAATTAGTCGTTGACATTCGATTTTTAAAATGTTGCAATAATACAAAAGATAATTTATAAAATTGCCCAATAAAAACAAAAAAATATACAATTTTAATTAAAATATTCTTATAAACAAGTAAAGAAACAGTCAGTCGGTGCAACCGACTTAGAAATACCCTACACCTATTTGGTTCAAAATTAAGGACATATCCATAAGTCATTTTAACACCATAAAAGCTGTTATTAATTTGATCGTAAGACATAGCTAACCAAATTAACTTTATAATACTAAAAACATTTTCTAATTATATTATCTATTAAAAAATATTACAAATTCTTACTAATTTGTCTATTTAAAAATATTCAAAAACAAGCAAACTTGAAATAAATGAAAATATATTTATTCCAATTCAATTACAAAATGAAAAAATTCTAATTATTGAATTTTTTGATAAAAAGATAATCAAAGCATAATATATTTAATAATCCAAATTTTTAAAAATTGCAATTATTTTAAGTGGTTAGTTTATATACCTAATAGAAAAGCTTACAAACGCAAAATATGCAATAAATGTATTTCTAAAATACAATTACAAATTTAGACCTTTTCATATAATTCATTTAAATATTCAAATAAATTTTACATAAATGCAGCAAGTACCTTTGAATATAGCTGAACCACTACAATTAAGTCTAGATTTCGGAGACACATAGGACATAGGAAATATATTCTTTGGCTTTGAAATTAAACTCAACCAGAACCAATTCCCATGGTACTTTCATTACTAGTAACCTAGAGTTTAAATTTCATCAAAATACCGGCATTATTTTTTGAGTTATGGTGTTTTAAGATATATGTTTGTTAGTCCTTGAACTTGTCAAGGGTTCCAGAACCCCAAACCATGGTACGATTTCGCCCATATGCAGTCCCGTCATACTTTCAATACTAGTTAACCCTTGTATACAATTGGAACGTTCTATCTTAATTTTAAGTTACTAGTTTTATTAATTTCGATGATAAGCTTTTACACATTTGGGGGTCTAAGAGAGGTCCTGAACCACCACTCCAAATGATCCCAAATTAGGGGGGCATGGAAGAAATAGTAAAGAACACCCTGGGCCAAAAGCTTCTACATTTGTTTCAAGTTACTATTTTTATTAATTTCGAAAATATGCTTTAAGGTCCTCGGAACTGAGTGCCTGGTCCCCGACCCACTAGTCCAATGGGGTCCAAATTTCAAAGACACTTACGAAATAGGAAGGGACACCCTGATACCAAATTTGGAGGTTATATCTTCATTGGTTTCGGAATTACGCTAGTTTGGCCTAAATTCGATAAAAAAGTTCTCAGTTCCAAACCCATTGTCCAATCCTCACCGTACGTAATCACCGCCGTAGTTTCATTACCAATAACCTACAGCACAAATTTCATGAAGATAGCCTCATTAGTTGTTGAGTTATCGTGATTTTTAATATATGTTCGTTATCCCTGACACCGACTAAAAGGTCCAGAATCCGAACCCATGGGCTGATTTCGCCCTTATACAGCCCGCGCTTTACTTATAGTACTAATTAACCCTTGTACACAATTTAAACGATCTATCTTAATTTTAAGTAACTATTTTTAGTAATTTCGATTATAAGCTTTTAAAATTTGGGAGGTCTGAGAGGGGTACTGAACCACCTCTCCAATTGATCCCAAATTAAGGGAACACGCAAGAGATAGTAAAGAACACCCTTGTGGCAAATTGGAAGCTTCTACATTTTTTCAAGTTGTTATCTTTATTAATTTTAAAGATGTGTTTAAGGTCTTCGGAAATGTGTGGCTGGTCCCCGACCCAGTAGTCCAATGGGACCCAAATTCTCAAGACACTTAGGAGATAGGAGGGGACACCCTGATACCAAATTTGGAGGTTCTATCTTCATTGGTTTCGGAATTATGCTCGTTTGGCCTAAATTCGATCAAAAAGTTCTAGGTTCCGAACGCATGGTCCAATCCCGACCTTACGGAATCCCCGAAGTAGTTTCATTACTAGTTACCTACAGCACAAATTTGATGAAGAAAGCGTCATTAGTTGTTGAGTTATCGTGATTTCTTATATATGTTCGTTAGCCCTTCGATCGATTAAAAGGTCCAGAATCCGAACCCATGGGCCGATTTCGCCCATATGCAATCCCCGCCGTACTTTGAGTCCTAGTAACCTACAGTTAAAATTTCATCAAGATAGCTCCATTATTTTTTGAGTTATCGTGCCTACGGACGGACGGACGGACGGAAGGACGGACGGACGGACGGACGGACATGGCTATATCGACTAAGGCGGTCACGCTGATCACAAATATATATACTTTTCCATATCTAGCTCGCTTCCTTTAGGTGGTTACAAACACCATACCAAAGTTAATATACCCCTTTACCTATTCTATAGGTGTAGGGTATAAAAAAAGGGCAAGAGAATAAAACCAAATAGTTAATCAGCTGATTATAATGAGAGCATAAAATAATATTATATTATATATTATATCTTATGCTTTAACTTAAATTCTCTATAGAAATTATCTGAGAGAATTTACCATCTTTTGCTTTTTACTTTGTTTAAAGATTAATCTGAAAAGACTCACGTGCTTTGAATAGTATTTATATAATAAGTTTACTTTAATAATACAACTAGTCATTTTTTTTTTTTTTTAATTTATAGTTATTTAATAACAAAATTTTGAAGATATTACCTATTAAAAAGATTTTTAAATAAAGTGTTATATCGCACTAGAATGTGTAATATGACTGCACGGCATAATATCGAAGTTCATAAGTTAAAAAAAAATGATATAAGATCAACATAATAAAAAATTTATGTGTGTCAAAGGTTGACAAAAAACTGTTGAAACTTAAAATGTCAAAAAAATTTTCTATCAAACATATGTCATTTTTTTTCGAATTTATGACGTTCGTACATGCAGAGTCGTGAAATAAAAGTGTAAGTAAGGTTATATTTCTAAACTAATCTCAATTAGGAAATACAATAATGAGAGAAAATAATGTGTGTATTTTAGTCTCAAGTTTTAGCCTCAAATCAAAGTCCTCTCGAATCCATGATCATCCTCTCGATCATGTAAACATATTGACAGAGTATAAAAATCAAAATGTATTGAAACTGAAAAAAAATATTGTCAGAATTGCATCTTTAAATTTATGTTCAATGGGGTTCTCTATATTGCTCCTAAAATTTAAAAGGAACGGGGTAGCTTTCAGATAATTCTCTAGAACTGACAAGCATTCCTTCAAAATTGAAAAAGCAGGTAAACAAGAAAGAAAAGAAAAACTAGATTATAATTAAAAAACAGTTAAGTCCTCATAACTTCTAAAAGAGTTAAAATAGACGGCTTCAATACAATTTTTTGTTCGTCTTGACATGCCCGATCACCCATTTTAAGAAAGACCATAGAGTCGAAAACACCCTGTACAATATCTCTTTAATGATCCTTTAATTAAGTTGAACAGTAGATAGTTGTTTGGGTAGCTATCATACTTCTGCCATTGCCAATCAACTATATTCTCAAAACTTATCAAATTAAAAACTTATTTTTGTAAATAGCATTCATTATTTTAATTTCTACATTCTTATGACTTAATTATGTTATTATTCATAACATCATTGTTATTTTTTTCAAAATATTTTTCAAACCAATTAATAGCAACATGTTCAATATTTTTATATTTCGATATAGGTATTTCCGTTTGCCATAGCATATCATAATCATTCTCCTTCAGTTTTGCTTCATTTCTAAATCTTTTTAGTATGTTTTGGAACTGTTAATTTTAAAGAAATAAAGTTTAATTTTAAAGAAATATCTAATGAAAACAAATAATACCTTAGTCCAATTATCAATTTCAAGAAATTTCAAATTTATATCTGATAATAAGCGTTTAAAATTTTTTTCATACTTAATCAATGTATTAAAATTCTTATCAATTTTATCCAGAATATAATTCCAATATGTATCATCACTTTTATCAAAATAATCCTCCAGAATTTCCAAAAGATCCTCTTTATAAAACTCATCGATTTCCATGTTGAATCTATCAAATAGGATATCCAACAATTTATTTCCATAATCTGTATCATTTGTACAATGTGACAATTTAAATATTTTACTAAATATTGGAATATCTTGTATATCTTGTAATATTTTAAATATAATTTGTTTTTCTTCATCATTTGCAACTAATATTCCGCCACAATCTACACGAGAAATGTTTATTATATCAATTTGTGTAAAAGTCTTAACATTAATCACGGATTCTTTTAATATTACATATAATTCTTGTAATCTTTCGTCAGACATTATCCCAAAAGGTTTATATTTGTGAATTAATTTGATTCTTTCAATCATTGGACTATCATTGGTTGTTTTATTTTCTGAAAAATTAGTAAATGTCCTTTTAAATAGTTTTTGATAGAATTTATCCCAAAAACTTGTAGCTCGAACTCTACTTAATTTATAAAAAATTGATTCTAATGGATCACCTATATAATTCCAAACTTCTAAATCTGTTTCAAATTCAAGATATGATAATATTTCTAATATAATTTCTAAGTTAAAATTCTCATCAAAATTTTCCTCATAAAAATTATGCAATAAATTCAATAGTAAACTGATTCGGCTCGGAACATCAATAGTATTGTGATTTTCTTTTAAAGCTGTTCCTAAGAGTAACCAATTTTTTTTGTCATAATGTATTGAATAAATTCCAAAACCTGCCTTATTAACAAATAGCCAATCATCATCAGTTAAAGTAAGATTCAGATCTTTTTCTGGATTTAGAACAATTGGTTCTATTGTAGGTTTCATAATATATGTAAATCGGGTATCATTGAAATTAGGTTCGGAAGCAGTTGCAAAATTAATTGGTATATACCATAGATCTGAATTATTATTATGTGCAGGTATTTGTTGTATAGTGATCTCATTTGTTTCATAATTTCTATGTACATAAATATGAGGTATGTTTTGGTTATAAATCCAACTTCTAAAAAACTCCGTTATATTTACAGAATTTTCTTGAAAAAGTGTATAATTATTTTCGTTTACAGCTTCTTCCAGGCTCACAAACAAATCATCTTCTGTAGCACTCGAATATTGCCTTAAAAAAAATTTTAAAAATTATTAAATTCTATTTTTATTATTAAAATTTAAATAAATCGACTATTAATTCGATTATGTGAAAGATTTACATTTTTTTCAAATATTTTTGAATTCCAATTTGAAAAATTTCTTTTGTTAGACAATTCTCCCACATTACAATTATTAGACCAATTAAAAAACAAATAATTTGGAATTATAAAAATTTATGATTTATGCGACAATATTCACCTAGATCATATGAAATTTCATCAAACATAAAAACAATATCTTTATCTGTTTCAACATAATTTGACAATGGATGGATTTTAGTGCGAAAATTAAATTTTGTAAATTCAATATGTGCTAGCGTTGTAGGGATACGACATTCCGGATATTCCTAAAAAAATAAAAAGAAACTTAATAAGACCTAAATTTAACAAATTTAATTTGTAACTAACCTGAGTTGCCAATAGAATACCAAAATAATATGCAAAACCTTCACTTAACCAAATATTTGACCACCATTGTGGTGTTACTAAATTACCAAACCATTGATGTACCAATTCATGAGCATACATTTTCGCTTTAGAAAACTCAAAATAATTTTCGCATACATTTCTTGAAAGAAGCATTTCGTTATAAACTATTATGAGACCCCAATTTTCCATTGCTGCACTTCTTAATTGTGGAACACCAATAACATCTAATTTTGGTAATGGATATGGCACATCAAAATATTCTTCTAATGTTGTTACGATTCTTAGTAATTTTACAAGTGTTTTGGATGCATGTTCAGTTTCATTCGATTCAGCGTAATACAAAGAATATGTTACATTATTTCTTTCAGTTGATACATGAAAATAATTTGGTTTTAAAATAAATGCTACTAAATATGTTGACATTAAAGGTGTTTCTTTATATTTAGTTGTTTTTGTTGAATCATTAAATATGGAACTGTTGAAATGAATAAAAGAAATTTAATAAAATAAATAAAATAATTAAAGTTGATTTAAAATAATAAGCGTTCATTAATACTTTTATACTGTTATTTCATATATTAAGTAAACGGAGGTGGGGCCTTGGCGGGTCGATCTTGTTGATAGGTCATTTATATATTTATTTATTTATTTTCTATGAATTTAAAATAAATTAAATGTTTATGAATTATTTTATTTCAGTTTTTAAAACTCACAGTGTATTTTGTGAAAATTTTATATAAGTATCAAAACAATTTGTTATTAAAAATTAAAACTATACTTCACAGGAAATTTCTGTAGTGAGTCTTCATAATTTTCAGGGAAAATCTGAATGGCCTGTTGTACGCCTTTTGCATTTCTTTTTTTTAATGTTTTTTGGCCAAAATTATTTTGAAATCCACACATATTTCAAAACAATTAGGTACTTTGCCGTTTCAAATATTATTTTAAAATCTTTATTCAAAAATATTATTTTTAATTTATTTCAACTGTCAAAGCGTGTAAAGCAAGCGTAAAGTATCCAAGCTTTTCAAACAACTTTGGCACATATTGGTTCTTAATACATTTTTGACCCTCGCGAATGCAATAAATATTCATCCCATTTCTATAATTTTTATTTAATAAATATGTATAGGAGGCAGCTGATTTTAACCAAAGGCGGCTTGATAAATGGCTTCCAAATTTAAGTTTAAACAGTTAAGTCATTTTCAATTTAATTGAAATTTTTTACAAATATGTAAATGTAAAGTACAAATTATACACTATTACGAAATTCAAAAGTCCAAAATGTAAATAAAAATAGCATTTAACTAACAATAATTAAACTCGTCTTTTCGTGACCAACTAAATGACTTATAAATTGATAGAAAGTACTGAAAGTTCAACGGTGTTAGGATGGTACGTACTATTCCGCATTTTTTTTTTTTTTTTTTTTTTTTTTTTTTTCCTTATTACTCCTCTTGGGAGCATAGGATATCTACTAGGCATCTCCACCTGACTCTATTTGGAGCAGTTATCTTTGCATCCTCCCATGTTTTCTCAATTGAAACTAGCTCTTCCGAAATCGTTCGCCTCCAGGTGTTATTAGGGCGGCCTCGTCTTCGGGTTCCTTGTGGGTTCCATTCTAGTGCTTCCCTTGCTATGCTATCTTGCGGTTTTCTCAGTGTGTGCCCTATCCATTTCCACTTCTTCCTTTTGATCTCTTGCCCAATTGGTTCTGTTTTGGCAAGTTTCCATAGGTCCTGGTTACTTATTATGTTCGGCCAGTATATTCTGCATATTATCCTTAGACATTTGTTGATGAAGACCTGTAGTTTCTGTGTGATGTTGTTTGTAACTAACCAGGTTTCACTTCCATATGTTAAGGTGGTCTTTACGCAGGTTCCAAATATCCTTAATTTTGTCCCCCTGGACATTTGTGCGCTTTTCCATACTGGCTGCAGGCGACCGAACATTGCCCTGGCCTTTTTGATCCTGCTTTCGATGTCGGCGTTTATGTTACCGCTGTTATTTATGATGCAGCCTAGGTAGTGGAAATTATCTACATAGTCGATTGGTGTGTTGTTTTTTTTTATCACCGGACGGCGTGGGTTGTTGATGTTAATGGCCATCGCTTTCGTCTTTTCGATATTTATTTCCAGGCCCACACTTCGAGCTAATGTTGCTAGATGGTCTATTTTAGCTTGCATATTATTTATTGTGTGTGATAGCAGGCAGATGTCATCGGCATAGTCCAGATCTTCTAATTGCCTGAAGAGATTCCATGTTAATCCAGTTCTTTTGGTACTAATCTCTTTCATTATGTCATCTAGCACTACTGTGAAGAGGATTGGTGACAGTGGACAACCCTGTTTTACTCCTATGTTGGTGGTGAATGGTTCGCTGGTATTACCATTGTGGAGTACTGAGAGTTGTGTCTCTTCATACATGTTCTGTATTATATCTATTATTTTTTCCGGCACATTTCGGTTTCTAAGTGCTTTCCATATGGCTTTTCTGCTTATACAATCGAACGCTTTCTTGAAATCGATGAAAACCAGGTATAATGGGGCTCGCCATTCTATTGACTGTTCAACGATGATTCTGAGCGTATTAACCTGGTCTATGCAACTTCTATGGGGACGAAAACCTGCTTGTTCATCTCTTATTTGGTTCTCAAGTTTCTCTTGCAGCCTTGTTTGTATTATTGTTGCCATAATTTTGTAGATTGTGTTTAGCACTGTTATGCCTCTCCAGTTGTCGCACTTGGTCAGATCACCTTTCTTTGGAAGTTTGATGATTATTCCATTTTTCCATGTGACCGGTAGTCTGCCCTCATCCCATGCTGTTGTGATGTGAGGTTCTAAAAGCTCGGCTGATGTTTCTGGATCTATTTTTATAATTTCTGCTGGGAGCCCATCTTCGCCTGTTGCTTTGTTTATTTTTAGCTTTCTTATTGCCTCTTTGATCTCTGCTTTGGATGGTTTATTTATTCTGATGTTGTAATTGTTATTATTTGTGCGATTTTCTGGTCTGGTTTCTTCTAGGTTGGGGTCGTTGTTATTACTGGATTCTGCGAAGTGTTGTCTCCATATTCGGGTTTGTTCTTCGGGACATGTTATTAGTTCACCATTTTGATCCTTGATTGGGTGATTTTTGTTGTTTCTTCTGCCAGTGAGCTGGTTTACGATTTTATGTAGCTCTCTTGTGTTGTTGTGTATGGCAGCCGTTTCCGCCTTATTTGCGAGATCGTTAAAGTATGTTCTTTTATCTCTTCTTGCAGCACTTTTGACTTGTTTAGCTATATTATTGTATTGTTGTCTTATAGCGTTATTGGTATTCAATTGCTGTTTTAGGTTATTTCTTTGTGTTATTAGATTCCAGGTGTTATTGGAAATCCATATCTTTCTTTGCGGCTGAATTGTCCCTAGGTGTTCTTCTGCTGTGTTTTTGAGGGTCTCGACAATGTGGTCCCATGTGTGTGGTTGGTTTATTGGGAGGGTTTGGCGTATTGTTTCTACGATGTTATTTCTTATTTCAGTGTTACGGAGTTCTTGGAGGTTTATCTTTCTTCTCATGTTTCTTCTGGATCTTCTTTTGTATTTCTGCCATATTCTTACATCTCCGGTTATTAATTCGTGGTCGCTTCCTATATCTGCACCTCTCTTGTTTCTGACATCTTGCAGTGTGTTTCTCCATTTTCTGCTGATACATATATGGTCAATTTGGTTTTTCGTTTGACCGTTTGGTGAGGTCCATGTATACTTATGTATGTCTTTATGGGGGAATAACGAGCCGCCGATAATTAATTGGAATGTCTGGCATATGTCTATGAGTCTCTCTCCGTTATTGTTTCTAACTCCGCAGCCATGTGTCCCTATTGTATCTTCTATACCTTGATTGTCTGATCCTATTTTAGCATTGAAGTCACCCATTAGTATCGTAATATCTCCTTTCCTTATGCTGTTTAACGCCGTTGTTAGTTGTTCATAGAAGTCGTCTTTAATCTCGTTTTCTGCGTCTTCTGTAGGAGCGTAGCATTGTATTATCGTTACACTTTTACTTTTTGTCGCAAATCGTGCCATGAGTATTCGGTCTGATATTGGCTTCCAACTGCTTAGTGAGTTACGAAAATTCCTTGATATTATGATACCTACTCCGCTTTCACCACCCCTATCTTTTCCACTGTATATTAGTTTGTTCCCATTTGATGTTATTTCTTCTCCACTTTTGTTCCACCTCATTTCGCTAATTCCGAGGATATCTAATTTATATTTGCTCATTTGCTGTTCTACTTGCGCCAGTTTGGATGCTTCACGTAGCGTTCTGACATTCCACTGTCCTATTCTTGTCCTTTTGACTGCATTAAATGTTGTTACCGTGAATTCATTATTGTATCCGAGGCTCTGCCTTGTGTTTCGAATCGTTTTTCCTTTTTTTCAATTAAGTAAATGATTAGTCTACTGTAATCTATCTACAAGATGTCGCTTCTTAATTTTTTCCCTAGTGTCATCTATCGGTCAAGTAGAGAAACCGTGTCATGTTTTTAGGTGCGAACTGCCATTGTAATTGCATATGACAATTGCAATTACATTGTTGTTTCTGTCACATATGTCATCTCTGATCATATGCACATATAGGTTATTGTTTATTCAGTATTAATTATTAGATTATAGAGTATAGCTGGAAACACGGTTATAGGTATATTTTTATATTATTTGTTACTAATTATTTATTATTATATTTTTAGGTATAGAATTATTATATTATAATTTATTATATATTAATTTATTATAATTGATAATTTTATTGAATATTCTTATACTATTCCGCATAAGAAACAAAAAAAAACTAAATGGAGGTGTATCATCAACCCTAAGTTCTGAGACTGGTTTTTTTAAACTTAGTCGAATTTTGCTCTCATAGTTTGACGTATTTCTACGATGCCTTATCGAACTATTCAACTACCCTAAAAAACTGTTTATTTACATCATAAATTCCTCTCATCACTACCGTCAAGTATTTTATCTATAACACAGCATCCAAATTTATCAATTTTTTAACAAAGCTCTGCCTGTTTGCAGCTATATGAAAAAGATCCCAGAACCATAACTCTCTCGGGTATTTATAACTCAAAAACTAAGCCAAAAGTGCCCGCGATATTATAAATTAAATGAATCCCTGGAAATTTTTCTCCATAAACTGAAATTAATCATCACTTTGAAGCTGTATCACTGCTTCAAAGAATAGTATTAGATGGCGCTGATTGACTTTTTCTTTGTACTGAAGTCTTTTATTTTTAGTTTCAGGATATCTTTCATTTTTTTGATACTAGGTTCGCCCTAATAAATCTTACTACAAAAAAATCTTACTAACATGCAGGTAATACGTTAAAAGTTAATCAGCTCAAACTAATTAAGTATTTGCACTTAAACTCGTTTAGTCATATGTAAATTAAATCGCGGAAATTAAATTAAAATTATTTTAGTACTAAACTTTACTTTTCAATTGGATCATCCGGTTCTGCTGGCATATTTGATAAAGCTGTATAAGCGCTTGGATATGTTAACCATATTGTAAATTTTGATTTAAATCCTGGTTCATCGAAACACGGAAATAGCATTCTAGCATAAACCGGTTCTAATTGAGTTGATATAGTAAAAGAAAAGGCTCTTATTCCGTTGATTCTTAAACAAAATGTAAATTCGTTAATATTATTTAAAAAAAAAATTATATAATTACGTAATTTTATTTTTAGAAACATAAGCTCCAACAAAATGTTTATCATGAAGATTTCCAATGTATTTAATATTTATTAAATAAAAATTTCCTTTCTCAAATTTAAAGTCTTTATCTTTTGAATATATTGTTAAAAAATTATTGCCATCATTTGTTTTAAATTCAATATTTGAATAACTTTGATTAGAATTTCCATTTAAATTGATTACATCAATTTTTATCTCTTCCAAATATTTTGCATGTAAAACTATTTGAGAAGTCGTTTCCTTAATTTCTACTTTTATTGCTGTATGTCCTTTAAATTCCACTCCAATTGTGGAACCAAAATTAAAATGTAAATCATATTTTAAAGGGATTGTATGATTCGGAAGACGAAATGTTGTTTCATTAATAGATTTATTAAACAAAACATAACTTTCGAATAAATAAAAATTTATGGTTAATAAAAAACTCCGTATAAACCAATGATGTTTAATTAAGAACATACTGTTGTCAACTAATAACAGTAACTCTGGGTTAAATACTGGAGGTTAAAATTATCAAATTTTTATTAATTTTTTTTTTCTGGGAATTTTTATTTTAATTTCTTTTTCAAAGCTTTAATGAGTATTATTAAAAAAGAGGGGATCTTTTCCCAAATATAGGAGAATTAAAGATTGCTCCTGTTTAACCCATTCGCTCCGGCTACCAGTTTCCGTTTTGCAAATTCGACATTTTTTAACAATCGTATAGTTTATAGACTACATTGGAAGAAATGTAGAATTCGATGACAGGGGGTCCCATAGATTTTTAAATTTAGCCCGTATTACGAATATTAGAATCGGATTTTGAAAATAAAAGTTCTAATTTTATAACGAGAATAAAAGTACAAATTTTATAGTGAAAACTTTTATATTTTATTTAAGATACTTCTCGAAACCCATTTTTATACCCTATACCTATAAAATAATTATACGTACACCTATAAAATAATTATATAATTAATACTCCTTCATAAAATAGGGAAATATGAGTATTAACTTTGATACTGTGTTTGTACCGCCAAAATGAAACAAACTAGATATAGAAATATATATATAGAATTTTGCTCAGAGTCACCTTCTAATTTTTTGGGTTCGCAAATTCGTACTCTTTCCAGTACATTTTCCATAACTTTTCGTAAAATTTCCGATGTTATGGCTTGAATTTCATTGCGAATGTTTTGTTTTAGCTTTGGTATACCCTTTTCAAATAACCCCAAAGAAAACAGTCTCGCGCTGTTAAATGCGGTAAACGTGTGGGCCAATTGAAAAAGATCCCGTAACAGATCCATTGCGTCCCTTGCAGTGTGTGCTGTTGCTCCATCTTGTTGGAACCACAGCTGTGGATGGTTTTCTACAGCTGGCGTCAAAAAATTGTCCAGCATCGTTCGATATTCAGCAACAGTAATCGTAACTGAGGCGCCATGTGCATTTTCAAAGAAATATGGACAAATGATCCTATCAAAATTCTGAAATAAAAATAAAAAATATAAATAAATTTGAAAAGTTATTAAAACCATATTACCACCCTGTATTACCTTACAGTAGTATTATTTATACATTTTCAAACTTCATTTTAGTATGATTAAAGTTAAAAATTTTATAATAGTTAGCTCTAAGCAACTGAATATGTAACACTTTTTTTGTTGTACTATATATAATACAATCGTAGGAGATGGGTTAAAAAGACTGATTTCATGATATTTTTGCTAATCTCTAATTATGGTTCCTTGAACTTCAGATATAATTTTTCTGATGTTCTCTTAAATTTTGACTAATTTTTAAAAGTCCTAGAAAGTTTTGAGAAAATTTTAATAACAGCGTGAAATCATCAAAAAAATTATGATAATAAACTTTTTAACACTCATATTATAATTTCGAATACAGTAAAATGCTTTTAAAATATACCCAATATACTATTTTAAACCAAAATCGTAAGATTCAAACTATTCAAAAAAGTTTTTGGAAAAACTATGATTTGGGTTGAATAAGAAAATAAAAATAAGGATCAATGGTTTCCTTTAAGACTTTCTGTAAAATTTAATATTCAAAAAATTTTATGAATTAAATACTGTTTCGTTGAAATGTAATTTTAATATTAGAAAACCTTTTCTATATTTACACTCATCTTAATAATCAGTAAATTATTTGTTAATTTTAAAACACTGAGTGACAAAGGACCCGACCAGTAAAGTAATTATTTAAATGGTACTTAAATACTGTGTCAAGTATTTTAGTACCATTACTTGGTAATCATTACTTTTTAATTACAATTAAAAAAACTTTATAATGATATATTGAAAATTCAAAAGTACCATTTGAAAAATTTTAGTACTAAAATTCCTAGAAAGTTATCAAATATTGTATTTATTGTAATTATTTTTGATACTAAAATTACTCTTATAATTATTTTTGGATTACTTTTGAATTGAAATGCAAATTTCAATGAAATTTAAAAGCATTTCCGTATGCTCAGGGAATCCAAAAGTTATTTTTGCAAAATTTAATTCCTTCGAAATTATGGAGTACCATTAGTAATTGTCTTATCAATATTTTTAAACTATTATAAACTCGTTATCTTTAACTAGCTAGGGGACCTTACATTTTTACTTTTTTCTTTTTTTTTAAATCTTTTGTTTTTGTTTTCAAATCTTGTTGTTTTTAAAATGTTGTTTTTGAATTTTATTTTTAAATTGTTTTTATTTTCGAAACTGAATTATAAAAATATATATACATATAATTATATCGCCTCTGTGGTCAAGTTAGGTTCATTGATTACTACTCGAGAGATTGTGGATTTAAATCAGACTACTACAAAAATTGAGGACTCCGTAACTAAGGACTCGATAACTAAAAAAATAAAAAAGCTTCGATTTTGAAATTTTTACAAAATTTCTGCAAAATTCCGTTGGTCTACTGTAGTGGATGATATAATGTTTAAGTTACGGTCATACGGGTATCCCAAAGTTGACACAATCTACTCTACTACAATCTTCCTCGTTTATTTAAATCTCCTCTTCTTGTTAACACCATAACACCACTCTTCCACCAATTTTATTTTATTATTTTTTTTTTAACAAAATTAAAAAAAAAAAAATATTATAAAAAAAAAAACAAACAAATTCCTTGTCACACCCTCTATTTTATTATACCGTTATCTTATACATTACTTGTCATTTGCCTTGTGTCAAAACAATATTAATTTGCGTAGTTAGAAAAAAATCTAAGATTTAATATATGCTTAAGCAATGGCAACATTTGTCAAATATTGATGTTTGCTTAAGAAAGTTAGTGGGGTGGAGGGTAATTCTAAAATTTTAAGTTAATCTTTTTGTAATTTAAGAATTTTTTGATTGAGTAAAAAATTTTTGAACTAAGGTTATCACAGTTGATATTAAAATACTATATTTATTGGCATCATTTTGCATTATCTATTCAATTTTTATTTTGGATTCTATACAAAAATTTTTAATTTAGTTTTTATACGTACTTTGTAAAAATACAACAAATCCGTTATATATAGTATAATAAGAAATTTAAAAATGTTTATACATAATAATTTATTAATGAATTGAATCTTATATATGTATATATTTTTTTTAAAATAAATATAAGTGACATTTGAAAACTTCAAATTAATACAAAAACAAATAAATAAACAAGAGTCGCAGTTCGCTTGGGGGGAATATTTAATTAAATAATATGCTGATGTATTGAAATCTAGAATAATGTTATTAATAAATTATCCAACACTTTTTTTTTTTAATTTTTATTTATTTTTCTTATTTTCCTATGATACCTATAATATTATTTACTAGTAAATTACAAATAAAATTTTTTTTAACTATTTAAAAAAAAAAAAAAAATCAATTTAATAAAATCAATTTTTGAAAAAACTTAATTAACTTAAAAATAAATACCATATTAATTTTTTTTTTAATATATGAAATATTTTAATACAATCGGTTATAATAATTGAAAATTCAATGAAAATTAGTACATACCGACTGGTACAATTCTATAATCTAAACATTTATATTCAGCATTTTTACTTAATTTAATACATGATAAATTACTACAGCATACACCGGAAGTGCACTGAAAATGAATAAAAAAAATTAATAATACTACTAATTAAACTAAAATTTTAATATAACTTAAAATAATTAAATAAAGAAAATTTTAAATAATTTGATAAATTCCTTTGAAAAAATAAAGTGAGGTTATATTGCAATTGTAATTACAAATATATACAATACAATATGCAACAAATATGATTACTTTGTAATATTTCCTTCTGATTCAAATTCAATCATTGTTTAAAGTGCAATAACCTTAGATTCTATTTATTTTAACATAGAATTTAACATTGTATATTTACATATTAATTACATTAAATGAAAATAACTAGAATTTATATTTTAAATAAAGTACATATAAAAATATTCACTATAACTTGTCACATCACTTTAAATCTTCAATAAATACTGTACTGTATTTTAATTTCAATGTAATTAATTTAAAAGTAATTTAAAAACAAAATACTGTTTTAAAATATTAAAAAAAGATACTACTTTTTCAATTAAAATTAATAATTTTTAAAAGTGTTCATTGACCGAAATTTACAAAATTAATGAATGAAATTCAAAATTTTAAATTAAAAAAAAAAAAAAAAAAAATTAAAAATATAATGACGCAAATTGAATTACAAATTAATTATCTTTTGTATAAAAGTTTAAGTACTTACATTTTTACCAGCAATTTTGCAATCTAAAGCTTTTGTTGATACCATTATAACTATTGTTAATAATGATAAAATTATTTTAAATATTTTCATTGTTTTTAAAGAGTTTTTTAAAATTTTAATTATCAGACTATGAGTAAAATGTCGATTGTATAAACAAAAGTTTACCTCAATAATGAGTATATAATTCAGTATTTTTATATCAGTATTTTTTTTTTTAATTTGTAAATATATATATATATATATATATATATACAATTGAAATAATTATACGCGTTTTATTAATTTTAAATTTTTTTTATTATTTTTTTTTTTCGAAGTAATTAAGAATATTAAAAAAAAAAAAAAAAAGACTTACGATTAATTTGTAAATTAATATTTAATGATTTATATTGAACTAAAAGTTCAATATTTAATAGTATAGTTTAAAAATTCATTTAGAACATTTTTATAATATTATCAATCAATTGAATTTAAGCATTTAATGAAATATAAAAAAAAAAGTAAAAAAAAAAAATAAATATGCAATCTCATCAGTTGTGTGGGGCAAATCATATCTATTTTGAACGAGTATTAAGTACTTTAAAGTCGATTTTCATAAATTTTTGAGGAGTAATGAAATAAGAAATTTTGCGTAGAATAAATGATTATTTTTAAAACTTTTCTATTTTTTGTTTTTTCCGGCACCTACCCGTGCTAACTGTTCACTGTGATAGGCTAAACAGCCTTACTATATATGTGCATGTCGGAACAGGGGAGATATATTCATATATTAGAACTGATCAAATGAATTCCACATACAATTTAAACATGAGATATAAGGCCCCCTTATACAGGGCCTTATAACATGTTGAAATGTCTTAGATTTTCAATAAATACAGTTCTATTTTGATGATATTGTAATAATTTTGTATTTGAGCTATATGGTATTCTATAATTCTACTTAATTGAATTATTTGTTTACATTTTGTACTTGTTTATATTGTTATATTTTATGTATTTTTTATTAAAGATATATAATTAATAATTATTAATTTGAACCCAAAGGTGAATGGTAGCTGAGACGGATTGAAAACCAGATTAAAGTTTTTTTTTCACTTTCACTGGAATTCGAACACGGGGCCTATCGTATGAAAGGTCGGCACTTTAACCACTGTGATAACCAGCCGATATTGGAATGATAAAATGTGTTATTCATTTTGCTTATACCATCAACTTCCTCCATTAGTTTTGTTTGTTCGAACTCAAGTTTATTAGTTTCTCACAAGGTTTAACATTATTTTTCGATGGGTCGATTAATGATATTTTGTCGCTCTCACCTTTGATTTCTTTAATATCCCTATCTGAAAATATTTTTCTTAATGTTAAGTTTAATCATGATTTTATCTCAGAGGTCGCCTTTCGATCATCATTTTATTTTTCTAAACATTAGTTCTTCTACTGGTAGCTGGTATAGTTCTCTGTTGTTAATGGTGTCGGGCTTAAATCTTATGCATATTCTTGTTTAGCAGAAAAGTTGTTGCTCCATATCTATTAATATATATTATTTATATTGAAATACCAGTTAACGCTCGTTGCGCGTTTCTACGTCTAGCAATTTTTAATTAAAGGTGATGTTGGATTACAATTTTAATAAACGTCGTGCCCATATTGGTTAAAACATTTTAAGTCTGTTAATAGAGTCATCTTCATTGTTCAAATACAAAATTTGATGTCAATGACGATTAAACCGTTTTTATTTTGAAGCATCAAAAGTTTCAATACAATAGCCGAAACTTGGTTGTTTGTTAGAGTAAAATGGTTAGCCCAAAGACATTTCCCCATAGATCTTTTTGCACAAATTTTTATTAAAATTGGCTGAGAAGTTTAGAGGAGTCCTAACACTACAAACAAACAAATATTTGCTTATATATAGCAGAAGATTAAAATTTTTTTTTAAGTGTACGATAATTCGGGAAATCGTATGTACCTACGATTTTTAAAAATTGGTTTGTAAGAAAATATTTCTGATATACCATGGAAAATAATGAAATTAAAAATTATCTAAAATGCATTTTTTTTAGTATTCATAATGATTGCCCAAAGTTTTCATATTCATAATTTTGATTGACAATTTTGATAAGATTGTCTAGAATAATGAATAGTTGGATAATTTGTATTGAATAAAGTTATAATATTAATAACTTTTTATGGTGTTATAAAGTTATAGTGATGCAATTTTTACTATTTTTATGTAGAAATTTTAAAAGCTTTTTTTTTAATTAATTTTTTGACGAATTATTATATATTTATTATTACATTCAATATACCTATATGCTCATAAAATATATAGACATGCATAATATTAAATTATATTTAACTGCACATAAAAAAAAAATAACTGTAAATTACTTATATTGAACTTTGCATAGATTAGTTGGAAATTGTGTTGAGCTGGTTTTCGAAGAAATTCTTTGGGATTTTGAAACTTTGGTTTCAGTTTTCAAAAAAGAAGTATCCTTAGTGGGGCATGGCCTTTAATCACAATAACGACATTTAAGAGTATCCTTGTGGTTTTGTTTTTTTGCCAAAACACAAAAATGACACACGTTGTAAATGTTAATTTTAAAATGTATTAAAACAATTTTTCATAATTAATAATAATGCGAAGAAATATTAATTCAGTTAACATTATTCCCCAGAAACCCACCATCCTGAACTCAATCGTCAAGGAGCACCACTCATAAGACAATTAAAAATAATCGTTCAAACTGTTTTAGACAAATTTTTTTATAGTTTTTGTTTCGCAATCGACAAAAATATTCTTTAAACGTTTCCCTAATTCAAAGAAGCATTACCTACTTCCCAAAAATTTGACGTAATTAACCTTCAAAATTTTTATTTTTGACCATTCGTAGGACCCATAAACACCAAGCCTATTAATAAAGTCAACACCATTTTCAACGTGCTTCACGCATACAAAATTTGAAGTCAACCGGTCAATACGTTTCTAGTTTAGAGTAAATTAAAGAAAAAATCTGTAAAAAGCTGCTGTACCGCAATGGGTTAACGGAACTCAATATAAACTCTTATGAAACATTCTCTTTGAACAAAGCAGTATTTCGCAAAATTGGACAATATTTGCTTCCTAAAATTTTTTTGACAAACTTAATAGTGTTAACTTAATTCTCAAGGAGCATCACGTATACAACACCAAACTTGGTATAGATCCGTTAGTATACAAAATTTTTAACCCGGGATTTTTTTCCGTACTCTAAGACCTCTATATACAAATTTTCATGCTGAGCAAATTAGGAAGAATCTATTCGCTACATACATACAAACAAACAAACTTTCGCTTTTATATATATAGATATTATATATGTGTATATTTTTATTATTATTTAAAATTACTAACTTAATATAAAAATCAAAATTAAATAAAATTTTAAAAAAGAAATAATGTATAATTTTATTATAAATACCTGCTGACTTATTAAAACTTGACATAGTCTATTGCAATTTCAGGGCTCCATGAATTATGATGCCTGTAAAATTTATCCGATTGCCGCGGACTAGTAGTTTTCACATGAATCCTGGACAAACATACAAATAAATTTTCTCCAGATAAAAAAGAAAATTTAAAGTTTGTTCTTTTAAATTCTTACCTATTAAAAAATTGGAATAAACATTTATAAATAATTTCCACTTCAATATATACTAGAATATTATAACAGTAAAGTAACGTTCCTAATTAATAAATTCAAAAATTTAAAATTATTATTTTTTAACAACAAAAATTTAAAAATAATTTAACGTCAATATTATTTTTTTAACGAAAAAAAAAAATTATTTAACGAAAGATTTCTTTTAAATAAAAATGAGCAAAAAAAAAACCTTGATAAATTGAGCAAAAACAAAATTCGATAAGATTATTTGGTTCTTGTATTTACTGAATACATCAAAGTTACTAATCATTCGAACATCTACATTGAACGAATTTCATTGTTGAACGAATTTTATATGTTTTTAAAAACTTTTCGAATGCTTAAAGTTTTTTATTTTATATTTCATAATTTATATTCAAGAAATCTGTTATACATTTCTAGAATCAGTGCGGCCAGTGTTTTCAAAATAAGATAAATTTAAAAAAATAACAAAATATAAACATGAATTATAATATGTATACAAAAATATTTATTATAAAACTTTGTTTTAATTTAAAAATAAAAATTCATATTTTCATTTACAGATTAAAAATTGATCATTTTGATTGAAATGCTTCATCTTTACATGGATGATGAGTATTTTGACATAACGGTATTATAACAACTAAAACACACGTTAAAGGTGGACAGCAATCTCTGTTATGAGCACACTTAAATAAAAATTGAAAAATATTTATAGTTCTATAATTATTATGTATAATTTTAGTATTTATTTTAATAATAATAAATAATTTAATAATAATAATATATTTTCGAATATTAAAAAAAAATTTAAACTAAAAGATTAAATCTTTAATAAATGTGTAAAAATTTTAAAACCAATTTTAAACATTACCTATTTATTCCAATTAAATAGTGAAAACTTAATATTTTAATATAGGTACCTACAGTACAATTTTTTCTGAAGATGGTATTTACACAATTACACAGTACACTCTATACTTTATTAAATTAAATTCGATTTAAAAACAATAATTTAATAAATAAATAAATAATTTAAACAGGCAGAAGTCAGAATGTAATTTAATGTTATGTAAAAGAAAATTGTAATGCCTTTGTATCCATTATGTAGAACTTTTTGATTAATATTTTATCATAATATAACAGGTGTAATAGAACATAATACATATAACAGATTAAGATTATAACTTAACGAAATACATCACATCAGAATTGGAACAAAACAGAAATTGTATGAAAAATAAATAATGACAATATTATATATATATGATATATATATGATGTTATTAAGAAGTCATTCGTCAATTCATAGACATTTGAAACGAAGCGTACATAATCATATGATATCATACATACAAGCAAACTAAATTGAAAACAAACTAAAACTAACTTAAACTAAAATTAAAAAGAATTAAAAAATTTCAAATCTAACTTAACAAGGTAAATACATAAATTTTTAATAATTAAATGTTTGTGTTTGACATTTTATGCGTATGATTAGTTATGACTATTATAGTTAGGGTTATAATTCTGTAGATCATAGGTAATCATATCGAATATTTATCGAAAGTTCATATGACATCATATGACTATTATAGTTAGGGTTTTTCTCATATAATAAACATATATGTAGGTATGAATCATAATACATATTTATATATGAAATAAAATAAATTTATTTAAATAACAAAATTTTGAAACGTTTAATTATTAAGTGTTGACTTCCTACTAAATATTTTCTAATTCATTTATCTCCTATCAAGGCTACCATAAAAGAGTAATTAAATTAACACAAGTTAACTGTAACTGTTAATAATACAACTTAGTTAAAATATTCGGTTTGTATTGTATTTAGAATTCTTAGATGTCTGCAATAAAACAATGAAAGTTTAAAAGGTGTTGCGAATTAAAAAGAAAGAATATGGAGAGATAACATTTAAATCGTAGATAAATGGCATGCTTTTTTATGGTAAAATTATTTATAGCTTATAATGACATTGACCAGAAGACATAACTATCGGTATATGCTGTCATCGTTATTCTAAAAGGCGTTAATTTCATTTTACCTTATTAATTTCTTACGAGAATATTTAATATAATATTCGTATCTGTAAAATAACACTCCTTCAATTAGCAAAATGTGTATGAAGTAACTTGTTGTATTGTACTTCGAAAAATCGTAACTACAATTTGAGGTACACAGATACTGCCTTTTTTTTAAATAACTAATTTGAATTTAAAATTTAACGAGTCAAATAACTATATATACCTAACCTATAATATAAAACAACTTTTCAAATAAAGTTTTTTTAATCAATTTGAACTTACGCCTTTTTCAATGGAGCACCTTAATGTTTTCTATTTATGATTTAAATCAAAATGACGTAACTGCCGAAAGTCATCTTTTCGATAACGTAATCGAAACCTAATTTCGATAAGTATATCTATTCGATTAATTTTTAATAGCCCAAAATTGAGCTGGATAAAAAAATAAATAAGATTTTTATATAAAATATTTTTTGAAAAATAATATAAACCTAAAAAAAATTTTAATCTTCTAACAAAGATCGAAATCAGATCTTTTTACACCCGAAGCCACTTCTCTAACCGCAACATTATACAATTCTTATATATTTATTATCAGATTTCTAATAAAAAAAAAACCTATAGACACAGGCAAGTTAATATTTAATTATATAAAATTAATTACAACAGTCTACAGGCACAATATCGTATACAAAATTGACGTGCAGATTGCAGTGCAATAGATGAAGTTTGACAATTTTTTAAATAGCCGTTATTGTACCTAACTGCTTATTGTATCGTTCATAATATATATATATATATATAAACGATATAATATAATTATATAATATATAATTCAAACTTATTCTATTATATCATTGATCTGTTCATTCTAATTTCATTATTGTGTTCTGTTTTAAAATTATTTGTTTCCTTTGATTACAACTTAGTGTCACACTTATATTAAAATTATTAAATAAAATAATTTGCTTACAAGTTGGTTTTTATCTTGACAACAATCAATTAAATTAAATAATAAAATATTGATGAATAAAATAAAAATTATACGATAAAAATTTTTCATTTTAAATTCTTAAAAAAAAAAACAGTTTAAAAAAAAACAAAATTTGTTTACAGTTCACTTGACTGCTAACTGTGCTCGCTTGATTGCTTACAGTTCAAAATCAAAAATAAAACTACAATTTTAATGAAATATTGAAATCAGTATAACAAAAACACATGTTTTATATTATATAAATAAAAATAAAAAAAAAACCAGGAAGAGTGTAGTAGAGTGGACTGTGTCAGCTTGAATAGGTATAGAGTAATGCTCATATAAAAGAAGAAGTTGTATGGCAGGTATTCGAACCCGTGGAGCTAACTGGCTGGATTTCAATAGCGATGACAGCTATTTCATAAATACTAATTTGTGAAATTTCAAAGTCCTAGCTTCTAAATTTTTTGTTTAAGTTATCGTAGCAATCGCATAGTGCAATTTATTAAAATAATAAAAGGTTTTAAAAAACAAGTGATGAAAAAAACCAATGGTTTTTAAAAAAGCACATTTTCAAAATAATATAGTGTTTCATACTGAGTATTTTATCGAAATATAATGTTGAAGCTTCAATGTTAATGTTTAATTTACGAAATATATATGTACGTTGGTGACTAAGTAACTACTTACTTATAGAAACAGTAAATTTTTTAATTTTTAAGTCCCAATAGCCTTTTTATAAGGGAAGGTTGCCCAATTTCTCAAAGATCTAATCCTCACTACTCCCCTTCCCCCAACTTTTTTAGGTTCAAGGAATTAAATTATGAATTCTACCAAAATTTGGAATTTTACTTAGAATTTTACTATTTAAGAAAAAATGGTTAAAACTGAGAGACACTTTCTTCAATTTAAAGAACCGCTTTTAAATTTAAGAAAATATTATAACATATGTTAAAGAATAATGTTGGACCTTCAAATTTTGTATATTAACAAAAAAAAATTTGAATAGGTATTCAAGTTACAGTTGTTTAAAAATAGCTAAATTTCAATTTTCGAGCCGTCATATAGCTGCTAAATAGGGGACGTGACAAAAAATTTTGTTTAACCGACTCCTATAATTTCTAAGGATCTAACTTCTCCTAAAATTTCAAGACCCTAGTTTAAACCGTTTAGAAGATATGTGGGGACAAAAATTTTGCAAAAATTGAGTTTTGGATAATGGTAAATTTTAGTATCGTATGGCAACTCTGTACATTTTAGTGATGTATTTTTGTAAAACCTAAGAAAGCAGCTTTCTTTTACCGTTTTTAGATTGAAAATAAATCTAACAGAACTCTTATTATACCAATTTAAATATAGGGCTTTTTTGGAATTTGCGGGAGCTGTAGCTTTGTCACCCTTCAAAAATAAGAAAAGTCTTTGACATATGTTGAAATATAATTAAAGAGCTTTCAATTTTGTAAATCGCAAAAAAAATATTTGAACAGGTATTCAAGTTACAGGTGTTTAAAAAAAGCAAAATTTCAATTTTCGGGCTCTTATAGCTGCAAAACAGGGGATGTGACAAAAAAAATTTGTTAACCGACTTCTACTTATTTTTGAGGATTTAACTACTCCCAAAATTTCAAGACCCTAGCTTGGCCCGTTTAGAAGATATGTGTTGCCAAAAATTTCACTAAAATTGAGTTTTGCATAATTGTAAATTTTAGTGTCTTTTGGCAACCCTAAACATTTGTTTTTGAAAAATTTATAAAACCAGCTATCTTTTGCCGTTTTCAGATTGAAAATTCACTTAATAGAACTCTTGTTATAACAGTTTGAATATAGGGCTTTTCCCAACTTTGGGGGGCTGCAGCTCCGTAACGGGTGGGGCTACAGAAAAAAATTCTTCTACGAAATTATTTTTTTTGTATACCTACTCTTGGTTAAAATTTCTTTTTTCTATTTCAAACGATGTAAAAGTTTTTGTAAATATACGGACAGATGGACAGACGGACGGACAGAGTGAAACTATATAGGCACATTTTTACAAAATTTTTCGAAAATGTGCTAAAAAGGTTTTTTACAACAAATATAGTTAGACCGTGAATTTTGGTATTTACTATAAAATAAATTTGTTACACTTTACTTTGATTTTTTTAAAAAATTTAATATTCACAAAACTCTACTTTAACTTTATTTAAAATCACCTAAATATTAGGATCTTGTCGTCGTTATATTTGGGATTAAGGCTTTCGGTTTGAGCTAAAATTAAGTTAACGTTAACTTCACCAGTAAGTAATCAAAGTAATAATATGAACTAAAATCATTAAACTTATTTAAGAGTTAAATTACGAAAATTTACTGGTTTTGCATTTCCCATTTATTTATTTATTAAGTCTCTTCAATGACTTAAAACTCATACAATGTGATAAGGTATTGAAGCATGCCTTTATTTTGTAAGGGTGGAAATTTATACCATATCATTTTGTTTATATCACGTATTTTATATTTGAATATATATATATTTCGTCAACTTGGCGATTTGGAAAGCGAAATTATGTTTCAATTTATATTGTTTATTTCATTTAAAATATTTCATGGCTCGTATGAGAATTCAATTCGATGTTGATAGCCCCTCGGATAATAAGTTATATACTTACCCACAACACCACTGAGACTTTTGACTTTTGGAATGCTCTATACTCCTAATAAAAGTGTTTTTTTCATTAAAAAAAAGCTCTTAGCTTTCAAGTGATCTTAGGTTGATCGTATCTTTCTATCTAACTCTGTTTCAGATTTCATTCCGGATCTTATATACCTAATAAGTTAGAAAGCAGACGCAATTGAATTTTTGTTACAAGTATTATAGCACCAGCTTCAAAACTGACATACGATTACGATATATAAGCCTTGCCATATTTGTATTGAATAACCAGGACGTGCCCAGATCGTATACTGTTTTCAATTCCATTTATATTATAATAACTAAAAAATAAACTAACAAACCGACTGACATTCAAAAGAATGACAAATAAAAGAATTTAAAACAAGAAATATGATTCCCGTTTATTTAAATAATAAAAATAAAATCAACTTAAGTTGTAATTATTTGTAAGTTAAACAAAATCAGAAGCTAATATTACATAGGTATATGGTTTGTGAAAATAGTTTTCCAGGAAAATGTTGTTACCACACTTTTATCATCTTGACAACAAATTGTTTTTCATTAAATCAATACTCACCTCTTGTGTCTCAACTTTTAAGAAATGAATTAAAAACGAATAAGATAATAACAAAAACCCGTAAAAAAGCAAGAGTATTTAAAAAAATTGCAAGAAGAATTCCAGTAGATATTAAACGTTCATTATATTACAGTCTTTTTCATAGCCTACTCAATAGCGTACTAACTTATGTAATTGAAATATGGATTAATACTTACTTGAAAAATCTAGATATATAACAAAAAATTCAAAATAAAGGTACAAAAATTTGTATTCGACACCAGAACATCAACAAATAAAATTCATATAATCCTTAATATTTTAAGGTAAAAACTTATAAAAACTTAGTAGTCCACAAAAATAATATAAACCATAACAACATAAAGTCAAATATGTACTACTCTACTAAAAAACAATGAGATACACAATTATAATACAAGAATAAATAACAAACTGACATTTGAGGCAGGTAAAAATTTACATGGACTTGATCCAAAATTTACACTACATTCATAAATTTATACAATAATCTTCTACAAAATATAAAAGATAAAAATTCGATATTATAATAGAGTAAAGTTAATAGAAAGAGAGACAAATTCATATAAACTTTTCTAGTATGAAATAATATTTTTGAGAAAAATAAACTATGTTCCAGGTTTTGAATGTATTAGTGAACACTTATTCTATTCAGAAAAGATATAGGAAAATTACTTAATAAATAAAAATATTTTTTTACCCTTTTTGTAATAATTAGGGCTTGCAATACCGGATCAAATTTTCAAAACCGGTATTTCGGTATTTCATTATATTAATACCGGTATTTAAGAAAAAACAAAAAAAAAAGCAAAACTATACTGTAAAAAATAGAAAAAAAAATATTTATAAAGAAAATAAAATATTTAATTCAATAACGAATAATTCGAAACAATAAACTTTTTTTTTAAAGTGCCACAAAAGACAAAAAAAAATATAAAATAAAAAAAGAGTAATAAAATAATTAATAATATATAAGAATAATAAGTCCTATGTCCTATTGTTGTGATTTGCCTTTAAAATATGCCCTCAAAAATGTTAAACTATCAAGAGTTTTGTCGCTTAAGCTGGATCGAATTTTTGTGCACAACAGCCCTCCTGCTGAAAAGGCTCTTTCGGACACGACGCTAGTTGGTGGTATGGACATAAGGCAGTCATATACTAGTTGAAGATATTTTCCTCTAATATGTTCTACTTCGAAGTATGCTAGTTCCTGTTTTATAACTTTATAAAGTACTTTAGAATTCATCGTTTTTGAAATTCCACTCGCAGTCTTCATCACATTAACTTTCTTGGAAATTGCCATTTCTAGTTTTTCTTTCATTGTCATTGAACTTAGAATTTCTGGCTCAGAATCAGCAGATAACTCAGAAAGATGGAAGAGTCGATGGAAGAGGCTTCTATGTTTTCAATATCGTCATCATCGATATTATATAAGCGTTCCAATAAATTTATAATTATTTTTATAATTGTTGCGTTGTTAATTCGATTAAAAATTTCATTTTGGTCGTCATCTGCTGATTCAGTAGGATTGTGCAGGTATTCTCATTTATAAATTATTTATTGTTTTTAATACATTTTTAAAAAAATTCAAAACAGTTATTCAAAACAAACAATTGATACCATCGCAAATATAATAATTTAAAAAAAAGATTGAGACGAATATAAAGTCGATGGCTTAGTGGTTAGGACGTGGACATTTTAGTTGAAAAGTGTGGGTTCGAATCTCGTTGAGAGCATATTTTTTTTTTAAATTAATCTTTTTTTTTAATTCTTTTTTTTTTTATTAATTTTTTTATAATTAAATATAAAAAAAAAAATATTTTGAATTTTCTGTCAAACAGTTCAATTGCAATATAAGAATTTCTTATATATTTAATACACGCACGGGTATCTAAAAGTTGACAAGGGCAAGTATAATCTTCCTCGTTTAGTATTTTTTTAGTATTAGGAAAATTAACGTACAAAAAGGCTCTTTCTTAATGTAAAAAAAACAAATTACTTCAGTAGGGCCACCTGTACGTAAATTTCAAAATTAGATTTAATCTTTAAACATGACAACACCTAAACATATGCTAATTACTTATAAAAAATAAAATAGTTAAATAAAAATGATATGAATGTTAACTTACAGCAAAAAAATTTAATACCGGATACCGGTATTAAGTGGTCATTAATACCGGTATTGAACGGTATTAAAAATGTCGGCAATACCGGGATCCCGGTATTGCAAGCCCTAGTAATAATATTATATACACACTTGCTCACATATTTATTTACTAAAAAATTAAATTTCAAAATATTTAAAATATTATCTATCTATTATCTATAATACAAACGAATAATTTTGCATTCAACATAATTTTTCTTTTCAGAGAGAGAATTTCTCTTTCACAGTTACTTCTAATTTGTTGTTATTCTTTTCTATATACTTAAATATATTTAACACTGTTTAATATTTTAT
Organism: Dolichopus griseipennis; assembly: GCA_963082915.1. Classification (NCBI taxonomy): domain Eukaryota; kingdom Metazoa; phylum Arthropoda; class Insecta; order Diptera; family Dolichopodidae; genus Dolichopus; species Dolichopus griseipennis. Next base: position 7,277,309 of record OY720441.1, read on the forward strand.
ATTATTATATAATATGTAACATGATTTGTAATATAAAAAAAAAATCCGCTCTTTTGGAGATAAGAATTAATAAAATAAATAAATAAAAATTAATTAATAAATAAAATAAATTAAAAAAAAACTCAAAATTATTATATAAAATTAATATTCGTTTAATATTTATTTAAATTTATATACTCTGAACAAATTAAAACTTTGGCAATAAATTAAATTGACGATAAATAAACTTATCCAATAATATTATGAAAAAAAATTCCTCTTCTACTATTGGTTATTGGTAACATGTGGTGGTACAAATATTGTTGGTTTATATGGTTCCGTTGAATCTGGTCCAACACATTGCCATACATAGCTCATGCATGAATTAGAACAACATTCCCAATGTTGCCGACACTAATTGTTGTTTTGTTTTTTTTTTTTAAATAAAATTAAAATTTAAAATTAAACGTAAAATTGATACTCATATTTAAAGCGTTTTTCACTTACAAATTGTCCTCTCTCAGTGCATTCTCTGTCTCCAACTAGTTTACTTTGCACCAAAGAACAACCGACAAGTGCAATTAGGAAAATGGCTAAGAAATATTTCATTTTTAATTTTCTATTATTTAACTGGCGCGTATTTTTTTAATTTTTAAAAGCAATTCCGTGGTAAACTTGCACCTTTTTTTTTTAAATTTTAAATGATTATTACAAGTGTGCACTTTCACTAATGAATTTATTTTTGGAAAATATTTTCCTTATAAATACTTTTTTTTCATAATCGGTGATCGTAAAAAAAATTGGTTGTTTTTTTGTTTTTTATTAAAAATAAATAAAAAACATGAAAAATAAATAAAAAAATATTATCAGTGAGGTTTTGTTCTTTTCTGATTGTTGTTGTTGCTGATAAAAGGAAAGATGAATTGGAAAATCAAATATGAGGAATATATGACTATATCTAACAATATTCCTAGTAGATATAAAAATTATAATCTATATATTGATAAATATGATTTTAAAATGCGAACATTGATTAAAGTCAAATAAAACATTGAATAAAAAAATTCAAGGCTATTTTTTTTTTAAATAAAAATAATTAAAAAAAAATTAAATTGTTAGATAACAAAATCAATATATAATTTGATTTCATCAGGCTTATTATTTAAGCAAGAGCGAATAAACAGTGTATATGAAGCCAGATGAAGATTTATATTTTTGTATTGACTCAAGAAGTCATTTTACTTTGATGTATTGAGTAATTTCGGATTAAATTTTTCACGGTAAAGAATCAGAATCACAGCATAATATTGGGAGATTTTATATTTGTTTTTTTTTTTGGAAAATAGAAAATTCGAAAGCCACCCACTTTGAAACTGTGCGGTGTTTCTTTGGGCAGATGTGACTTTAACACATCGAAACCACAACCTTTTTGAACCAAACTTTAGGAAAATATCAATACAGGTCGATTACAGGGTTGGGAATATGAAAGGATTATGGGGAGGTTATTTAAAAAGTTTGGATTATGAGGGATGTAAAAAATTTGGAGAGATATTGAGGAGAAAGATGTTAATATTCTTCTTTAATTATTTTTTTTTAACAATTAAGTTGTACATATGCGAATTAACAACTCTAGGGAACACATTTGACAGAGTAATAGTTCCATAATCTCGACATGCGCATGCGCAAACAAATTTCCTTTAGCTGTGTTACACAATCTTAACTATTCCACACAGTAGGAGATTCCACTCCTTGTTTCACGTGGGATAACTTTTAATGGAGACATTAATTTTTTTTATTTCTTTAGAACAGGTGATCGTCACTAGGGATCTATAAAACAGGGTAAGTGATCAGACTGTGCGCCGATGACTAAGTAGAGTGAGCATGTAGAATGAGGAGGTAACACTGGGATCTCCATTTTTGGTTTAATATATGATTTAGATTTTGAAAAGATCAAGTGGAGAAAAGTAAGTTTTCTCTCTGAAAAATCAGGTTGGAAATAAATATTGCAATTTTTCGCGAGATGAGACAGTGTTTGGCTTTCTTCGTGTTCAATTGAACACGACTATTTTTACCCCATTTATGAATTTTTGCTAAATCAGTATTAACCTGATGATTAATGTTACAGCGGCTATGAAATTCATAGGAAGCTACAAAAATGCTGCCGCCTGCGAAACTGAAATTTTAAAGATAGAAGGTTATTGACGAAATTTAAAAAAAATGTGTAAGAAAAGGTATTGAAGCAACATTCAAAGTTAGAGTAGTACTCCAGCATCGTCTGATTTTCTAGCACAGGGATATTATACGAAAAAATAGGAATTTTCATAAAAATCATTGTTTTATCGCTGTGTGTTCGGATATCCAATGTGAAAGCGATTATTAAGTGACCTCTGTGGCTGGATGCCATTGTGATTAGTATGTCTTATAAATCAAATAAAAAATTATTACAATGTATAGAACAACGTTTTCACATGTATGCCTTCTTATGTTTATTTTGGAATTTTCTCGTAGTATCTGGAATTTTTTAACATCAATATTCTAATAAATATACACTATATTCTAATAAATATACACAATATTCTAATAAATATACAGTACCAATGATCTTATTACCCGAACAGTTGAATAATTAAAAAAAAAAAATATTTTATTTGATATCAAAAATTATTCCAGAAGTTAATGAATAATCGTTAAAAAATTAAAATACCAAACAATTTCCTAAATATTCGGAAGTTTTTCCAATGAAATAACTAATATTTTAATTAATGGATATCTATTGAAAAAATTATCTTCAAACATTGTACGAAATAGTATCTAGAAAAAATCAAATAAGCTTAAGAATTACGACTAGCTTTCCCATAATCCAATTGCATATTATTAGGCCAAAATTTATGGAAGCTTATCACAATCGCTAATTTTTAATCGATTGTTATAGTCTGGCAATATATGAAAATATAAATTGCATTTGAAATATAAAAAGGACCTGCTAAAGTTAAATTAAAAATTTCAAATATGATCTAATTTTAAATAAAACAAATTAGAAAATTCCCCTGAGAAAAAAAACTATTCCCTTATCAATAACTTGGAAATAGTTTTAATTGATTAATAAAAAAATAAATTTTAAATTAACAAACATTTTATCTATATTTCAAATCTTATTGTTTATTAATGTGGGTCATAGTCAGGTATTGTTTTATTGTTATATATATACTAAAACATATAACGAATGTTATCTTTTGTATATTTTTAGGAAAATTTTTTGTATATAAATAAAACACATACGCAAATAAAATATACATCTAACGTTTTTAATGCTTACAATTTTAACTTTTATTAAAAATATTTTAAAAAGCTTTCAAAGTCCTAGACAAAATTAAAAATGATTTTCAATCATATAACCCTACAACCCCTCAGTTAGTAAACCAAATGCTTACTCGCTAACCCACGGAGGCCCCTAATTGTTATATATTACTTTTAACAGGTATTCCAGTTACAGGTGTTTAAAAATAAGCAAATTTTCGATTTTGTAGTCCTTACTAGCTCCTATACTAATTTATATAAAGATCTAACTTGTCATAAAATTCAATTTTTTAGCTTAAGCCGTTTAAAAATATTAAGGGTAAAAAATTTTGACAAAATTAAGTTTCGCATAACGGTAAATGAAAATATTTAATGGCAACCCTAAATATTTGTCTTACATATTTTTTCAAAGCTTATAAAAGCTGCTATCACTTAGCTTTTTTAGATTGTGCAGAACTATCCCGTAGAAAACTTTTGTTATAAACTATTACAAGTTAAGTAAAGCACTTTTCCGGACTTTGGGGGCTGTAATGGGCAGGTTTAAAGAAAAAAATTGTTCCGGTGTTAGACTTTTGAAAATACCCAGAATTAAACTATATAGGCTATATATATTTTAACATCATTCACTTAAAAAAACAATGATTTGGAACCCTACGATTTGTAAATTACTTTGTTAACAATAATAACTATGTATGTATATAAAAACAAATATTTTATGAACAGTGTATATATTTACATTTAAAAATACAAATAAAATAACAGTAATTTGTGTATGTAAATAAACAAATATTATTTACTTATAATAAAAAGCATTGAGTTACCTTATCAGCGTTGAAAAAAAAAACAGACAGACACGTGATATTTATGAAAAACACTTTAAAAATGACTCAGTTTATAAAGTGTGTTCAATGAATACTAATGAGTTAGTAAATATTTATAGTTTCACTTTCGTTTAATTAGTTATCAATTTTATTGTTCGAAATATTAGGTTAATATGAAATTTAATAAGTAAGAAGTGGGTCGGTGATCAGATTAAGATAATTACCGATGAGTGAAAGCTTCTTGGTTTTTTTTTTTTATATTTTGAATATTTTGCACAACTGTATTTTTTGCATAAATTTAATTGAATATCTATGTTTTTATGTATAAACTAATAAGTTCTCCTACCCTTACTATAAGTATATTTAAAAATAACTTTTATGAAGGTAAGTACTAAGATAATTAATATAGTAGTTTATTATTTATATTAAACAAAAGTATCTGTACACCATGCACATATGTATATTACATTATATTTATTTTATTAAATTTTTGAACAGTTATCAAATGTATAAATTGGTTTAAGTCTGTTTATTTATTTATCCAGTTTTTTATCACAAAAAGAAAAACTTAAGATTGATTTCAAGGCAAATACAACTGGAAATTGATAAGCTGCTAAATGTAAATGTCTTATCATTTTGAAAATATTTTTCGAACTCAAAACTGTTATACAAGTGGTTTATTCTCAAATGTAAGATAATTTAAAATATAGGTATATATTATATATATTTATATATACTTATATATCATTTGTATTATAAAATATTTTAATCAAGTTGTAATCGTGCGGATCTATTAAAAAATTCAAAAAATTACAATTTATAATAATTATATAAGTTTTAATCACTATACTGTGCTTTTAAATTCCCCATTTTAAAATTAGATTCATTTCTAGCATCTCATACTTGTAATTTTCATTCAATTGTCATTGCATACCGTATCAAAACTTTTTATTTTATGAATTTTAAATTCAATGTAACTGCATAAAAAATACATATATTCAAAATTTTCAAATAAAACTTGATTTTGTCAATAGAGCGCTTAATTCAAGAAAGCCAAAACTTCATCAGATATGTGTGGTTCATGTGTATTTGGAAGAGGATTGATTCATGAGATTTGGAAGAGAATTTATCTATTTGTGAAAATCTGGAATAAAAGACAAAACTTGGGTTAAAGGTTAACCTAGCCATAGGTGCATTTACTTAAACGCTAAGAACCTAATTTATGGTGGATTATGATGGAACAACCAATATTCATATTTCTTAAAAAAGCCGTTATTTTAAAGCAAAATTGTACAAGAAGCAACTCAAAATTTAGTAGTTTGTAAAGTTTACGTATTAACACTTCTTCATCATAACTACAAAAGAAATTAAATATATTTTTTACAATTGTTGTGAATCTGAAAAATCCATAAAATAGTCCCTAGATTTTTAGCAAAGATAACATGGTATCCTAATAATAAAATTAATACTAATAATTATATATAATATCTAGTAATTATATATAATTAATATATGGCACATCTAATAAGCAGATTCATTGTTCTTTTATTAACACATTCCTATAAATTAAGATTCCAAATTGCTGTTCTACAATTTCATCTTTCTGGGAGTTCGATATAGTTAAAGAATGAATTATGGTATTTTATGATTACTACTCTCTTAGAAAAACCTTAATAATTTGGAAATTTACTTTTACTTCTATCACTTTTAATATCATTTGTAATTTAATTATCTTGTAAAACTTAAAATGAACTAAATATGACCTTAGAGTAAAGATAATAGACAGAGGGTCAATTTCATATCAACTTTTTTAGTATAAAATATTTTTGAGAAAAATATACAATGTTCCAGGTTTTGAATGTATTAGTAAACACTTATTCTATTCAGAAAAGATTTTGTTTACTCAAAAAATAAAAGTTTTTATCTACCCTTTTTGTATTAATATTATATATTAGACAATATTTTTATATTAAATCATTAAATTATAAAAAAATATTATTTAGGACTAAGGTTGTATACCTATAATAAAAAATCTGCATCGCAAATTATATCTATTAAATATGAATTATATTATTCTATAAATATCTAGGTATAAGATCATTTTTTTTTAATTAATCATAAATTAATAAACAAATGTTATTAACACAATACAGTACAAATCGTACTATAATAATAATGACCTTGGTATACCTAGAAATTATATTAAACGAGGAAGAGTGTAGTAGAGTAGACTGTGTCAACTCTGGGATACCCGTATGACCGTTATATAAACATTATATCATTATTATTATAAACATTAATTACTTTTGGCAAAATTTCAAATATACCAGCTGTATTAGGTGAAATATAATGCTCATATAAAAGAAGGAGTTGTATGGCAGCTAAACGAACCCTCTGCATTAGGCCAACCAAATTTTGCAGTAACTTTGGCCATTATACTGAACTATTTTTGGCAAAATTTCAGACACCCAACTTCAATAGGTATAGAGTAATGCTCATATCAAATAAGAAGTTGTATGTCAGCTACCCGAAACCATCGACCAAAATGGCTGGATTTAAATAGCGATGACGGATATTGCACAAAAACGAATTTATGAAAATTTCAAGATCCTAGCTCCTTTAGTTTTTGAGTTATCGTGGTGACCGACGGACCGACGGACGGACGAACAGACGTACAAACGGACATACATAGCTAAATCGATTTATTTTTCGATTCTGATCCAATCCATACACTTGGGTCTAAATCTACCCCTCCTCCTTCTCTGCGTCACAAACGTAATGGCAAATTTATTATACCCTTTGACTATATAGTCATACGGGTATAAAAACCAGTTAGAATTAATCAATAATTTTTCATAGAAAATCTATTTTTGTTATATTTTGTTTACATTTGCTTCTAATTAGAATTTATAATCAAATAGTAAATAAAATCAACTTTTAATTAATAAAAGTTATTAATAAGATAAAATTTTTCTAAATAGTGATGTCAACTTATGTATGAATTGCGAAGATTATTAAAGACAGGTACCATATCTTATTTTCATTTATATACAAATACGCAAAAAAAATCAATATTTTTAAATTTGTTTTAATTGAACATCGAGTCTTTATTTTTTATATCTACTCAATCACAATTCAAGTTCATTTAAAAAACTTAAATTTAATGAAAACAAATAAACACTTTGTCAAAATTTTTAATCTTCACAAAAAAAAAAACAACAAATAAAATAAATTATTATACAAAATTGTTATTTAATTAATTAAAACAATAACAAAATTAACATTTATTAACCAAAAACATCATTTAGTAATTCTTCTAATGAAATTGAATTTGTTTGATTAGTTACATTTGATTGTACAAATATTGTTGGCTTGTAGGGCTCATTTGAATCTTCTCCAACACATTCGTGTGTATAAGTTAGACAAGATTTTGAACAGCATTCCCAATGATTTTGACACTATCAATATTAATATAGATTATATGTATATATATATATATTTACAAAAATTATTATAATCTTACATATTCTTTATGTGGTGTACATGTTTTTTCATTAATATCAGCTGGTTTACATTCTACAACTACCAATGAAATAATTACAACAACAATAAATAATGCGAATTTCATTTTATTTTATTTTTTATTATTATTTTTATTTCATATAAAAAGTTGTGAATCGTTTGAGATGTTATTTCCAAATGTGTTCACGAATTTATGAATTTCGCTTTAAATACTTACTAACAGAAGAGAAGACTGTAATATAAAATTGAATAAAAATTTTAAGATTTATTAAATGGAATTACCAGTTGATTACAGTTTTTGACGTAATTGAAAATTATAATAAAAATTTGTTTATTTTTTTATTATATTTTTATAGGTATAAGATGTGTTAACTCTGGGATACAAGTATGACTGTAATATAAACATATCATCCGGTTAATTACTTTTGGCAAAAATTTAAGGATACAGCATTGTTAGGTGTAGTGTAATACTCATATAAAAGAAAAAGTTGTATGGCAGCTACTCGAACCTACTGCAGTAGACCAACCAAATTTGCAAAAACTTTGACCTTTACACTAAACAATTTTTGATAAAATTTTAGACACCCAGCTACATTAGGTGTACAGTAATGCTCATATAAAAGAAGAAGTTGTATGGCAGGTACTCGAACTCGTGGACCAAAATGGTTGAAGCTAAATAGCGCTTACGGCTATTGCGTAAAGACGAATTTGTGAAATTTCAATATCCTAGCTCCTTCAATTTTTGAGTTATTGTAGTGACGGAGAGACGAACAGACGGAAGGACATACATAGCTAAATCGATTTATTTTTCGATTGTGATCCGATCCATACCCTTGATTCTATATCAACCCCCTTCTTCTCTGTGTCACAAACGTAGTTAAAAATTGAGCATACCCTTATAGTCATTACCGCAACTGATTTTAATAATTTTTTTTATGCAATAGATATTCAAACAAATGCATGCAATTCTAAATATTTTTCCGTAATTTTCCATTATTTTCAACCATGTAAAAATATTGTTTATCCTCCTTCCTCGAATTTCAAGGTACAGGCAAATACTAGTAAATTAATAAATAAAATAAAAACAAAAATCTCTTCTTTAAAGTAGACTCTTCTGCTTCTTTAAAGTAGACTCTTCTTCTCAAATACTAGTAAATTAATAAATAAAATAAAAAAAAAAATCTCTTAAACGATCATCGTTTTAAATAAAATTTTTTTGATACAACTTTAATCATCATCAGAAATGTTAATAACGCCGCACCTTGTACCATACAACAAAGTTGTCATTACTTTATTTAAAGATATGTATTTTTCCAGCTTTAGCTTGGATCATTATGTGTGAATGAAATAATATATTATTGAGTAGTAGCCAATAGAATCATAATATCTACCAGTTTTAATTTAATTAACTTTAAGTTAAGAATGTTTAAAATTTGAAGTGTTCTTATTAATAAGAATTAACAAAGGCTACACCTTATAGACTTATAATAAAAACAATAAATAACAAAAAAAAAACTAAAACTAAAAGTCATTCAATTCTAAATACTTGTTCTTGTACTTACCAGCGAACAATTTGTAAGTGCTTATTAATTTTTTACAAGTCATAAGCACTTATTTTGTTGTCTTATAAAAAGGCTTATTTGAAAAATATTAGACTTATTATTACTAATAAGAGCCAAAGCCTTGCAAAATAAGTTTTTTAACGTCTTATAGAGCATTTTTTAAGAGAATAATAATCTTATTAACTAACATTCTGATAAATCTTATAAATGAAATCTTATAAGCGCTAAAAATGTTATTTTAATATTTCAAGTCTTATAATACGACACTTATTACAGCTTATACAGCTTGTTTAAAGAACATTTAAGTTATGTCATGAATTTGTTGGCATTCAATTCTTTGATAAAAATCGTTTCTCAGGTAACTTTTAACAATAAAATATTTTGAGTATAAGGAATAATATAAACAAGTTATGAAAAAAACCAAGGGTTTTTAAAAAGCACATTTTCAAAATTTTATAGGGTTTCTATTCAGTAAGTAAATGATAATATTTTTATTTAGTTATTTCATCAATTTATTAATTATGGCTAATAATGGAATACTTAGAATATAACCCCAATGCACTCAAGAAAAACTGTTATTAAATGCGTAATATAATGTCGGAGTTTCAATGTTAATGTTTAATTTAGGAAAAACATACACTGGTTAATAAGTTACTGTTACTAAAAGTTTTAATTTTTAAGACCTAGTAGCCCTTCAATTGGGAAGGTTCCCAAATTTTTGCTTAGTAAACTTATGATGGATCTGCCCATCCCCCTCCTGTCCCTACCCTTCCATTTTTTTAGGTTCTAGGAAATCAATTGTGAACTCCACCAAAATTTGGCATTTTATTTAGAATTTTATTATCTAAGCTAAAATGGTTAAAACACAGACAATTTCTTCAATTTAAAGAAGCCCTTTCAAATTTAAGAAAAAAATTTAACATATTTTGAAATATAATGCTGCAGCTATAAATTTTGTATATTTATAATAGAAAAATTGGACAGGTGTTTAAAAATAGCAAAATTTCAATTTTCAAGCCCTTATAGCTCCTAAACAGGTTGTAGAGGAATGCTCATATAAAAGAAGAAGTTGTATGGCAGCTACTCGAACCCACTGCACCAGATCAACTAAATTTTGCACAAACTTTGTTCATAAAAGCTAACTACTTTTGGCACAATTTCAGATACGCACCTTCATTAGGTGTAGAGTAATGCTCATATAAAAGAAGAAGTTGTATGAAACTACTCGAATCCACTGCACCACACCAACTAAATTTAGCAGAAACTTAAACTAAATTTTTTTGGCAAAATTATAGACACTCAGCTTCAATAGGTAAAGAGTAATAAGAACTAGTACGAAATCGATTTATTTTTCGACTCTGATCCGATCCATACCTTTGAGTCTATATTTACAACCTCTTCTTCTCTGTGGCACAAAAGCAATGAAAAATTTAGTATACCCTTTTGACTTATAGATACTGGAATAAAAATAAGACTTTAATAAATTAGATTTTGAAAAATAAGATTAAACATAATTAGATTTCGTACCAAACTCCGGTACGATCTCTACAAAAACTTTAGATAATTAAAAACTAATAATAATATACTAATGGTATATTAAAATCGTATACTAATAGTAAAGTCAAAAAACATAATAATCTTCAAATAATGTTTATTTAATAGATGCAATTAAAAACAGTATTAAATTAAAATATTGAAAAGTATTAACCATAAATTGGATCACTACCAAAAACATTTTTTATTAAATCATCCACAGTGGTTCCTGAAGCACAAAATCTGAGCTCTGGGGGACCGATGCACACATTTGGACAACATTCTGAATCAAGTACACACTATGATATAAATATTAAATTATTTATGTTAAATTATTTTATTTACAATAAAACAAAATATATTAATAATAATCAATTATAATTTTATTAATTACTTACAGGATCCATAATATATTTACAACATTCTCCAGTTATAAATGAAGCGATTACAACAATAGCAAAGACAACAAGTTTCATTTTTGGTTAATTTTTAGTGAAAGTAATCTATAAAAATTGAAAAAAGACTAACGCAAGTTATTTCTGTGATCTTAAGTGAATTCACTTAAATGTTTTAATTGAACTACGCACAAATAATAATTTAATCCGCTTTATATATATATACATATAATAGTGTTCCAAGAAGGTTGAAATATATATAGTTTTGCTAAAATCAAGACATTCTCCACAAATATTTAAAATATTTATATGTGTTATAAGATAAATTATTTTTAGTTTAACTTTTCACAAGATTGGGATGGGATTAAACAGTTAATGATGGTATGAGCGCCGAAATCCGTTTCAAGGACAGAAAATTTACAAATTGGTTTTTCAATTAAAAATGCGTGACCCGTACGGGAATCGAACCCGCAATATTAATTCTTTTCTTATAAAACTTCTTTGTTAAAATTGTAATTTAAAAAACTTCGTTGGATTTTTTGGAATCTATTCAGAATATCGATATCAATACAAAGTTTAAAATTTTGCCCTATACTAATTCTGAAAGCGATTTTTTTAAAAAACTTCAGCTAATTAAATCAAATGTTGTACTAGTAGAAGTCTTATTAGCAATAAAGTCAAGAAATACAAAAATTTTATAAAAGTCAAGTTATTTATTAGATACAAAGTATTGAACTAAAAATATTATTAATTATTCCCAAAAACTTCTTTTATTAAATCATCTAAATCTGTTTCAACTGGAGCTAGAACTGGAGGAACTATATCTTTACCAACACATTTGTATGAATATGAAAGGCACAAACCCGAACAACAATCCGAAGAAACTTGACACTACAAAATAAAAAACAAATTAAAATTAATTTTCTAAAAAAATTAATAATATTAAAACCAATATTCACTTACATATCCTCCACGTGGCGTACAAGTTTTTTCGGTTGAAGCTTCAGGCCTACATTCTACAATTACTAATAAAGCGATTGCAACAATACAAGATACAACAAATTTCATTTTTATTTAATTTTAAAAAAAAATAATTATTAAAATATAAAAAAAGACTTAATCGTTAAAATATCTATTGAATTATGTTATTTCAGTGATTAAAACCTCCTTTAAATACTATTTTGATTAAACCTAATATGAAAATTGTGACATGTTTATAAAAGAGTTACCAGAATAGATTTTGATACTTTTCTAAAAAATTGTATTTAATTCTAACTGAATAACTAACAAGAATTGAAGTTTTGTACTTGGAATTTTGACAACTATTAGAAAAAATTTGTTTGAAATAATTAACACAAAAGTAAGTTAACAAAACTGATTAATTTAATTTAAAAGAAATAAATCTCCATACTTAAATCTTAAATGGGATTTTCTTTAATTTGTATTGAAAGGTAATATTACTTCTGGTAATACGAATTCCCATATAAACCCTGGTAATACTAATTATACCTTACTTTTTCACTTGTACTAATAATTAAATTATTTTTAAAATGTTGTCAAAACTATTTATTGCGTGCGAATGGTTGTAATAGGTATATTAAAAGTAGTTCTCCGTTTGTGATAAATTGGGCATGCTACATATGAACTAAAATCAGATCGGGATATGTGCGTTCTTTCGTCTTTTTTTGATTTAATCAAAAAAAAAGTTCTTATAGACCTAAATAAAGAGTCCTTATATTAACCTAAATCATTTTTTGAAAAAATTGTTATTTAATTTTTTAATTTTCTACTTCGAGTCTTCGGACTGTAGAAATAGTTCACCCCTGAAAGTTCGAAGTTTATATAAGTATAAGTAACTGCATTTGCTAAATTTAAGAAAATAATTTTCAATATTTTACCGATCAATGGCCTTAATTTTTGTTAATATATTTTTTTGTTCCAGTATATTTGAAAATCTTTTAACAATTATCTGAAACAAATATCTGAAATTTGGCAAACGCAATTTTACTATTTCAAGTATAAGGTAAGCTTTTGTGTTGATGCCATGACTTAGGGCCATACGACATAAAGCCATAATTGCTTTATTTATCATTCAAATGAGATGATAAACACGTTTTCTTGGATATTTTTAGCACATTTTCAAAAGATTTTGTAAAAATGTGCCTACAAAGTTTTACTCTGTGCGTCCGTCTGTATATTTAGAAAGCCTTTTACATCGTTTGAAATAGAGAAAAGAAATTTTAACCACGGATAGTTATTGCAAATAAAATATTTATACCCGTGCATACATATATGACATCGGGTATATTAAAATTGCTCCTCCTTTTGTAACGCATCGATCTAGACGAGCTAGATATAGTGTCAAGGGTACGTATCGGCTCAGAATCGAAAAATTAGTCGATCTAGCTATGTGTGTCTGTCTGTCCGTCCGTCCGTCCGTGTGTCAGCACGATAACTCAAAAACTAAAAGGGCTAGAGTCTTGAAATTCACACAAAGTGATTTTTAGACAATTTCTAGGTTCCCTATTGGTTTTGGTTAAAATCGGACCAAGGATTCGGGGAGCTGCCATACAACTTTTTTGCACTAATATGAATTTCTTCAAAACTAATTATACTACGCGGATGAAAATTACACACGGTTAGTTATATAATGAATCGAACACTTATATGAAGTTTCAAAATGTTAGGGCCCCATTTTCCATACCACTTATTTGCACCAATGGGAATTTCTTCAATACTAATTATACTACGACGATAAAAATTACACACGGTTATTTATATAATGAATCGAGCACTTATATGAAGTTTCAAAATGTTACGGCCCCATTTTGGGGGGCTTCCATACAAAGTTTTCGATTCAATAACTGTGAATCTAATGAAGCTACAAGGTTAAAATTAAAATTGGGCAGGTAAAGTAATAGGGCAAGTTAGTGGCAAAGTTGGACATCACTCGGACCATCGGAATTTTAGGGTGGCCCATTTTTTTTTTTTTTTTTATTTAAGCTAAAGTAATGGGACAATGAATGAAAATTTTGTTTTTTTTTTGTGATTTTTTTTTTTTTTTTGTTAATTTTTTTTTTTTTTTTTTTAAGCTAAAGTAATGGGACAATGAATGAAAATTTTGTTTTTTGTTTTGTGACTTTTTTTTTTTTACGTCAAAATTATGGAGTAATGAGTTAAATGTATAAGGGAAGTAAATTAAGGTTTATTTTATACACCTTTGGGGGTATGGACGGGTATCTAAAAGTTGACAAGGGCAACTATAATCTTCCTCGTTTTATAGTAGAATTTTTTCTGTAGCCCCACCCCTTAGGGCTAAAAGTCCTAAATTTTAATTTTTATAACAACAGTTCTGTTAAGTATATTTTCAATCTGTGAACGCTAAAAGACATCTGGTATTATAAGGTTTTTAAATTTTTAAAAGGCGAATATATAGGGTTGCCATACGATGAGTGAGAGCTGATTTTATAGGCTTTACAAAAATATATCGCATATATATATACAGACTTGCCATATGGTACTAAAAATTAACCGTTATGCGAAACTCTGCGTTTTTGATAATTGTTTGATACCACATATCTTCTGATCGGTTTAAGCTAGAGAACGTTAGAAATTAATAAGAGTCGATTCACAATATTTTTTTGTCACGTTCCCCGTTTAGGACCTATAAGGGCTCGAAAATTAAAATTTTGCTGTTTTTAAACTCCTGTAACTTGAATAAATGTCCAATTTTTTCTTTTATTAATATACAAAATTTAAAGGTTCAACATTATATTTTAACATATGTCAACGGTTTTTCTTAAATTTAAAAGCGGTTCTTTAAACTGAAGAAAGTGCTTCTCAGTTTTAACCGTTTTTGCTTAGTCAGCAAAGATACTTTTTGCTTAGATACTTTTTTAAAAACCCAAATTGTGTGTTATATTTCAAATAAAATTTTTATATTATGCAGTTTTATTTTAATCCAAGAAATCCTGACTAGGGCTTTATGTCGCATGGCCTTAAGTCATGCCACCGTTTACTGTGAAATAAATAAGTACAGTTTTTTCTATTATTATAAGGCTAAATTGTTTTTAAATTAATATTTATTGAAAATAATGTAGACGTACATTTTAAAAGTTTGTTATTTAAACAGTTTTCTATATAGACAGTGGAAAACTGTTTAAATAACACTTTTTTAATTTATTTATTTATTTATTAATTTTTTATTAATACAAAATATTTATTTCAGACCATATTTATTTTGCTATAAGTACAAATTCTGAATTAGTAACTTTAATAATTTTTTTTTGATTCTGCTTTATTTTAGCCTAGACAATTTTTAGCACATTTTCAAAAAATTTTGTAAAAATGTGCCTATATAGCTTCACTCTGTCCGTCCGTCCGTCCGTCCCTTTTTTACCTACGATTGACAAAAAAATATCAGGAATGGGTAGGTATTGCAATAAAAATAATTTAATGTTAAAACTTTTTTTTGTAGCCCCCCCCCCCCGTTACGGAGCTACAGCCCCACAAAGTCGAAAAAAGCCCCATATTTAAACAGTTATAATTAGAGTTCTATAAGGTATATCTCCAACCTGAAAACGGTAACAGACAGCTGTTTTTATAGGCTTTACAAGTTTTCAAAAGCCAATTGTATAGGGCTACCATACGGTACTAAAATTTCCCGTTATTCAAAACTAAGTTTTACAAAATTTTTGGTCCCTCATAACTTCGGAACGGCTAAATAAAAATTTTGGGAGAAGTTAGATCCTTACAAATAAGTAAGAGTCAGTTAACAAAATTTTTTTGTCACGCCCCCTCTTTGGGAGCTGTAAGGGGTCGAAAAGTGAAATTTTTGCTAAAAATTTAGCTTTTAAACACCTATAACTTGAATACCTGTCAAAATTTTTTTTTATTTGTATACAAAATTGAAAGCTCCAAAACGAAAGTTTCAATAAGTGTCAAAGGTTTTTCTTAATTTTGACTTTGTCCGTCCGTCCGTCCGTCCGTATGTTTACAAAAACTTTTACACCGTTTGAAATAGAGTAAAGAAATTTTAACCACGGGTAGATATTACAAAAAAATTAATTTCGTAGAAGAATTTTTTTCTGCAGCCCCACCCGTTACGGAGCTACAGCCCTTCAAAGTTGGAGAAAGCCCTATTTTTAAATTATTATAACAAGAGTTTTGTTAAGTGTATTTTCAATCTGAAAACGGCAAGAGATAGGTGGTTTTATAATCTTCATAAAAATATAAAGCTAAACTGTATAGGGTTACTATACGGTACTAATATTTACCATTAAGCTAAACTCAACTTTTGCAAAATTTTTGGCCCCATATATCTTCTAAACGGTTCAACCTAGGCTCTTGATATTTTGGGAGAAGTTAGGTCCTCCAAAATTAATAGGAGTCGGTTAACAAAATTTTTTTGTCACGCCCCATGTTTAGGGGCTATAAGGGCTCGAAAATTGAAATTTTGCTATTTTCAACCACCTGTAACTTTAACACCTGTTCAAATTTTTTTTTACAAATATGCAAAATTTACAGCTGCAGCATTATATTTCAACATACGTTAAAGGTTTTTCTTAAATTTGAAAGGGTCTCTTTAAATTGAAGAAATTGTTTCTTAGTCTTAACCAATTTTGGTTAGATAATAATGTTCTAGGTAAAATTCCAAATTTTGTTGGAGTTCCAAATTGATTACCTAGAACCGGAAAAAAATGGAAGGGTGAACACAGGAGGGGGGTGAGCAGATCCATCATAAGTTTCCTAAGCAAAAATTTGGGAACCTTCCCCATTGAAGGGCTACTAGGTCTTCAAAATTAAAACTTTTATGTTCTTATAAAACAGTAACTTATTCACCAGTGTAAGTTTTTCCAAAATTAAACGTTAACATTGAAGCTCCAATATTATATTTTGCACTTATTAACAGGTTTTCTTGAATGCATTGGGGTTGTATTCTAAGTATTTCACTATTACTCATATAATTAATTATTAATGAAATAACAAAATTATAATATTATCATCTATATATATAAAAGGGAATGTTTGTGGGTTTGTTTGTTTGTTTGTTTGTTTGTTTGTTTGTTTGTTTGTTTGTATGTAGCGAATAGACTCCTAAACTGCCCAGCCGATTTTCATGAAAATTTGTATATAGGGGTTTTTGGGTACGGAAAGAAATCGTGGCCCAAAAATTTTGCTCTAACGGACCGCCAAGTTGGGGCTGTGGTGCAAGTATTTAAACTTCTTTGTTCTAAAATGAAAACGGTTTGACCGATTGACTTCAAATTTTGTATACGTGATGCTCTTTGAGAATTGAGTAGACACTATTAACAGTTTTGGAATTTGTTAACCCATGTCGGGCCGACGGGTGGTCAAAAAAAATTTTGGGTCCAAACTTTGTCCGATTTTACGAAATTCTGCTTTGGTTTAAAAGAAAGCCCCAAAAAAATTTTTGTTGAGATCCATTAACCCTTTGCGGCCCAACAGCTTTTTATAGGTTTTTTCAATACTTTACTCTAAATTCGAAACGGTTTGACCGATTGACTTCAAATTTTGTATACGTGATGCTCTTTGAGAATTGAGTAGATACTATTGACAGTTTTGGAATTTGTTAACCCATGTCGGGCCGACGGGTGGTCAAAAAAAATTTTGGGTCCAAATTTTGTCCGATTTTACGAAATTCTGCTTTGGCTTTAAAGAAAGCCCAAAAAAAAATTTTGTTGAGTTCCATTAACCCATTGCGGCCCAACAGCTTTTTATAGCTTTTTTCTATACTTTACTCTAAATTAGAAACGGTTCGACCAATTGACTTCAAAATTTGGATACGTGATGCTCCTTGAGAATTGAGTTGACACTATTAACAGTTTTGGAATTTATTAACCCATGTTGGGCCGACGGGGTGTCAAAAAAAATGTTGGGTCCGAATTTTGTCCGATTTTATGAAATTCTGCTTTGGCTAAAAAGAAAACCCAGAAAAAAATTTTATTGACTTGCATTAACCCATTGGGGCCAACAGCTTTTTATAAGTTTTTTCAATACTTAACTCTAAATTAAAAACGGTTTGACCGATTTTCTTTAAATTTTGTATACGTGCTCCCCTGTGAGAATTGAGTTGACACTATTAACAGATATGGAATTTGTTAACCCATGTCGGCCCGACGGTTGGTCAAAATAATTTTGGAAGCTAATATTGTCAAAATTTGCGAAGTACTGCTTTGGCTAAAAAGAAAGCCCCAAAAAAATTTTGTTGAGTGATTTGGAAGCAATTAAATTACGTCCAATTTTGCGCAATACTGATTTGCCCAAAGAGAAAGTGTAGTTCCGTTGACCCAGTGGGGCACAGTGGCTTTTAATAGATTTTTGCGTTACTTAACTCTAAAGTAGAAACGATTTGACCGGTTTACCTCAAGTTTTATATGTGTGAAGCAACTTGAAAATGGAGTTGAGTCTGTTAACAGTCGGTCTTGCGATTTTTCAAAAAAATTTTTTGGTAGTAAATTACGTCAAAATTTGGAAAGTAGTTCGTACTGCTTTGAATTACAGAAATTTTCAAAAATTACTAGAATAATCCTAGAAAAATCGTTTTAAAAAAGATTGCTTTCACACATTTTAAAATTTACATGTGTAAACCGTGTGTAATTTTTGTGTTAACTTTTTGCAGTAACATCAACTTCAGTTAAACCTCCGTTGAGAGGCGCAGCAACGCGCACCGGGTATTAGCTAGTAATATATATTTTTATAAAAATAAATGATAAAATACTCAGTAAGAAACCGTATATAATTTTGAAAATGTGCTTTTTAAAAACCCTTGGTTTTTTCCCTCACTTGTTTTTTATTATCTTATTTCCAAAATTTCATTGTTACAAGTTTATAATATTTAAGCTGTAATTTAATTTTGAAAGTGGTAGATATTTAGAAATGGTATTTAACAAAGCCTTTGCCGTACCTGTCTGGCTGGGAATTTAATTTGGTAATGTGAAAAGAATGAAAGTTTTTACTAATACATTATAATTATATACTATCAATTGCAATATTATTTGTTGGAAATGAATATGTTTAGACACGTTTAGCAAAAATAGCTAAACGTGTCTATAAAGTTATGTTCAAAGTTCTGCTTCATTTTTGGGAGAAAGTCTAACGAATGACAGGTTTAATTGTAAAAATCAAATTTTGTTCTGAATCAATAAGAATAAGTAAAACCCATAAGCGAAAAAAAATAATGTTTAATAAATTTATTAAAAACTAGTACTGTGCTCGAAATCGAACTATTGTTGCGTTCGAATTCCTAAAGCATTTCCAAAACAAATTTATTTTATGTAATTTATAATACACTAATATTACACAAAATATTATTTTTTCGTGCAATACGTAATAAAAATTATCGTAACAATTTTGCCAACAACTCAAGCGATTGATGCGTTTGAAATTCGCTTGAAAAAAATTTAAATTTATGGTTTTTTCAATTCTAAAAACCTTATTAAATTTTTTGATTTTTATTCTTATAGCTTAAAAATAACAATAATTTGGTACATTAACAGCCCAAAAAAAAATTAAAAGAATTAAATTGTGGAATTTTGGAATTTCAAAAAAAATCACCATTCATTAAAAAATGTTAACCTCCAAAAATTTTATTTCCATTTTCATTCATACTAATATTCCATAACAATTTATTAGTTGATTTTAAATTAAAACTTGGTACATTGAAATTGCATATATAATAACTCATGATAATTGGGACATTTGATACCTAATTTTATGAATTAAATAATATTTTTATGCCTCAGGATAATTTTTTACAGGATTTATCAAAATTTTTTTTATACAGATGATG
The DNA here is from genome assembly GCA_963082915.1 of Dolichopus griseipennis. Classification (NCBI taxonomy): domain Eukaryota; kingdom Metazoa; phylum Arthropoda; class Insecta; order Diptera; family Dolichopodidae; genus Dolichopus; species Dolichopus griseipennis. Next base: position 7,297,230 of record OY720441.1, read on the forward strand.
TAAATACACATTATATGTATATGAATATATATATATTACATTATCTGTATGTATAATTAGTTCTTTTAATATTATGCATATGCAAATCAATACATTTCATTGAACTGTGAGAACATTAAAAGTGTGAACATGACAAAGGTGTAACATTTTTTTTACCAAAATTTTTACAACAATTTTGTTACAACAATATTTTTGTTTTTTTTTTAATAAATGTCCCATGTACATTTAGTGGGTATCCTTTTTTTATAAAAAAAAGGAAATTAAAGAATTTTAAATGACAGAAAATTAAAGTAGTTTAGATTAAAACAAATAAATTCATGTAAATTAAATACAGTAAAAGTTATATTAAATTGGTATAAATTTTATAATTCTGTGTTCTAAACTTAAATTTTTGTAATTTATATGAAAGCTTTGTTATATCGTGAAAATGACTCCTTTGGTAGAATATTCTTTGGAACGCGAGCTGTAATGAAAATCTTGAAAAATCTGAATGTAAAAAAATCAGTCTATTCCAACGGTATTACAACTACTTAAATAAAGTTCTTAAAAATACATATACCTCCATTTCAAAACCTATGTGCAATCCTTTCCATCTTTCCTTTACTTCGGGTATAGATTCTGCCCAATGGAAGTTTGCACATATTTTACCAATTCTTAAAAAAGACCCGACTACCGACCTATTTCTAATACTTCGGTCCTTTCGAAAGTAATGGAAAAAGTTATTAACAAGAAACTTTTGAAAATGAATAATCCTAAAGGTTTACTTCATGATCGACATTACTGCTTCATAAACTTGCCTTAGTCAAATTATATTTTTTGAAGTAGATAAAGGCGCTGCTTTTGTGTTTGTGTTACTTGTATCGCCGCAAAAGTTATTTCTCCTCATCTGATCTCCTAAGCATCCATAAAACGTATATTAGGCCGAAAATGGAGAATAATGCTCACATGTATGCTGATGCCTTCTTTACTGCACTGGAATATCTTGATATCTTAAAAATAGAGCTATTCGTCTTATAAATGATCCCAGTGTTACCTCAGCGCTCATTTTACTCAACCATCGTCGTAGAGTTTGGTCACTGACCTTGTTTTAATGACATTTTGTAGGGACTAACACTCGTTCTAAACCTCCACTCAAGATTTTCCAAAGAGAAACAAGGAGGAGGGCAACAGAACCCTACACAGTCAGTGAGTAACGAGATGGCGTAACATGGCTCATGAAATTTCTTTTGTCATCCGCTCATCACGTTTATGAAACCATATTCCTCCAAATATTGTTAATGCATATATGTATTAACATCTTCTTCTAAATATGGCACCCCATTCTCCACATCCTCCATAATCCAAAAATCCCAAATAGCCTCCACCATAATCCCAAAATCATTCCATATCCCCATCCCTGTAACCAAACTGTACATTTGTATCACAGGTTCTCTCCTAAAGTTTGGTTCAAAAAGGGCTGTTTTTTTGGTATGTTAAAACCGCACACTACCCTAAGCAATACCGTACAGTTTCAATTGGTGGTTTTCAAGCTTCCACTAACTAATAAAATACAAATGAAGAGTGAACCTTTAAAATAACTTTGAAAGAAGCTCTGATAATTTAACCAAATTAACCACTTAAATCCAAAATAACTTCTCACAAATAATTAAATACAATGTAAGTTAAAAAACAAAGAACCTAAAGATAAATATATTATTAATTCATTAAAGAAATTATACATTCTTAAGTTCATTTATTGTTGCAATATATATTTATAAAAACAAAACCCCTCAAAATATGTAAGAAGCAAAAAAAAGTAAAAATATTTAAAGATAAGTTTCTTTCATCATATTCAAAAGGAATTATTCTATATCTTTTATTTATTTTGTTGTAAAGTTGAAAGTCTAATATTTTAATTGTCTCTTAAAAACACAAAAAAAAAAAAACAATTAAAAAGCTGGAAAGAAAACAAATTCAAGCCCTCTAGCGTTAAGAATCTTAAAATTGTTTATATTAAATGATTTGGTTGAAAATAAGTCATCATATCATCTTGGGTTGTTCTTTTGTTTTACAAAATTATTTTTAAAAAGAATTTATATGAACACAACAAGGTGCTTCTTGTACGAGTACTAATTCGAACATTTTTAGTCACTTCAAATTAAAATTGTTAAATCTAAACAATCTAAATGAGTTTAAAGTTAAAATTAGATTTTGAAACTATTAAAAACTTTTTGACAATGATAAAGATGGGTGGTTGCATAAAATCAACATCAATTGATTTTATGAGCGCTTTAAACGCTTTTAAGTAGCAAGTGGATCAGTCTATTTATTTTATATTATGATGTAAATTATATTTTGATATTAGATATGATCTAACCAGGATTTGAACACGAGACCCTTCGATTCGATCCAACGTCCTAATCACTATGTTAGCAAAAAAATTTTTCTTTGATTCATTGATAAATTATACAACTCAACTAAGATATAGCTCAATTAAATTTAGACAATAATATTTAATATACATTTAACTGAATTGAAATTCTAGTAATTAATTTTTTCTTAATAGATATACTTATAAAAATTTAAAAATTAAAAATATAATATGAAAGTCTGAGATATGATATTATAAATAGAGAGTTTTAGTTTAGCATCACTTTAAATACTCCTTATGGTATGCAATTTTCAACTATTAATTTTAACTTTCAATTGACGCACACTGTTTTCTGATTTTCATTTTTTCCAAGTAAATTCTAGAAAGCTTAACAAAACATTAATTTTTTTTGGTTTTTTTTTAATTTTCATTTTGCTGTGCTAAGCTTTATTTCATGACTATTTCTCTTATAGAAAATAACATCTGGAATAAATCTTATTTTAAACTATATTGTTATCTCTTTTTCTCTTCAATGTTCTAAGCAGAATAAAATGTGAATAAAGTAAGTAAAGAAAAAAGTAAAAAAAAAAAAAACTCCATCAATGATTTACCCAACGGTTAATTTAATTTTCATTTTTTAGTATTTTTCTTTTTTTTTTTTTACGCTTGTATTTTTCTATTGTCATTTCCATTAAATAAATAGCCTGCCCTACAATTATGTATGACAACTATGTGCATGTAATACCATCTGTTGGCAAATAATGGTTGTCCTTCAGAAAATAATATAAAATAATCCATATAATGTGTTCTGCTCTAACTGAAATAATAATATTCTCAAGTATTATTTCTTTATTTTAAAGAGTCGTACTATTTAATGTTAAATAAAGTTTTTTTTTTTTTGTCGTTTTGATTTGAAAATTTTTTTAAAAAAATCTTATTTCATTTTTTTTATCCGCTAGAGGGCTGTTAAAATTTATGTAAGCATTGAAGTAATACAATATACTCTTTCATTACGGTTTTCTTTTGCCAGTTTTTTTGTTTGATGGTTTTAAAACTTTTATTATGTGAAACTTGAAACGAATAATCTGGCCAAATGTTGTATTTTTAAGAAGTTGAAAAGTTTAATAGAAAAAAATAAGAAAAAAAAATTATTTTTTAACGTTTCCTGTACGAATATAAAGAAAACAAAAAGTAACTTACAAAAAGGCATCTAATAATAAGGTCTAAGTGAAATAAAGAATTATTATTTGATATTTGTAGTAATTTTAGAAAATAAATTATAAAATGATTATTTGACAAATCCACAAGACATTTTGAATTATATTATAACAAACTTTGACCAGGAGAGTTATTTTAAAGTTTGAGAATGGAGATTGTACTTATAAATTTTATATTTTTTACAAAATATGAATATAACTTCCATTTAAAAAGAAATTGCAATAGTGCGATTAATTAATAAGGACTTAAGCCACATAAGTTACTAAATTATTTGACATTTAGTGGAAAGAATATGACAGTTTAAGAAATCCTAAGTATGTATCTTTTGTTAGCATAAATTCATTATTATAAGAATTTAAATTTTCAAAATAAAATAAGATAAAAATATAAACTTTATTCAAATTCTAAATTGACAAAATTAGGAAAAACGAGGAAGATTATAGTTGCCCTTGTCAACTTTTAGATAACCGTGCATACCCACTATGATGTTTAAAATAAACTATTAAATAATTCCCTTATGCTATCATATATTTTATACACAAGAGTTGGCGAAACCTTGCCGACATATAAAATAAAGATTTCACATCTAGAATTGTTATAAATACTTCACAAACTAAATAAAGATGCCATACCTTTAATTTCATTTTATTCACGATTAAAGAATACAATTCAAATAGAGGCAAACAAATTTGAAATGGTTACTTACTTTTAGCACAATTTTAAATAAACAACTTACTAGGCTTTCAGTTATGAACAAAAGAAAATATAAGTTGAAAGCCAGCTCTTCAAACCTCTTCCATTATTATATCAACTATATTTTATTCAAACGTTGACCATTAAAGTTAACTACTATTGTCAAAATTTCAAACACCCATCTGTATTAGGTGTAAAAGAAGAGTTGTATGGCAGCTACTCGAACCTACTGCAGTAGACCTGAAACCAAAGGCCTTAAAAGACTTATGAACCTGACCCTAGTATCAAAGAGCTTATATTTTGAAGTACGGCAGAAAAGGTAGGAATATTATTTATTAATTTTAATTATTATTACAAATTTTGTTTATGTTATATTTTATATTTACTTTATATTATATAAGTGATCATCAATTAAAGTTATTGTCGCGGTCATTTCACTAATAATATAACACAACGCCTCCGAGGCCCAACAAGGGAATATGATTATATAAAATTTGTCGATAGTTGTGATTAATTATACAGAACTTCCTGAGACAGAGGCAAAAATCTGTTCTAAAGAAATGTTCTAAAGAAATTAAACAACTTATGCCTCCATTCAAGATTTTCCAACGGGAAGCAAGAAGGGCACAGACTCTCATCCCTACATAGTTGACCTAACCAGATGACGGTTTATGGAAATTCCTTTGTCATGAGATCATCACGTTTATGGAACCATATTCCACCAAATTCCACCAAAGTTGATAATGTATCCAGCCAAAGAAACACCGCACAGTTTCAATGGTTGGCTTTCGAGCTTTCCATTCCCTCGCAAAAAAAAAAATAAACAAAAAAATTGAAATTGCTTACTATGTTGGTTTTGATCTCAAATTTAATTCACTGTTAAATGATTATAGAGATGGCATCTGCCATCCAAAGCACATCTATGAAATTGATAAATAAAGAAGTTTTAAATTTGGTAAAAGAGTTTTCTGTCTTAGTTTTATTAGTGTTTCTGAATTTTGAGAGGAATTTAAGTAGTAGTTAGGATAGTATGACAGCCTGCTTAATTCTAATCATCATATCTATAAAGTTATAAAGTTAGAAAATTGAAATTTGGTACAGGGTAGTTGCTTGCTCTTTGAAATTTTCAGTAGCAGGGTATTAAAAAGGGGGTTGTCGGGTATATTTCTAAGTCGACTTAATATTGTTTCATTACTTAATTCAATAATCAATTCTTCTTTGTCGCTTTTTGATTTATGTTAACTTTTAAGGTTTAGTTTGCATAAAATTCAAGCTTTTTGTCCCTCGAAAATGGGTACCTACTCAAAAAATAATTAAAAGTTGTAATATTATGTCACCTGATATTTGAAATCTATACCAGGAAATTTAATTGAAGATTGCATCAATTTAACTGTTTTGATAATTCGGCATTTTTTAAAAGACAAAAATTAAATGCATATATTTATTTATAAGTTATTCCAAGGTAATTAATGACATTTTTATATAAGCTAAACATTTAATTGCTGACGTTGGCATTTCTATTAAGTTAAAAATACATGAAAATAAATGAAAAATATTTGGTTAAAAAACACATTTTGATAAAAATATTGTTTGTTCATGATAATGGAAGAATAAATAAATATATATTTTTTTCATTAAAGTCTATATTTGTATTTTTGAATGTTTGAAGAAAATCTGATTAACCCTTTAAATCAATTTTTAAAAACGTTTCGGATTTTTTCTGGCAAATAACTTTCTAGTTTACTTTCTATTTTTTTTGAAAAAAAAATAGTACATTCGATGTGGTTTACTTTTGCGTATACACTTTTGATTTTAACTTAGTTGACTGTGTCAACATTGGGATACCACTATGATCGTAATATAAACATTATATCATCCGTATTCCGTAAAGGCAAATTTAGTATACCTCTTTGACTAATAGTCATACGGGTATAAACTTTGTAATTAAAAATGAAGATATGCAACCCGATTCTAACAAAGCAACTTATTATTGGATAAAGCCTTAGGGTTATATTTACCCATTCATTTTCTGCAATACATATTAAATACACATGCAGTAAGCTTTGAAAATACTTCAAAAGAAACTATAATTCAAAATTTGTGTTAGAAGTTCAAAAGAATTTTCTAACTAAGCAAAAGAGAAGTGCTGTGTTGTGCAATCGACACTTGTTAACCTTAGCTCAGGATAAAAAGACTTTAGATTTTTTTATTAAAAATTTAAGTTAACTGTGGTTCTGAATTATTAAGTATTACTATGTAAGAGTTAATAAAATCGATTAAATTAAATTTAAATTAAATTATATTGAATTTAAAAATAATTTTGATTCATATGAAGACGTGTGGATCTATTGAAAAAAAATGTTTGTATTTTAAAAAAACAATATGAACAATTAAAATATTTATTAAAACATTATTTAACATTTGTTTTTTAAGATAATAACCTTGTACTCAAATAAATAGAAAGAATTTAAATAATTTTTTAAAGGTATTATAATTTTATTATTTTATGATAATGAAATTAGATTTTTTCAAATTATTAAGATTTTACGAAACTAACTCAAATTGAATATAAAAATTGTACAATATATTAATTGTAGTTAAGAATATAGTTAAGTCAAATCAGACAAAGAAACCGAAACACCAGACACAAAAACACCAGACCTTTCGAAAAATATCGAATTCTAACTGTCGAAATAAGTTTTTATTTGTTACATAGACTATCAGTGGGTACACACATGAAAAATTTTTTTTTTTTTTTTTGTGGGGGAGGAGGCGAAAATGTGCCTAACTGCATCTCAATATGCCATCACATATTGGTATGTGGATCCGGCATCCACCAAAAACCTCCTCATTCTTTAAAGACTGTCATCCACCCTGGAACCGCTCTTTATATAACTTCAAAGCGAGGTCCTTCTTTGGCATCAAGCCTCCATCGTTGCGACCTTCGTCCGGGTTCCCACAGTGTAAACGCCCTTAATGGGTTTCGTTTTCTACTCTTTCAAGATCAATTTTTTTTGTGTTTTGCACGTCTTCTACGTATTTTTCTATTAACTGCCAATTTTCTCTGCTGCTTATCATTTTTTCGCTGATACTTTTTGGAGTTAAGACTCCAATATTCCTTGCTAACTGTATTTGCGCAAATACCCATGTCCGGAGAGTAGTTGAGTTACGTAGTAATTTACCTCTCCAAATTTCCGGTTTACCCATGTGTTCATGTTCGGATTTATTTTTGAAGTCCATCCGCATCGTGTTCCGACGTTCCATCGTTCTTGACACGCAGTGATTTTTTGTTGCAATTATGTGACAATTATACAAGAAGAAAAGCTTACATAATCCATCTTAGATTTATTTCTACGTTTTTATTAGTGTCATTGAAGCCACTAATTTGAACTCAATGCCGAATGGGAGTTGTATCTAGTCGTAAATTAAATTAAAGTTAAGCATTTTTATAACATGAAAGAAGGTCTTTCTAACCACTTTGTCGCCCAGTCTCGCCGTGGAATAATCTAGAAATAATCAGAATTATTATATCCTAAAGTTGTGCTTACGCCAAATATTATTTTTTTATGCCTATTTAAAAAAAAAATTTAATTTAAAATAAACTTTAAGAAAAAGTATTAAAACAAAAAATTAAATTTCTCTATTTACTATTCTATGTATGGGTTCCATAGAAACACAACTACTAAACATTTTTATTAATTTTTCTATAAAAAGGGTATTTTCATTTAAAAATCTTGTTAGTTGTGGCTGAGACTTCTGGAACATAACAAAATCGATTCATAAAAATACAATTATCATATTCCAAAATGGTTCGTTGCTTTCTTATTATGTTGGTTATCATTGCTGTAATAATGATGTCGCTTTTGAGTGAGGTTAGTTATAATTATTAAAAATAATAATTATTTGTTATATTATAAAAACTATTATTTATTCAACAGACAGTAATGGCTGCTAAACCAACTTTACATGGATTAGATCCTCAAGAGTTTGCAAATGTTATAGAAAATTCGGAAAATCTAATTTTCATTGGTTGAATGATAAATGGATCTAGCCTCAAGAAATGATTAAATGGTTTTTCTGATTTAAATAAATATTTAATTGGGCAAATATAAGACTACGTTTAATTGATATATGAAAAAATTTAATTGATTATAAGGTTGCAATTTTTAAATTTAAGAAGTATTTTTAAAACTCTTTCTTAAAAGAATATAAAAGACTTTTAAAATAAAATAAAAGCCAATCTTAAAATCACCAAATTGTTATTTATGATTTTATAATATATAATTATTATATAAGTAAGTTGTATTATGTAGTGTGTAAAAAATAAAAGTGTGCATGTTAAAATGATCATATAAGAATATATATGTATTTATTATTACTAAACTAGTTTTCAATTTGTAATATAATTATTTTAAGTATTATATTCAAAACTGTTAGTAAAAATAAAATTATTTTGAGTAAATTGATTTATACTGCATATTTGTAATCGACCAATCTGAGTTTAAGTAAAAACTTAGGTATATAAATCCCTATTACTTAAATCCAAATATCATTATAATAAATAACAAAATAAATTGTATCTATTAAAAATCTCAGACTGTTCTACGTGTTATAAGGCCTAGTATTATCTCATGTTTAAATTGTATATGGAATTCATTAAGATTAATTCTAATATAACTAAACAATATAATAAAACCAACATAAACAATCTACCTACATTTTGTCTCCCTTTCAAGCATGTTTTACATATAAATATCGCACTCTCGGTTTGCCTTTATTTGATATTTATTATGTTAATCTAATTAAAAATGTTAGGCTTTGAAACGGATATTGCCAGATTTCAGAAATATGAAAAAATTTTGACACAGATTAAGTGCAATATTTTTGATTCAATATAAAACAAATAAGTATAAAATGTTTATATGTTGTTGTATATTGAACAAAAAGTTTGACATTACTTTAAATTGTTTTTTGTTTTTTTTAATTTAATTTGAAAATTATTTGTTATACACTATAATAATTTTAATAAATTATTTATTTGAAATTATTGTTTAAAAAATATAAAAATCATAAAATAATAATTTGACATATGTACGTCATTTTAAATTAATATGCATTATTGAAAACAGGGTTATGAAATCTATCTAAATATAATAAACGACAAACTGCTACTTAACGTCCCCTTTATTATTATTTTTTTTCTTCCTTTACATTTATTTCAAAACACGAATAATAATTAGAGATTACAATTACAAGTAAAAATTACAGATACAACTATAAACTCTACAATACACGTATTTTCAATAAATGCCACTCCTGTCGGAGCATAGGGCGGAAACAAATTCCTTCCATCTATCTCGATCTTGCGCTATTCGCCTGACTTCTGCCCAACTCTGCTGCCGGGACTCTGCTAAGAACGTTCTGACCCAGGTGTTGCGTGGTCTTCCGCGTCTTCGTTTTCCCTAAGGATTCCATTGAAATGCCTGCTTGCTAATATCATCGTCCGGCTTCCGCAGGGTGTGGCCTATCCACTCCCATTTTCTACATAGGATTTCTTTTGCTATTGGTTTGCTGGTAGTAAGTTTTAGAAGATCCTGGTTTGAAATTGTATTAGGCCAAAATATCCTGCATATTCTCCTCAGACACCTATTAACAAAAGTCTGTAGTTTTCTGGATATGTTATCTGTGACTTTCCAGGTTTCGCAAGCGTATAGTAGAACTGGTTTAACGCTCGAGTTGAAAGTTTTGAGTTTGGTTTTTCTACTAACGTTTCTACAGCGCCAAACGTTACTGAGTTTATGATATTTATGTGATCAACACAAGATCTCTTTGGTCTGAATCCCGCTTGCTCGCGACGCAGTAATTTGTTGACGGTTGGAGAAATACGGTCTAAAATGATGAATGCCAGTAATTTCTCGACAGAATTTAAAAGTGTAATTCCTCGCCAGTTACTGCAGTTGCTAAGATCGCCTTTTTTTGGAATTGGTACAATGATCCCTTCTTTCCAGCTTCTTGGGATTCTTCCAGTTCTCCATGTTTCCCGGATAATTGGAACCAGGGATGTGGTTAGTACCTTGGGACCTCTTTTCAACAGCTCTGCTGGTAAATTATCAGGGCCCGGAGATTTGTTGGTCTTTAATTTTGCAATGGCATTTGCTATTTCCTCTCTGCTTGGTGCTGCTGTAGAGATATTACGTCTGCGATTGCGTCGTCTTGTGATTTCAACTGGCAAACTGCTTTCCCCCCTCAGTTTAGTAGAGTCTTCGAAAAATTCCTTCCAACGGTTCAGTTGTGTTTCCTCTGTTGTGAGAATATTTCCGTTGCAATCTTTAAGTGGAGGTGCTTCGACACTTGTTCTCGAAAGTTTGTTTATAGCAGAGTAGATGCCGCGTAGGTTGTTGCGGTATGCAGCTCTTTCCGCCTCTGAGCCAAACGTATTCACAAAACGCTCCCGATCTTTTCTCGCTGAAGATTTTATTTGACGTTCGATATTGTTATATTCCCCTTTTAGTCGTTGTTTCTCCGCTGGCAATCGAGCTTGACCAAGCTGTGGTTTAAGCTTGCGACGTTTTTCTATTAGCTTCCACGTATTCTCTTCTATCCAAGGCTTTTTCTGGTGTTATTGAGTGCCAAGGGTTCTTTGGACAGCTGTTTTACAAGCACTTTCAATGTTGTTCCAAGTGATCGGTTCATCCATGTTGTGCAGTATATTGTTAACTGATTCTTTATTTTCCTCCATCTTACCCGAATCTTTAAGTTTTGAAACATCATATTTTGTTAGTGGGGGCGTAGCACTGAATAACAGCGATGTTTCGGAATTTGGAATGAAAACGTGCTGTGATGATACGATCGGATATAGGTTTAAATTCCATTAGCGCCCTTTTCATTCTTCGTATTATTAAAATTCCCACCCCGTTTACATGGGAGATGTTATTTCCACTATACATGAGGTAGTGTCCGGATTGGGTAGTGTCCGGAGGTAGTGTCCCTTCCATCTCATTTCACTTAATCCTAATATTTCGAGACAATAACGGTCCCCTTTATTATGTTAGGTGTTATTTATACACGTAACGTACTTCTAATTACTCATACTTACGTACAGTAGAAAGAAAGGAGAAACTAATAAAATATTAATTCAGAATGTTCTTTGGCTAAACTTACATACATAAGAAGCCTATTAGAAGTCTAAAAATGCTTTAATATGAACAGAACATTGCATTGCACATTTACCCTCCTTTTAATATTATTTTTTTAACTTTTCGTTGTTTGAGTGCTTCTTGAAACTTTGAATCCTGCGCTAGAAAATAAATACATTTACATATATATAATGCCAAGCTTAATGGGTTCAAAACGAAATGGTAATTTTACTATAAACGCAAACTATTGTCTCTTCAAAAACTAGTATTATCTTGATTATATATTGGAGTGTAAAAACAACAAAAAAATGTCTTAAGATTATTTCAAAGTTGACAAATTTATTTTATCTCATAAATTTTCTTTTGTTTCATGAGCTACCAGGTTTTGAAAAACAGATGTATTCAATAAAAAATTGTGTTAATATTATTTTAAAACACACTGTAAATAGTTTGTATTTAAATAATTTGTTTATACAGTTCTATATTTAAAATAAAAAGTTGTTAAAATAGAAGGTATAGTTATTTAGAATAAATAAAAAATTTTTTCTAAATAGTTTGTTTATATTGGTTCAGTTTTGCGTTGTGAACTTGAAATTTTTTTATTAAAATAACTGAGATCAATTGATTTAAGCTCAGTTCTAGAGTAAACTTTGCCAGTTGTCATTAAAGATGGGTATTGATTGGTTTTTCGGATTAATTAGGATAATTTTCAATATAATCAGTCTTTATAATTAAACAACTTTTAGAATAATTTTATTTTGTAAATATTTGGTATGTTTGATTTATATGTATATATAAAAAGCTCAATATAAAACAATAGTTTGCATAACTGAGTGGTTAAATATTTAGTTACTAATGTTTTTTGTAGATTGAAGCTGATAATCTTCAATTCTGATGTTAACAATTGGAAAACAATATTTATATAGAAACCCAATTACTTATCAAGATATTAACGGAATGGAGTGTAAAATCTAGTACAACCTTCCTATAATATTTCACGATTTGTCGCTTTCTATTTTTGTTTTGAAATAATGTAATTATTAAACTAATAAAAATAAAATTATTAGTATTTTAAAATTATTTAAAGCTTTTTTTTTTAGATTCAAATTTTATATGGTGCACGGATCGGTATCAAAAGTTCGAAAAAATTTGGGAATATTCGAATTATATCCTGTTTTTTCAAAATCCAGCTTTTTCGAAATTGTAAATTCATCGCGCAAAACTAGAGACGACTGTAAATATCTGAATTTGAAGGCAGTTTAGACTTAAGTGTATGGATCGGATCAGAATCGAAAAATAAATCGATTTTTCGATTCTGATCCGATAGAATAGCTATGTTTGTCCGTCCGTCCTTCAGCACAATAACTCAAAAACTAAAGGAGCTAGGATCTTGAAATTTTCGCAAATCTGTTTTTTTGCAATAGCCGTCATCGCTATTTAAATCCAGTAATTTTGGTCCATGGGTTCGGGTAGCTGCCATACAACTTCTTTTTTTATATGAATATTACTCTGTACCTATTACAGCTTGTACCTATTTAGTTTTATGGCCAAAGTTTCTGCAAAATTTGGTTGGTCTATTGCAGTGGGTTCGAGTAGCTGCCATACAACTTCTTATATTATATGAGCTTATATTATATTACTCTATACCTATTGAAGCTGGGTATCTGAAATTTTGCAAAAAATAGTTTAGTGTAATGGCCAAAGTTTCTGCAAAATTTGGTTGGTCTACTGTAGAGGGTTCGAGTAGCTGCCATACAACTCCTTCTTTTATATGAGCATTACACTACAACTAATGAAGCTGGGTGTATGAAACTTTGCCAAAAAAAGTTTAGTGTAATGGCCAAAGTTACAGTAAAATTTGGTTGGTCTACTGCAGAGGGCTCGAGTAGCTGCCATACAACTCCTTTTTTTTAATGAGTATTCCACTACACTTAATAAAGCTGTATGTTTAAAATTTTTCCAAAAGTAATTAACCGGATGATGTAATGTATATGTTACGGTCATACAGGTATCTCAGAGTTAATACAGTCTACACTACTACACTCTTCCTCGTTTTTCTAGATTTTATTATTTTTCAATGTTAATTTAACCGTGAGTTCTTTGTACCCGTATTACTATATAGTCCAAGGGTATAATAAATTTGCCATTACGTTTGTTACGCAGAGAAGGATGGGGTGTAGATATAGACTCAAGTGTATGGATCGGATCAGAATCGAAAAATAAATCGATATGTATATCCGTCCGTCCGTCCGTTGTTACCACGATAACTCAAAAAGTAAACGAGCTAGGATTTTTGAAATTTTCACAAATTCGTTTTTACACAAAAACCGGAATCGCTATTTAAATCCAGCCATTTTGGTCCACGGGTTCGAGTACCTGCCATACAACTTCTAATTTCATATGAACATTACTCTATACCTCTGGAAGCTGCGTGTCTGAAATTTTGCCAAAAATAGTTTAGTATAATGGCCAAAGTTACTGCAAAATTTGATTGGTCTACTGCTGAGGGTTCGAGTAGCTGCTATACAACTCCTTCTTTTATATGAGCATTACTCTACACCTAATAAAGCTGAATGTTTGAAATTTTGCCAAAAGTAATTAACCGGATGATATAATGTATATGTTACGGTCATACGGGTATCCCAGAGTTGACACAGTCTACTCTACTACACTCTTCCTCGTTTTGTTTAAAGCCATTTAAAACAAAATTTTAATTCAATTTTTTAAACCATTTACCTGTGCGCTCAGATGACAAGTTTTATGAATTTTAATATCAATCGGTATTTTTATGTAAGAGACACTTCCTAAAATTTAAAACAATATTCCTATGTAATTTAGAGAAGATCTCATTTTTCCAAATTCGCAGAAAATATTAATTCCTTATTGAAGAAAACAATGCTCCATTTTCTTTCGCTTAAATGGTAAAATAAAATTTTGAGAGTTTTTTAAAGTTTTCTATACATAAATTTTTATATTATTTTTTATATTTCATTATTTTATTTCTAGGATGTTGATAGGTTTCAATAAATTAATTTTTATCTCTCTCTGTCTATTTGTCTAAGTTTTACAATAATAATTTCTTACTTTTAAAAAGTTTTAAATTTCTAGTTAAAAATCAACCGCGGACGAATCACCTCTCATATATTCATAGATTCAGAAACTTGTGTACATATCTTCTGTGCCCAAAATGTAGGAAAAGTTTGAATATATGCACTACAATCGTTCTCACAGGTATAAGGATTAAACAATAATTAAATTTAATTTTTGTGTAATTATAATGAAACCTTATAAATTAGGAATTTCTTTTCCTTGTACAGTTCAGGTATAAATATAAATTTTAAATTAATTTTTTTTAAGTTTCCACGCTTTTGTTTTAACTGTCCAATATCATTCTTTTAATTAAAACAAATATATAACATTTTAATTTGAAAATTTAGAGAGAAATATTGCATATTAAAGGTCTCGATGATTGTACGGACAGAATATTACTTTCGCAATGATAATTTTATTATGATAAAATAGTATTCATTTATGACATATTATCAGCTGATTATGTACTAGATTCATTAGAAAGTTTTATGAAAGAATTAAAAGTAATGTTTATATAAAGTATATAAAGAATTACCGTTACAAACTCAGCATTAAATTTTTTTTAGAATAATAATCGTAAAAGCTTCTTTTAGTTAAGCAAATTCTATTCTCAACGAGGAAGATTATAGTTGCCCTTGCCAACTATTAGATACCCAGTATAATGTTTAAATCCATATATATCTATTCTAATAAAAAACCGTTAATTTGTTCCCTTGTGTTATAATATAAAAAAAAAGTAATAAACAAAAAATTTGACCCACCCTACTCCGAAATCGATGATGTTGACCGATCCGATGACCGATGATGAGATCGATGCGTTACATATGGAGAAGTAATTTTATTATACCTGTGGCCTTTATTATATGCACGGGTATAAAAATAAGTCTAATGCAATTTTTCAAACTACTCGTTTTTCTTACTTAATACTAATTTGTTAAAAAAATTATGCCTTTATAAATGATTTTTAAATCACTCAAATAAAAATACTATAAAATAATGACATATTGATTTACTTAAGAAATTGAAAGAAATTTTGAAAAAATTTAAATGTCCTTGAAGTACAGTATTGCAGTTTTCACCAGTAATTTCCTCTTCCTATAAAAGTTCATGAAGAAGCTATTTACAGAAAATTTTATCTTTGTAACCAATTTTGTGTGGTTATAAGTTTTCTTGGCATATTAATGAATCGATATAAGTACTCATATAAGAGGTGTTCAATTTAATACTAATCGATTTTTAACTTGGAATAATTTTCTTTCATCTCCACTATGAAGAGAGTTTTTCCTATATAATTGCATAAATTGTTATGTATATATGTTTATATATTTTTATTTTACCCAATAAAGGAAGTAAGGTTGTTTTGATAAAATTTATTTTTAACTTTATTTACAATGCAAGTATGTACACTTTTCTTGTTTATTAAATGTAAACATTTTTTTATGCATATTCTTCCAATGTACAGAGTGTTATAAAAAGATTTATGCAAGACGAAATTGAAGACCTTATAATGGTTATTTTTTCCTTGATGGATTTGAATTTAAATTTTAGGCAAGTATTAAGTGACGTCAGAAAAAGATAATTAACACATCTTATCGGAGAATTAATAAGGTAAACGAATCACGGCTTATGCATAATTATTTGCGCATGTTACCGCTATTTAACATTGAATGTTTTTTGTAAACTTGGTAAAAAAGTTTAAAACAAATTTTAATTTTTTATTGATATCCTCTCAAATTTTCTAATCATCCTTTGGTAAAATGTGTTTCGATTTCCAAAACCAAAAGGTTTATTTATGTGTATGGTCCATCCATAAATTGTATTTTAAAATGAGAATTATTTGTTAGTCGCTAAAGTCAAAATCCACATTGTTCCTCGAGCTGAGCCTATGACATTCGTAAGATATAGGAGGTTTCTGTCACTTTTCTGTGTTTTAGGAAACCAGTTTGAGGAAACCTGTGACTTTCAATGTTTCACCATCTCTTATAAACTAAATATTAGTTAATGAAAAATGATTTTAACACTTTAAAAATGTGATTATACGAGATAGCTTTAATTGACATAAGATAAATAAAAATTTCTAGGCTAACTTCATTAGATAAATATAGTTAAATTTTTCTTTTTTAAGACACTCTGTACTGAATCAAATGTTTAGTGCATATTTTTACAAGAACTTGAAATACAGTTTTTTTTTTTTTTAATATTATAGTTTGTTATACATATATATTTATTTATAAACACAAGTAGTTGTTGATTGTATTACCTGTTTACAAATATTTTAATAAAAACTTATTCTGAGTATATTTATATATGTGCATTTGTAAATTTGATTATATGTAAGCAAAACTCTTTTTAAATGTAATTATGCTTGTTTTACGTTGTTTTAAAGAAAAATTTATTTAATTTTTTATAGAACCCGAGATAGATGCAAAATAAGATAATAATTATCAAGATTTAAAGAATTGACTAATTAAATTTAAATTAATGAATGATGTAATCTTAATAAAAATTATTTTAAATTAAAGACCTACCAGAGGATAAAGTTTTAATTTAAACGAGGAAGATTATAGTTGTTCTTGTCAACTTTTAGACATCCGTTTAAATGCATTATTGTGTTTAAAATAACAAAAAACAATAACTGGTTAATGAAATTATATTAAACGAGGAAGATTAAAGTTGCCCTTGTCAACTTTTAGATACCCGTGCGTGTATTAAATATATAAGAAATTCTTATATTGCAATTGAACTGTTTGACAGAAAATTCAAAATATTTGTTTTTTTATATTTAATTGAAAAAAAATTAATAAAAAAAAAATGAATTAAAAAAAAAGATGAATTTAAAAAAAAAATATGCTCTCAACGAGATTCGAACCAACACTTCTCAATTAAAATGTCGACGTCCTAACCACTAAGCCATCGAATTTATATAGACCTCAATTTTTTTTTAAATTATTATAGTTGCGATGGTATCAATTGTTTGTTTTGAATATCTGTTTTGAATTTTTTTAAAAATGTATTAAAAAAAATAAATAATTTATAAATGAGAATTTTAAGATGAATTTAAAAAAAAAAAAATTTTGCCCCAGCCAGGAATCGAACCAAAACGTTTTGACTACAAGTCCCATGTCCTATCCACCATACCATAGAATAATTAATAATTTGTCTACAAAACAAGTTTTTACTTATCTCATTATTTTTTTTTAAATAATTGTAGTTGCTATGGTATCAATTGTTTGTTTTAAATAACAGTTTTAAATAATCGTAGTTGTTATGGTATCAATTGTTTGTTTTAAATAACAGTTTTGAATTTTTTTATAGAAATATTAAAAAAAATTAATAATTTTTAATATAATTGAGAGTTTTCTGGCAAATTTTCTATAAAATAAAATTTTTCATACAAAAAATAAATACATATATTTTATTAAAAAAAAAATAGATAAAAAAAATTAAATTAAAAAAAAAAAAAAATTTTCATTAGCCTGAATTCGATCGAACCGACACATTTTTGCTACAAGTAACATGTCCTAACCACTACACCATGAATCGATTAATAATTAGACAACAATTTGTTTGTTAGCACATTTTCAAAAAATTTTGTAAAAATGTGCCTATATAGCTTCACTCTGTCCGTCCGTCCGTCCGTCCGTCCGTATGTTTACAAAAACTTTTACACCGTTTGAAATAGAGAAAAAAAATTTTAACCATGGGTAGTTTTTGCAAAAAAAATAATTTCGTAGAAGAATTTTTTTCTGTAGCCCCACCTGTTACGGGGCTACAGCCCCCCAAAGTTGGAAAAAGCCCTATATTTAAATTGTTATAACAAGAGTTCTGTTACATATATTTTCAATCTGAAAACGGCAAATGATAGCTGGTTTCATAAGCTTTATAAATTTTTACAAGGCAAATGTTTAGGGTTGCCATACGGTACTAAAATTTAACATTACGCAAAACTCAATTTTCGCAAAATTTTTGGCCACACATATCTTCTGAACGGTTCAAGCTAGGGTCTTGAAATTTTGGGAGAAGTTAGATACTCAAAAATTAGTAGGAGTCGGTTAACAAAATTTTTTTGTCAAGCCCCTTATTTAGGAGCTATAAGGGCTCGAAAATTGAAATTTTGCTATTTTTAAACACCTGTAACTTTAATACCTGTCCAATTTTTTTTTTAGTGATAGACAAAATTCAAAGCCCTATAGTTATATTTCAACAAGTGTCAAAGGTTTTTCTTAATTTTGAAGGGTCACGAAGTTACAGCCCCTGCAAATTCCAAAAAAGCCCTATATTTAAATAAACATTACAAGAGTTCTGTTAGGTTTATTTTCAATCGAAAATTGAAAATTGAAATTTTCAAACGGTATTAGAGAGCTGCTTTTATAGGCTTTACAAAAATATGTCGCTTAAATGTATAGGGTTGCCATCCGGTACTAAAATTTACCATTATATAAAACTCAATTTTTGCAAAATTTTTGGCCCCACATATATTCTAAACGGTTGAAGCTAGGATTTTGAAATTTTGGGAGAAGTTAGATCCTAAAAAAATAATAGGAGTCAGTTAACAAAATTTTTTTGTCAAGCCCCCTGTTTAGGAGCTATAAGGGCCCGAAAATTGAAATTATGCTATTTTTAAGCACCTGTAACTTGAATACCTGTCCAATTTTTTTTTTATTAATATACAAAATTTAAAGGTCCAACATTATATTTTAACAAGGTTTTTCTTAAATTTAAAAGGGGTTCCTTAAATTGAAGAAAGTGTCTCTCAGTTTTACCCATTTTTGCTTAGATAATAAAATTCTAAGTAAAATTCCAAATTTTTGTGTAATTCACAATTTAATTCCTAGAACCTAAAAAATTAGAGGATGAGGGGGGGGGGGGAGTTGAAGTTAGATTCTTGAGAAATTTGGCAACCTTCCCCATTAAAGGGCTATAACAACTTTTAAATAAAAAATTTACTGTTAGCAGTAAATTTTATAAGTCAGTAGTAACTATTTCCAAGTAAATATTTCCAAAGTTAAACGGTATGTAATACAATATAATTTTGAAAATGTGCTTTTTTAAAAACCCTTGGTTTTTTTTCATCACTTGTTTTTATATTTGCTTTCTATTTCGTTATTAATTTTGAAAATACTCATAAAATATCGAAAAATTTGTATGGCAGCTACCCGAAGCCTTTCTCCGATTTTAACCAAAAACAATAGGGAACCTACAAATTGTCTAAAAATTACTTTGTGAAAGTTTTGACTAACTAACAGAACTCTAGCTCTTATAGTTTTTGAGTTATCGTGCTGACGGACGGACGGACGGACGGACGGACACACATAGCTAGATCGATTCACTTTTCGATGCTGATTCGATACGTACCCTTGACACTATATCTAGCTCTTATATTTCGATGCGTTACAAACGGAGGAGTAATTTTAATATACCCGATGTTCATATATGTATGCACGGGTATAAAAAAAAAACAAAATTAGGCAGTTATACTAAGCTTTTCCCCAAGAAATCTGAAAATTTTCAAACTTTACTTTTCAACTTCATAGTGTAGTTATTCTAATGCTACAGATACAGGGTTCACAAGTTTGCATGACAGCAACCCGAAAAGGGACTTTTAACATTTTGAAAATTTACAGAGGTGCTTGGCTAACTTAATAACTTAACTTGTGTAATGTTAATCCTTCTAGTATAATAATAATAATAAAAAAAATACTACCATAATGTTTTTGCTATTTTTCGAAGCCCTAATAAATACTGTTACTTTTTGAATTTATTATTTACGTTAGTATGAGTTTAAGTGGAAGAAATTGTATGACAACATAAATATCCTTTGGTTTGAATTGAAAAATTATAGTTTCATTACAATTTAAAGTGTTTGGAATTTTATTCCTTGGTTATTTGTTTAAAAAATTGTTATAGCCTTCTGTTCTACAAAATTTATTATTAAGGTATTTTAAATGGCTTATAAGGAAACGGAATCTATGTAGAAAACTTAAGAAGAAGAAAACAAATATATATCTGTCACCAAGAAAAAGGAAGTTTATGAATTTCCGGGATTTTTCTTTTAAATTTTTTCTTTTTATCTAACTATCATCATTATTTTATCTGCATCATCGTCATCATCATCTTCAACATTACAAGAATATATAATTTACATAAAAATATATACATACTATAAATGCTAATATAGTATGTATATATATAAATATACAACTATTTCTATGTAGTTTTTATATTATATTAAAGATACAAGGTAAGTCCTATTGTCAAATACACATATCTTTTATTTTATTACAAACAAACATACATCCATAAAATGTATATGTATGTATTATTATATTCTAGTGTATCTTAATAAGTGATAAAACTTAACAAAAATATATAAACTGTAAATAAACGTATATGTATAGAAACTTATATGCAAAATATTTTAACAAATACTTGTAAAAACTAACGGATATAATAAATATACCTATAAAATTAAAATGCTATAAATCATAACGAATTTAATTATTATTAGAAATTGTTTTTGTTTTTAATCTTGAGATAAATCGTATATTGATCATATCAATTTTAATTCGCCTATACGTATGCAAAAATTGAAAAAAACTGTTTTTAAAACTCAGCTTCAGTGTTAGAATAATTCTTAAGCGTTTTGTCTTGCAATTGATGAAATATGAATGTATATCCTATTAAGATCATAAATATTTTGCAAGCATAGAAATTAATGGGAGAGTTTTGGATATATGAAAAAGACCTATTTAGATAAGATATGCCCATATGTCATAAAGCCGTTATGACGTCATTGTGACTCTATAACTCACTCGAATCTGTCTTAAAGCTATATTAAAAAAATTCGCGATTATAGCTTTGTGACTCAGCCGAGTGAGTTACAAAATTTTTTCACAATTCATTGTGGCTTTATGACATAAGGCATTAAATGACGAATGGCACCAAAATGTCATCGGAAAATATAATAATTTTTAACCCTGAATAACTGTGATTTTCAAAGGTTTTATAAATATAGTACCTATATCTGTCAAGTCACGTGTAATATTCGACTGAGTATAAAAGTTCGACTATCATTCGAATTACCTAAAAACGTGATTCGAAATGACTGACTACTAAACTATGCATCGTTTTAATTGTAATTATCATTCTGAACTCAAACATTAAATATTGTACTATTACCTTAAAATAATTAAAGTTTTATAACAAAATATTGAGTGCTAGTGTATAAAACCATAAACATATACTATACAAAACTACAAAACTATAGATATACATTTGTATATAAATGTTACGATGAAGAAGAGTTGAAATTGATTTAACTATTATTTAATATGGAAATAACTATTATTGAGGAAATTTAAAGTTGATTGTTTTTTTTTTTTTTTCTTTTTAATATTTTTAATTTTAAATCCGTAAATAAAGATAAATACTTTATCTGAATAAAATTACTCAGTTTAGTTCTTCATTTATTGTATGGAACACGTTCAAAAGTCATTATAATATTGAAGTATATTACTTATATATACAATTAAGATTGAAATAAAAATAGAAAAAGATAGAAAAGGAAATTAGTTTTAATGAAAAATTAAATTTATTGATATTTTTTTATTTAAATTATATTAAAATTGATATAAAATTAAATATAAATAGGTATTCTATTGAAATTTTGATGATAATTTAAAATTAATTTATAAATAATAAATATTACATTCTGTAATTTAGTTGTAAAATATCAATTAATTTGTGAAATTTGGATAAAATTAGTATTTTGTAATATGTGAGTTTCAATTAAAAATGATTTAAGAAATTTCTTTAATATTTAATAATGTTTATATCAAATAGTCACAACTTTTTTCCGGTGTAGATCATTTGCTTGATTCCGAAATAGATCATGTATTCATATCAAAATTTCTTTTATAAAATTCAGAATGAAGGATAAATCAATGTGCACTATTTTAGTTTGTGCGTAACCTATGGCATTTTGCTAAGGAAATCAATATTTTGTGCTCCTTGTAGTACCGATTTACTAAAATCTGAGGTGCTTCAACATTTATGTGTCTTTCTAGACGGGCTTGATGTTTTCAAGCGTAATTTTGAATATTATCTATAACTTTAGGAATATTTAAATCTTTATGTAGATCATCATTTCATACATACCAAGAAGCAATAACTATGTTGAGTAAAACTTTATTTTGAAACACTTGTATTTTATACACATAGCTTTGTTTTGTATAACCCAATAGTGGCAAAAATCCAAATATTGCGCCCCTAGGCAGAAATCTAATTTGCGCCAAACCGCACCATACAAATTTAAAAGAAAAGCCAAACATTTTTATTTTATTAAAGCTGTTATTTTATTAAGTATTTTATCTTTTCTAGCATTTATACTGTCGTTTTTAAATACTTTGCAATAGCGAGTTACTTCACACAATTTGTTGATACTTTGAGTCCACAATTGTTAATCACACTTCACACAATTTGTTAATACTTTAAGTTATGTATTGTATAAATTTTGGTTTTTAAAATATTTTTTAAAATTCAGATTTTTAATAATTAGTTTTCGAATGCACAAATACCCTTTAATAATTGTGAAATGCCAGCTATATTATCCATTTGTTACCTGAATTCTATCCATATTGCAGAGTATTATTACCAATAGCCAAATGCCTTTATTAAATATAAATCTTGATATTAATCATTTAATTATTTGAATAGAAACCTTTTGCAAATTTATGAAAACTTAAAAGGTTTCTTTGCAAAGGTTTAATTTAATTTATAAGCTATAGACAAATAAATTAACCAAATTTTGAATCAGTTTATTTTAATTTCGTTTATTTAAAAGAAATAATTATTTCAAATTAGGTACCGCTACATTGCTACTACATACTACTAATACTACTCCTACAAATATTGAGCTTTATACTTTATTAAAAATATTAAAATAAATTTAATATACTAGCAGATTTACCCGGCGTTGCCCGGAAGCTTGAAAATGGTAAAAAAGCAAGTTTCAGCCAATTTTTTGAGATACTACTTTGCCTATAAATGCCACAAAAAAATATTTGTGGAGTTCCGTTAACCCATCGTGGCCCAACAGCTTTTTATAAGTTTTTTCGTAGCTTTGCTATATATTAGAAATGATTTAACAGATTAACTTCAAATTTCGTATATGTGTTCTTCTTTGAAAATGAAGTTCAATTTACTAACAGACTTGAAAGTTGTTAACCCCTGCCGACGATTGTTCAAAAAAAAATTTGTAACTAAATTACGTCCAATTTTTGAAAGTAGGTACAACTTCTTTGAATTAGGGGAATACTTAAAAAAATCTTAATACTTAAAAATGTCGAGTTCTTTTAATCGATTGCGAAACAAAAACTTTAAAAAACAGTTTGCAAAACAATTTGAACGATTATCTCTAATTTTTCTATACATGCTGCTTCTTGACAATTTGGTGCTCCTTGACGATATAGTTGAGGATGGTAGGTTTCCGGTGAACAATGTTAACTGAATTAAAATGACTATAGGTCAAAAGGGGATTTTCTTGAATTGCCAACGCTTGAATAAAATATAGTCGATGGTTTAGAAAAGGTTTAAAAATTCGCTTTTCAACTTATATTTTGTTTAGTCCTGAAAGTTGTAATACGCTCTTCCTCGTTTTTTTATGATTTTATGAGAGAAATGTAGGCTTATTTTTTGGAAAAACTGTTTTAAAATACTATGTACTATGTATAAGCATTATATATAACAAATTGAATTTTTTGATTTTTAGATTTCATTTGAAGAAAACTGAAAATTTCATTGAATCTTTGTTCAAAACGCACAAACAGGTCAAAACCAAATTAACCCTGTGGGTTTTAATTAAAATGCTGATACAAAATTTTCAATAAAATACTTTGAATCGTATAAGAAAACTTCATAGCGTCGTCGTGGAAAATGGGTTAATCGAACTTAACTAAAACTTTTTGCAGCCTCTCTTTTAGACTACAAAATCAACCTGTAAAATTGGACACAAATCGAAAACACAAAATTTTTTGAAAGTCCGCCAGGCAGAAATGGGTTAATTTATTCCAACCAAATTTATACAACTAAATGCGGTTGCTAAGAGGAACATTTGTGCCAAATTTCAAGTCAATCGGTCAAACAGTTTTGACTCGACATCAAAAACATTGAAAAGCTTCTTTGCACTCTCGTGCCCAAACGGGTTAACCGAACTCAACAAAAATTTGTCCCAGACTTTATTTTCGACTGCGAAACCACCTTGTAAAATTGGACACAAATCGGAAACACAAAATTTTTTGGAAGCCCTCCAGGCCGAAATGGGTTAAATTATTCCAACCAAATTTATGCAACTAATTGCAGTTGCTAAGAGGAACATTTGTGCAAAATTTCAAGTCAATCGGTCAAACCGTTTCGGCTCGACATCAAAAACATTGAAAAAGCTTCATTGCGCCCTCGTGCCCAAACGGGTTAACCGAACCCAACAAAAATTTGTGCCAGCCTCTCTTTTTGACTGCAAAACTATCCTGTAAAATTGGACACAAATCGGAAACACAAAATTTTTTGGTAGCCCGCCGGGCCGAAAGGGGTTAATTTATTCCAACCAGTTTTATACCATTAATTCCGTGTAATAAGAAGAACATTCGTGCAAAATTTCAAGTGAATCGGTCAAACCGTTTCGACTCGACATCTAAAAAACGAAAAAGCTTAAAACGGCTCTGGAGCCGCAACCTGCTGACTTATAAAAATGCGACATAGCCTATGTCACCCCCCGGACTCCCAAAATTATTCCTCTAAAATTTGGTGTCAATCGGACCAGTGGTTTTCACGTGAATCCTGGACAAACAAACAAACAAACAAACAAATAAACAAACAAATTTTCTTCTTTATATATTAGAAGAAGATGTACGTATTTAAAATATTTCAATTTATGACATTTTTTTGTAATATTTCCAGTATGTTTTAAAAACGATAGCAAATCAAACTGCTAATAGACAAAGATGTTAGCGAGACTTAGCCATATTTCACATCTCTTAGAATTGTTTAGTAGTCACAATTAATTTTTTTATAGTATAATACAATCATCAATTGTATTGATAGAACGGATAGGTATTAGAAATAGAATATAGAGGGAAATATGAAGAAAAAATTAATATGAATTGAATATTTTAAAAAAATTAATACGTTGTCATCATACTTTTTTCAGTTTAAAGTAATGGCCTATCTGCAATGATGCTCTCATGTCGCTCTAATTCCGCTCTCATAATGTAGTCAACAAAGGAGTGTCCACAATGAAATGTAATACATGACAGCATTTTTTGACATTGTTTTGTTTACAAATTTCATGAATTAAAAAATATTCAACAGTTTAAAGTTTATTGTATAGCTATTTTGAATAATGGTTTGTTATTATTTAACCCAAGATAGAAAAAGAATTAATATTTTTACTAATTTTTTAATCTGATATATTTTTTCTAATAAAAAATATTTATCAAAGTTCAATTATTTGACATTTGAATACGTAGAGAAAGCGAAAAAGTTAAAAGTTAAACAACTTTTTTAATTACTTCGACATAATGGCTGCGACATGGCTGCGTTTATTGTAGACACTTTCATATAATGCAATACATTTAACTTAGTTTGACAGATAGGTAAGTGTAGAGAGCTGAATGGGAGCATTCATTGTAGATAGGCTATAATTTAAATTGTAATAAAAAGCAGGGATGATATTCAGAAAAATTTAAAAGTAATAAAATGATTAATTTTTTATGTTTCTCACTAATCAAATAATGATTTATTTGATTTCGGTATTTTGTTGTACAAAAACCATATTTGACAACAAAACCATGAAGTTCGAAATGTTAAAACAATTACTTACAAAATGTATTTTTTGGGCAGATTTTTTCAATATTAAATTAAAAGTTATATTTTTGCCCCGAATAGTTAAAACTCATAACAAACTATAAAAAAAAGAATATAATAATATATGTTGACTCAAGCTAATTATCTAGGAAATAAACAACTTTTTAAAAGAAAACTTTTCCAAAAAACTTTTCATAAATTTGCAAAAGGTTTGAAAGGTTGCATTTAATTTTATTAAATTTTGAATTAATTGAATTTTTTTTTCAAATTATAAGTGATAAGAGTTTAACAATATTAATGAAATCATAATAAAAAATTTATTTAATTAAAAGAGAGCGTAAAACTGATAACTATAATATTGAGCTGATATTATTGTGTATACTATTAAAAGAAACGTGATAATTATTGTGTGAAAAAATTGATTTGATAAAATTTGGAATTATCTATGAAGTTTTGATTAATCATAACATTCACTAATTCAATTTTAAAAAATTGGAAAAACCAGAATTTACAAAATTTGAAGTTGATAAATTGAACTTAAAGATTTCAAATTATTTTAATTGGAAACTTACGAAATTAATGGAAACTTACGAAATTAATGAAAATTAAAATGGAAATCTTCTAGTAAGAAAATTTCCCAACTATTTTTATTGTTTACCTATGGCATTTAGCAGTAAATGTGTATAACAGATATTTTTATACCCGTATGACTATTAGTCAAAACGGTATACTAAATTTTTCACAAATTCGTTTTTATGCAATAGCCGCCATCGCTATTTAAATCCAGCCATTTTCGTCCACGGGTTCGGGTACCTGCCATACAACTTCTTATTTTATATGAGAATTACTCTACACCCATGGAAGCTTCGTGTCTATTTTGCAAAAAATAGTTTTGTATAATGACTAAAGTTACTGCAAAATTTGGTTGGTCTACTGCAGACGGTTCGAGTAGCTGCCATACAACTCCTTCTTTTATATGAGCATTACACTACACCTAATGAAGCTGGGTATCTGAAATTTTTCCAAAAATAACGAGTTCGTATATGTCGGTTTGTTTGAAGTGTATGTCTGTGAACTCTTGCCAACCTATAAAACCCGGTCGCAATGCGCAGCAGTAAGAGGCGAATGAATTCCACATCAATATTTAAACATGAGATAGTACTATAACACAATAGACACAATTCTAATTTGTTTATATTGTTATAACTTTGTATTTATATGTTATTCTATATCTGTGAGTTATATTATTAAATTTTTTGCTTATATTTTGTTTTTGTTTATTTTGTTATATTAATGTAGTTTTTTATTAATATTATATAATCTTATTAATTTTGGATAAAGCCATTAATGTGAACCAAATAGTGAATGGTGGCTGAGTCGAGTCAAAAACCAGATTAAAGCTTTTTCACTTTCACTGGGATTCAAAACCGGTTCTTTCGTATAAAAGGTCAGCACCCTAAACACACTAAAAGTTGTTTCACAAGTAAAAATTACTAATTACTTTAAAACCTTTTTTAATGCGATTTATGGTTCATTAATCTCTTCCTGTGATAGCTGTCGGTCTTGTGGTGAACATAGTTAAATTTTGTCTTTATTGTATTGCAATTGGTTGCAAAACGTTCACGAAAACAATACAATATATAAAAAATATATAAAAATATATTTGTATTAAATTATTTATTTATATAAAGCAAACATTATTCAGCTATAATAACAAAAACAGACGCATAATCCTTCTTATAACAAATGAATTAAATAAATCTTTAATAAAAATTTTCAAGGTTAAATCAATATTCAATAAATATAATCTAAAAATCTAATTCCTCTCGATTAGTTATTCCTTTATTACTACCATTTAATTTGTTCTGAATTTATTTTAAATGTGAAATATGAAATTGATGAATTAAAACATTTTCAAATATCTTCAATTTGCAAATCAGCCTCTTAATTTTTATTATAAATATATTTATCAGTTATTTTAACAATATCAGTTGTTTTATTTAGACTCATTCTGATTCAGTTAAACTCTAAAAAAAAATACCAAAAAAGATTAATATAATAAATGATTCTTTCAATATTAATTTACATAAAAATCAATTTTCTTCTATTAAATTAAACTTGAAGTTCTCGTATGAATTTAAGATAAATTTCCCTTTTAAAAATCTCTAAGTATTTTCATATTGCAACTACCAAAAAGCTGATACCAATTCAAAAACAATTCAATTTTAAAATGTTATTTAAGTAAAATTTATTACACCATCTTAAAATTAATTTGCTGATTAATAAAAAGTCGCAGAAAACTGATTAGTTAATAAACAAGTGATGAAAAAAAACCAAGGGTTTTTAAAAAAGCACATTTTCAAAATTATATTGTATTACATACTGAGTTTAACTTTGGAAATATTTACTTGGAAATAGTTACAACTGACTTATAAAATTAACTGCTAACAGTAAATTTTTTATTTAAAAGTTGTTATAGGCCTTTAATGGGGAAGGTTGCCAAATTTCTCAAGAATCTAACTTCAACTCCCCCCCCCCTTCCTCATCCTCTAATTTTTTAGGTTCTAGGAATTAAATTGTGAATTACACAAAAATTTGGAATTTTACTTAGAATTTTATTATCTAAGCAAAAATGGGTAAAACTGAGAGACACTTTCTTCAATTTAAGGAACCCCTTTTAAATTTAAGAAAAACCTTTAACATATATTAAAATATAATGTTGGACCTTTAAATTTTGTATATTAATAAAAAAATAATTGGGCAGGTATTTAAGTTACAGGTGCTTAAAAATAGCATAATTTCAATTTTCGGGCCCTTATAGCTCCTAAACAGGGGGCTTGACAAAAAAATTTTGTTAACTGACTCCTACTAATTTCTGAGTATCTAACTTCTCCCAAAATTTCAAGATCCTAGCTTGAACCGTTTAGAAGATCTGTGGGGCCAAAAATTTTACAAAAATTGAGTTTTATATAACGGTAAATTTTGGTACCGTATGGCAACCCTATACATTTAAACGACATATTTTTGTAAAGCCTATAAAAGCAGCTCTCTAGTACCATTTTTCGATTGAAAATAAACCTAACAGAACTCTTGTTATATCAATTTAAATATAGGGCTTTTTTGGAATTTTCAGAGGCTGTAACTTCGTCACCCTTCAAAATTAAGAAAAACCTTTGACACATGTTGAAATATAATTATAGAGCTTTGAATTTTGTATATCACTAAAAAAAAATTTGGACAGGTATTCAAGTTACAGGTGTTTAAAAATAGCAAAATTTCAATTTTCGAGCCCTTATAGCTCCTAAGCATGGGGCTGGACAAAAAAAATTTTGTTAACTGACTCTTACTAATTTCTGAGTATCTAACTTCTCCCAAGATTTCAAGACCCTAGCTTGAACCGTTCAAAAGATATACGTGGTCAAAAATTTAGCAAAAATTGAGCTTTGTGTAATGTTAAATTTTAGTACCGTATGGCAACCCTAAACATTTTTCTTGTAAAAATTTATAAAGTTTATGAAACCAGCTATCATTTGCCGTTTTTAGATTGAAAATATATGTAACAGAACTCTTGTTATAACAATTTAAATATAGGGCTTTTTCCAACTTTGGGGTGGTGTAGCCCCGTAACAGGTGGGGCTACAGAAAAAAATTCTTCTACGAAATTATTTTTTTTGCAAAAACTATCCATGGTTAAAATTTCTTTTCTCTATTTCAAACGGTGTAAAAGTTTTTGTAAACATACGGACGGACGGACGGACGGACGGACGGACGGACGGACGGACAGAGTGAAGCTATATAGGCACATTTTTACAAAATTTTTTGAAAATGTGCTAAAAATCGTAAACTAACTCTGTTTTAAGATTGTTTTATTTGAATGATTTGATGACTTATAAAATAAACAACTTTAATAGCTTTAATCAAAAAGTTTTATTAAAAATACTTTGTTTATATATGATTATATATTTCGTTTTTTTTAGAACAGCTGTTAACCTTTAAATTTCAAAGTATATATATTTACGATTTACAACGTTGGTTACACAAATCAAATATTTTTGAAACATACATTTATAGTTATGATAAACTCAGCCTTGATATAATTATGACAGCTAAAGTCGATGATCTAAAAGAAGTTTGATCTTAAGTGTCAGTTTTACTTAACAAGTTGAAATATCTTAGATTTTCAATATACACAATTCTATTTTTTGCCATTAATTTGAGCCCAATGGCAAAATGCAGCTTATTTGAAGCGAAAAGTAGATAAGTTTTTTTTTAATTTTTTTTATTGGGATTCAAACTCGAAGCTCTCGAACAAATGGTCACTCTAACCTTTGTACCATCTAGTTTATAAAGCTGATTATTATCAACGTAGCTTACATGTCTTAAAACGGAGGAACTGTTAAGAAATACAAATATTTAGTATATTATTTTCAATATTAGTTTTTTTACATCCTATAAAATTTTAAGTGTTTCAAAAAAAAATTC
Organism: Dolichopus griseipennis; assembly: GCA_963082915.1. Lineage (NCBI taxonomy): Eukaryota > Metazoa > Arthropoda > Insecta > Diptera > Dolichopodidae > Dolichopus > Dolichopus griseipennis. Next base: position 7,328,058 of record OY720441.1, read on the forward strand.
TTTAAAAAAAAAAATATCAGTATTTTTTTTACATATCTATAGGTTCAAATCATTAAATTTATCTCAGTGTATTATAAGCTTTCTAAAATTGCAATGTTTATTAAGACAAAAACTTTTTTTCTACATATCTGTCATTTTTTTATTATTTGTATAGCTGTACGAAAACAAGGTCATGGGTATATTAAAATTTCTCCTCCGTTTGTAACGCATCGATCTAGAGGCTAGTGTCAAAGGTACGTATAAGATCAGCATGAAAAAGTAAATCGATTCCGCAGTGTGTTGCCAACTGGCAATACCATAACTCCAAAACTAAAAGAACTAGAGTTTTGAAATTTACAGAAAGTAAATTTTAGACAATTGTAGGTTCCCTATTGTTTTCGATTAAAATCGGACCAAGGTTTCGGGTAGCTGCGATACAAATTTTTTGAACTAATAATAATATCTTCTTATGTTCTAGAAAATATTTTAAAGCATTCTTCGTTTAATTTACATTTTAAGAATCACAGAAAACATTCTAAATACTTTAAACAATGTGTTGGTGTTGTTATTTTCATTAATACAAAATGTACACACCTCACCACACCTCCATATTTTCGGGTATATATATGTACATCTTTTTAAAAAATCAACAACATCATTTACATAATATACATCCAAAACTTTAGAAAACCAATATGTATTTCGATCAAAGTAACAATATGTTATAGTATTTTTGGTAAAATATCATGGGTTCTCGTGGGTATTTTAGAGTTGACAGGGGCAACTGTATACTTCCTGTTTTTTTTTTATCATAGGTAATTTGTTGTTGTTATTTCATCATCTAACTGTATTAAAAACAGCTTTTGATAAAAGTAAATAAAAAAAAAAACAAACAATTTTTTTTATTTCCCTTGCAACCTCAACAGATATTAAGATAATCAAATGTAGAAGCCCCTTATAAAATAATATGTCTTATAAATTTTACGTTTGTCAGATCATCTGTCATTCATTATTGATCTTCTTTATTAGTAATTATTTGTATACGAAATAGTTCAACTGCTTTAATAAGCGGAAATATCTGTTAGAACATATTCGTATTTATTTTGTATTGTTTGGCATGACTAAAATTTTTAAAAGCCAGGACTAGAAATTTTAAAAGCAATGGCCGACTTAAATTTTAACAGTTATTGCATTGTTGAAATAACGACAAAATGATATTATAAAGGAAATAAATATAAAATAAAAGGAAAAAACATTGAACAAGTATAGAATTTAAATAGGTTCAGGATAATCAATTAATAATCAATTAAAAATTAATCGTAAAATACGTTCAAGTTAATCAGTTTTTGTTATTTGGGATTTGATTCAATTTTCGTACCTAATTATATTAATAATATTCAATTAAAATCGTAATAAAGTATTGTATAATTAAATACCTATAATTTTCTACTTATAATTTTGATAAGTGGCCCATAATCAAATTTATTAGAATCAATTTAAACAACGAAGTAAAAGTGGTTTGGTCTTATTTTAACTGATTAGATATTTCATATTAAAAATTAATATTTTAATGTTTACCCAAGTGGTTTGATAATAAGATTTAGATATTAAAATCAATTTCGCAATAATTTTTTTTTTATTCGAATTTGTATAAAAATCAAAATTATTTATTTTGAAGCACATAACGAATTCGAATTTTAAACGATTAACTTAAAAATTTTATTAAATATCTAGTACGAATTAACCAAAAAAACAAAACAATGAAATTCGCATTATTCGCAATAGTTGCAATCGCTATATTAGTAATTGTAGAATGTAAACCAGCTAGTACAAATGAAAAAACTTGTACAGCACGTGGAGGATATGTAATTTGATTAATCAATTAATATATTTAGTGTTATTTTATATTAATTAAAATTTTTTAATTACAGTGTCAAAATCATTGGGAATGCTGCTCTAAATCATGCCTTAGTTATTCATATAAATGTGTTGGAGAAGATGTTGATGGTCCATATATTCCACCAATTTTCGCACCACCACATGTTACTGATCAAGATCCAGATGATGCAATTTCTTTAGATGAATTATTGGAAAATGTTTTTGGTTAATAAAAAAAAACTAATTGTATATAATTTTAAATAATTGAAATTATTGTGTATTTTATTTTAAATTGAAACGTTTTTTAAATCGTACTGGACCTCTCGGCCTCAAACAAGGAATTGCATTTATTTTGGTGTGTAAAAATATAAATTCCTTACACCTCATACATTTAGAATGAATGGTGAATAAAACTCGCATTACATATTTTTAGTTTATTTTGTATCGAATGTATATATTTCCAAATTTTATATTCTATTAAACCTACGGAAGAGCCTTCGAACGAAAGTTTAAATATTAATATATAAAAACTTAATGAGTTTAGAAATTTAATAGTACTGCTTTGGATTAGAAATGTTAGTTAGAATTCCTAAAAGATTTATTTCATTTAAAAAATTTAAATACAAACAAAGAATTATAGAAGTTCATAACGGTTCGGCGCAATCTAAAATTGCCGGCGTGTTCACAATGAAATGTACATGACAGCGTTTTTTGACATTGCTTTGTTTACAAATTCCATGAATTATAAAATATTCAATAGTTTAAAGTATATTGTATAGCTATTTTGAATAATGGTTTGATTTTTTTTTTTTTTTTTTTTTTAAGCGCTAACTGTTCAACTGTTAGGCTAATAAGCCTGTCTATACCATAGGTACATGTTGGAACAGGGGGTCATATTATATTCGTGTTATTAGAATTGGTCTTATTGAATTCCACATACAATTTAAACATGAGATAGTACTAGGCCTTATAACATGTAGAAACGTCTTAGATTTTCAATATTTACAATTCTATTTTTTGTTTATATTGTAATATTTTATATTTTACTTATATGGTATTCTATATCTGCGAGTTATATTATTTAATTAAATTATTTGTTTATATTTTGCATTTGTTTATATTTTTATATTAAAGTATTTTTTTATAAAGATTTATAATTATTAATTATTGATTATGCCATTAATTTGAACCCAATGGCGAATGGTAGCTGAGTCGAGTCGAAAACCAGGAAAGTTTTTTCACTTTCACTAGAATTCGAACCCGGGCCCTTCTGCATGAAAGGTCGGCACTTAACCACTGTGCCACCCAGCTGATATTATTTAACCCAAGATAGAAAAAGAATTAATAATTCTAGTTTTTTCAATTCAAAATTCAATTATTTGACATTTGAATACGAAGAGAAAGCGAAAAAGTTAAAAGTTAAACGACTTTTTTAATGACTGCGTAATGGCTGCGATATGGTTGCGCCTATTGTTGACACTTTCATTTAATTCAATACATTTATCTTAAGTTGAAAGATAGCTACGTGTAGAGAGCGGAATGAGAGCGTTCATTGTAGATAGGCTATAAGTCTTCTTAAGTTGATAAAACTTGATTTTCTTTGTTTCATTGTATTCCGTTAATTCTTACTACGGTATAAATTTTAAGTTTTAACTTTTATAATATTGTTTCCCATGCTTATTTTGTTTCCATTCCTTTACTTCAGATTTATTTTTCTTTTGCGTAATGGTCGGGATTTTTATATTATTTTTTCCTTTTTTTTCAAAATATATATCAAAATCAAAAATATCATTTTTCCTTCCACATCGCTTTTAATGATAAATAACGTGACTAGGATTTTTTAACTTTCAGATTATTTAATATCATGATAATTTAATATCATAACGGTGTAATTCACACATACTAACATGTTAGATATTCTTTTAGTATGAATAACAATAGATAACATATAAAGTTTATGAAAATATATTTAATATTTTTATGCATTGTTATGTGCAATTTTAGGAAGACTGGCAGGCAGACAGGTGGTCTAAATCAATGTAATGAATTTCATTGAATATTCAAATTCTTGCTTACTCAGAAATCAGATTAGAGTTAAAGCGCTACTGTCTGGAGAAAACGTTTAATTCTCGGAGATTAAAACCCTTTCAATAGAATATATATAACAATTTTTGCATCTCATGCTTAAGCATTAAATGTCATTTGAAAATATTCTTCTCGTTTTTGGAGTTTCTTTATAAATCTTTATGTCTATTAATCTAGTCAAAATATATTAAGTGGCTTTTTTCAGATTGTAAGGTTACCAATGCAATTACCAATGCGTTTGTAAAGACGCTTATTGTGTTGCTGTTGTGAAGATAATTAGGGTTAATAGTTGAAAATATTGCTTTTAAAACAAATGTATCTCAAGTTTCTGTCATCGAACATTGTGAAAAGGTTCTTTTTTCTTTTTGTAAGTTGTCCCATTTGTTGGGGCAAAAATATTCGTGTGTTATAGAAGATGTAAGCACATAATTTTAAAAAAGTTGTAGAAGTAAGATGTTTCATTAGCAATATTTACTTTTGTAAAGTTGTTATTACCATGTAGCATTTTAAATACTGGCTTCAACGAACGTGGAGTCATTACTATTTTTAGAGAGGCAAATATATTGATCTGTACTCAGCTTAAGGAATCATATAAATACTATAATGAACAAATGACATTGAAATTAGTATTTGTCTTAGTAGTCCCTTACAAAGCATTGGATGCAGCCCAAAACTAATTAAGGAACCTAATTTAACAACTAATTAAACAACCATATGAAAAAAGCCTCGGAGTCATTGGAAACTTTTAGCTCACTAAAAATAGAATTTTGATATCCTAAAGACTTTTAGCTCATTTTTTGAGCCCACATAAGCCACTGTATTTCGGTGCAGAGCATCCGTTAAAAGGTATAGATAAAAAATAGTATTTCCATTTTCCTTGATAAGAATATGAATATATATAAAGAACGGTGAATAAATTGAAATTTTTAATTTTCAAAATAAGAACTTTAGGTCTATTATTCTAATAGAATATTATAAAAATATTATAAAGTATGAAAAGTATTAAGCTAAAATAAAATCAAATCTTATTATAAAATCTTGTACGAGTACTTGTAAATATAAAATATTTTTCCCACTCTAGTAATATACCTGGCCAATATTCATAGAATAGGTAATGTTTATGATATGCCTGATATTATTACTTCAAACTTAGTTCAATATATTTATGAATAAAGAACAGTGTTCCATTTTATAAACAGGAAGGAGTAAAAGAATAAAAGATGGATCTTAATGCATATTAACACGAATTATATAGTAAAATGGGACTTGGAAGTTGTAAAAAATTACATTTAATTTAATATATATGTATAAAATCTACATAGTTGTGTTTTAAACTTATGTTTATGAGGCAAAGGTGATTCACTCTTTATATTCGACATTTTGTAGAATGTTTTTGAGACTCAAAAACTGACAAAAAATTGTTCTGGAGAAAGATCAGTTTCAGTTCAAGTTCTTTTTAAGATTTTATTTTAGCCAAATTTATGCCAACACTGTCTGCATAATTTAGTTTGATGCATTATTAGAACTGTCTACATTGAAAATCAAAAGCTAATCAAAATCTATAATAATTCCATATAAAACAAAAATATAATATTATAAATATTAAAATAAAATTCTCACGGAGCACTGGTGTAATTTTCAAGTAATGATTCAAATTTACATGCTGTAATCTAATAATCAGTTATTATTTTTGTATTTCTCATCATAAATTACCTTTGTTTTATTTATACAAACATACATATTTATATGAAAATCCATATAAAAACAGTTATTCGTATATTATATACGTATATTAAATAAAATTATCTACACCAACTCCTTTTGAAGGCTGAAAATTTAACACTGATAAAATCAAAATTAAAAAAAAAATTGTAGTATCAGAGGTTGTTGCAGGGAATGGAAATAATAATCAATTGTCTTATATGATAAAATTTTTAATGGATTCTTAGTGAGAAAAATAAAATGAAATGGAGTTAAAAAATTAATTTGAACATTTTAAGATAAATAATTTTTTTTTAATAAATTCAGCTTTAAGTTTTAGACTCGCAGTTTTTAATTGAAGGGGTTTATTTTTGAACACTTTTTTTTAAATTAAATCCAAACGTAGTTTAAATTATATTTAACAGCTAAAGAGTTAATAATTTGTAATATATTTTGAGGACATAGATAATTTTTATAAATCAAAATAAATAATTTTTATAAATCCAAACACATAATATAAAGAATTCAAGAATAGTATTTTTTTTTTTTATTTATTAATTATTCACAGACTCTAAGAAGCGCTTTGCACTTGTGGCGAACCTTTTGTTTATATTGTTATATTAATGTATTTTTTATTAAAGACATATAATTATTAATTATTGACTAAGCCATTAATTTCAACCCAATGACGAATGGTAGCTGAGTCTAGTCCTTTCGCATGAAACTCGGCACTCTATCCACTGTGCCACCCACCCGTATCTAATACATTTTCTGAAAGTTACAACAAATTTGCTGCTAGATAGACTGTGTGTTAAATATCAAATTAATAAAATTTTTAAATTGACAAACTAAAATATATATACTTGTCTTTACTATTTAAGGTACCTACCTATAAATACACTCTAAACTATCTAAGCTAATAAATTCAAAACTTTTTACAATTTAAGTGATAAATTAATATGCAGATCAATGTAGTCTAAGCCTGTAAGACTTTCAATATTGTTAATTGGAATTTGTAATGTATATTGAAATCCAATTATTTTGAAAATAATTTTCATATATATACGTGTATTATTATGTTGTCATATCTTTTTTTTAGCACATTTTCAAAAGATTTTGTAAAAATGTGCCTATACAGTTTCACTCTGTCTGCCAGTCTGTATTTTTACAAAAACTCTTACACCGTTTCAAATAGAGAAAAGAAATTTTAACTACGGCTAGGTATTGCACAAAATATAATTTCATGGAATAATTTTTTTTTATAGCCCCACTTGTTACTAGCTGACCCCCCAAAGGCTGAAAAGCCCTAAATTGAAATTGTTATCACAAGAGTTTGTTTCAATTTGAAAACAGAAAAGACAGCTGCTTTTATAAGCTTTAAAAAAATATATTGCTTTAATGTATAGTACTAATATCCATTTTTCGAAACTCAATTTTTGGAAAATTTTTGGTCCCTGGTCATCAGAAACGAGTTGTAGTCGGAAAGGAAATTTTTCGGAACCCCTGTTTAGGAGCTAAAAGGAACCCCAAATTTAAATTTTGCTGTTTTTAAGCACCTGCAACTTAAATACCTGTTCAAAACTTTTTTCAGTAATATACAAATTTAAAAATTCCAACATTATGTCTTAACATGTGTTAAAGGTTTTTCTTAAATTTAAAGGTCCTTACAGTTGAAGAAATTGTCTCTTAGTATGAACTATCTTTGGTTGGATAATAAAATTCTAAGAAAAATTCCAAATTTTAGAGGAAGCCACATAATTCCTAAAATCTAAAAATTGTTGCGAAGGGTAGATTCTCGAGAATATCCATAAACTTGCTTAGTAGAAATTAGGAAACCTTCTCCATTAAAGGGTTACTAGGACTTCAAAATTTTCTATTTTTATAAATCATTGCCTTAGTAACTAGTGCATATATTCCCAAAATTAAACTCAGTATGATATAATTTTGAATGTGTTTTTAAAACACCTGGTTTTATCCATCACCTTTTTTTAAATATATTTTTCCGTACTTGATCAATTTGTACAAACAAATTTTTTAATTGATATTTGATGAAGTAATTTTTCAATGATGAAAATAATATACAAAAAAAAAAATTACATTAAGAAAATATCAATAACCAATTAAAGAGAAAATTTTAATTAAAAATTGAGTATATTGTTCACTAAATTGAATGAAGAATAAAATAATAAGAAAAATAATAAGTTTTTTTTTCAGATATATAATATTATGTCATATGTGCCTTTTAAATCTACTTTCCAAACAACCGTTATCATCATATTTCCCCTTCAAAATCCTCTTCTTCTAAGTGAAGTCTACGGATATATTTTCATATGCATTTATGATGTATAATATGTTGCAAAATATATAATAAATTTTATGTAATTATAATTTTCAAATAGGTCTTACTCCACACTTTCCTGTAGATTTGAATTTTGTAGGGTTAAATAATAAAATTGTTTTTCCAAACTAAAATTCTTCAGTTGATGTATAGGTTTTAGTGTGTCTAGAAGTTTGTTAAACAAACGCAGGACACACAAAAATTTTAAGAAACAAACACATAAACAGAAAAAGTAAAACTTATAAACAAATTTCTTAAATTTTGTGAAGTAAAGTAAATGTAAATATAAATTTTTTTTTTAATTATTTTCGAATATTATAAGCTTTGAATTACAATGAAAAATATTTATTAGATTGTTTTAAAGTAAATTTATAATATATTTTAGTATACTATTTGATTATATATATATATCGAATTAGATTTTCATTGTAGCGTATACTAATTGTATGAAATATAACATAGGATCGCTTTAAATTTATAATAAATTTTGATAATTTATTTTCTGTAGCAATAAGTCACTTAAAACATAAATTAATTCGCAATTATATTAATTATATTTATAAAGATGAGTTCATTATTTTGACTTATAAACTTAACTGTTTAAGTATATAGAATCTAGTAAAAACCAACTACAACGCAATATTTTATCACCTGTCAAATTTGATCACTCGAAAATAAGCATTTTAATAAAAAAAAAAAAATTGCGACTTAAATTTATTGAAGGTCAAAAACAAAAATTTTGAAAAGTTTTTCATTAACAATCGAGTTAAAATTAAATTGCAACGTAATTGACTAAATATCGAATAAATAGAAAGTTTGTTATTGAAAGCTTTATAAAGTTCATTTCGATTTTGTGTTTTTAATTCCAGGTGGTTTCGACTTTCAAAATATTATTTTTATTTTTTATTAATATTATATTTATTAATTATTTCTAAACTAAAATTGATTGTAATTGTATAATTTATTAGATTGTAGTTTTAATTAAATAATTTCTTATACATAATTTTATATATATTGTAAAATTAACTGAAATTAAATCAAATAAAAAAAAAAAAATTTTAATCCAAACTTTTCTTAAAATTTTCTGAATGATGTATTTTACTTTTACGCCAGAAAACCTTGATATCCATGAATTTTTAACCGCTTTGACCTAACTCAATTTTTAAAAAAACTGGATGATTTTAAAATAAATTTTTTTTCCTTAAAAACTTTAAAATGCATACAACTCAAAACTATAGTTTTCCATATACGCCATTTCATTATTAATGGGACGAATTTATAATATATTAAAAAAAATTTCAAATTTATTTTGTATTTACATATTTTATTGGATTGAATAATACATATTCACATATAATTTGCACAAATATCAGGATCATAATTTTTTTGACAGGATTTATACATTGAATGGTAAAAATGACTTAATTGAGGAGCACCAAATGTATCTTCAATCTGGAAAAATATATTAAAATAATTTTGAAAATTGATTTTATTTTTAAAATAAAAAAATAAATAAAAAAATTAAAATAACCTGAACAGAAATACAGATTAGCAAAAGAATAACAGTTAATAAAGACAAAAGCGACGCCATTTTGAAATGATAATGAAATTAAATTTAAAACAACAAAATTTTAAATAAAAATTAGATTTAACCAATAAAATTTAATAAATTAAACTGATTTCTTTGAATCTTGAAGTGATGCTATTTATATTGAGATTAAATTTTTTTTAAATAAGAAAGAAAATAAATAACAATTAAACAACTGTATAAATGTTTTGATAAAAAAATACCTTGGCTATGCAAATTCAATTGCGATTTAAAATAAATTTTTTTAATTAAATATTATTATAAGATTTAGAAATTTCTTTTTTTTTTATATTTTAAAAAAATTAATACATCAGTTTATTTAAAAATAAATAATATACAGTGGAATCTCCTAAAGTGCATAGTTCAGAAGTTATGGGACAATTGTATTATATAAAAGTTTTATGCACTTATATGTAACAAAGCACTTATATCAAACAAACTTGCCAATTTACTTAACTTGTCTAATTTTTATTTTAACTTCATAGTTTAACTAGTTCTTCAGATATGTAAGCAGGGTTCCAAAATTTGAAAGACAGCTCCGCGAAAATAAAGCCTTAACAATTTGAAACTTCATATAAGTGCTTGTCCTAATATGTAACTTAACATGTGTTTAAATTTTCATCCGGCTAGTATTATTAGTTCTAAATAAATTTATATTGCTAAAATTTGTATGGCAACTACTGCAAGCTTTCGATTTTAATAAAAACAATATGGAACCTATACAAATTATCTAAAAACCACTTTATGTGAATTTCAAAACTCAAGCCATTTATTTTTTGATTTATCTTACTGACTTACAGACAGAAGTTTGATTTCGATGCACTGCAAACGGAGGAGCAATTTTAATATACTAATAATATAAAGTTTTTTTTGCAAATTATTACGGCCAAAAATAATTTGTATTATTTTTCTTTTTTACTAGAATATTTATGTATACCTGAAAGCTGGAGCGCCAGCGCTCATTATTAATATGGTTATTTCTTGAAATATATATATATATAACAAAATTAGAATTGGTTTGTCTTTATTTAAATTTTAGAATTTTTGGTATTTACTATTTAGAACTTTTGGAAATTTTTTTCTAAAAAAACAAGACAAACGCAATTGTGTATGATGAAAGGTATGAAATCGTCACCAGTCAAACATTAAAAATAAATTAATCATAAAAACAATTAATTTAGAAAATAATATACGTCTAATTACTTTTGGTCACATTATTCGTACAAGTTTTTTTAAATTTGAAGAGTATACACTCAAAATTAATATCATTTCATAAACCTAGTTATCGAGTAATTGAAAGAATTATCGAATAATTGAAATAATCATAAGTGCATCGAATTAAAATGATAACGGTTTTTTGGAGTATTATATTTTTTTGGAGTTTTTCTAATTGAGTTTTAATGGTATAAATAAACTAAAATTTGCAATTTTTTAACATTCAAAATCTGTCTTTCAATCAGAATAAAATTTTGAAATCATAATGAATTTTAAATTAACAATAACTTTCGCTCTATTTTTAATGACAGTTACTTTAAATAACTGCCAAGCTCAAAATGTAAGTATGAATTAAAAAAATATTAATAAAAATTTAATACAAATATTATAATATCATATCAGATTGATGACGATGAAATGGTCATGATCCCTCGTAATATTTTGGGAAAATTACTACTGTCAAAATTCGATAGTCCACAAAATTGTAAAAATATTGGTGAATACTGTACAGTTTCTGATCAATGTTGTACCAAAAGATGTCACAGCTTTTTGGCCAAATGTGTTTCATAAGTCAATAAAAACATCTCTAATTAAATGAACTTCGATTATATTCAATGCTTAACTTAACATTTAGAAAATATATTAAATTAGACTATATATTAAATATAATATTCAATAAAAACTAATTATTTTGGAATATACAAATTTTTGGAATATGTTTAAAAATATATTTTTAATTTTTTTTAATACAATTTGAAGTTTGAAGTGTATAAATGAAGTGAAACGTTTAATATTTAATAAATTTAAGTTATGGTTATTTAAACTAAAGTTAAAGCGAAAATGTGTTCAAAATAAAAATTCATTAAAAATAGAAATGTTTTGTCAAGAAGAATAAAACAAACATGCTGTTAAATACTAATGTCTTTTTTCATATAAAAGCCTTTTAGAAAAATGATTTGAAATGTTAAAAATTTCCCTAATTGAAAACCTTAAAATATGCAAAAAAATATGTTTTAATATAATATAAATTTCATGTTTTGATTAATTTTTTTTAACTTCGACTTGAAATGATGTTTGCGTCACGCAAAAATGAAATTCAAAATGTTAACGTACTTAACGAAAGAAACAACCGTTAATCTAAATATTATTTACAAATAATTTCTGAGAGCTGACATTATCACTTAGCTAATATAACAGCTTTCCAGCTATTCAATTAATATAAAATCTTTTATACGAGCACACTACAAACATTTTTAAACCCGTGCATACGAATAAGATTATGGGTATGTTAATATTACTCCTCCGTTTGTAACGCATTGATCTAGTGATATAGTGTCACAGGTATGTATTGGATCAGCATCGAAAAGTAAAAAGATTCAGCTGAGTGTGTCAGCAAGATAACTCAAAAACAATAAGAGCTACAGTTTTGAAATTAACATCAAAGATTTTTTAAACACTTTCTAGGCGGTTTTTGTCTCCAAATTTTTCATATAAAATTTTAATTTTTCAGTACAAATTGTATACAATAAGAAATTATATGAGATTTTTTTTTATTCTTGTATGATCTTGTATGTACCTATTAGACATCTGCACGAATGTATTCAAAAGCTCTTTCAAAACATTCTATATTTTGTAAATAATTGAATATTCTGTTTTGAAAACTTTCAAAACGAATAACACATAACATATTCTGATTAGAATAGAATGAAACAGAACAAAATAATTTTGGAATGGAATGTGTATTCATTTATTTTGTATACAATGAATATGGAATGTGATTATTATTATTCGCATTTATATAGCGAGTATTTAGAATGATTTAGAATATAAGTTTTTATCTTATACATGTGGAATAAATGTAAGATTAAAGAAATCATAGTATGAAGAAATTATTTTTGAATTGTATTCTGAAATAGGCTATATTATGTAATATGTTATGAATATGTAATGAATATGAAATATATCATAAATTTATTGAGGAAAACGTAAAAAATCAGATAAAACATACTACATTATGATGTATTGCAATTTTTTATGGCTTATCAAAATCTTCTTTTTACTGTGAAAATAAATGTTATTCTATTTATTTAATTATTTGGGTTTTTCAGTTATTTAAATAAAAATACTAAAATAATTACTAATTTCCAACTACCTAATAGGTACATATTTTTTTTTTTGGTTTATTACATTTAGTCAATAAAATGACTAAATGAGGTTAAATATTACATTTTAAAATATTAACAAGGAAAAAACACTTTATTTTAATAGATTTTATTATTTTAATTAAATTTTTATTGTAAATGACACTTTAATTACATTTTTTTTAAATAATCCATCAACATCTTCTCCACAAAATGACGAAATTTCAATTGTTTTCATTTCAATTTATTAAAGAAATATAATTTATTATTTAAGTTAAATTTTAAACAATATTATAAACTTATACCTTTAATTTTAACACAGCTCAATTTCTACTCTATCTAATTCAATGATATTATCTTAAATGCACTTTTAAAATTAATTAAAATGAAAGATTACCTATTACTATGAGATGAAACACTTTAATTTAAACATATTAATACATTTTTCACAACTACCTAAACAAATACGTCATCGCTAACGATAATTTTATTATTTTTTTTAATCAATATGAATATCTTCAAAACTAATAGCACTGGGGGTATGAAAATTACAAACGGTAAGTTATATAATAGGGCAAGACCTTATTTTAAGTATCACAATGTCAAGGCTTCATTTTCGGGGAGCTACCATACAGAGTTTTAGAAACTTGCTTACATATTCCCAGAACTATTGACACTAGAAAGTTTAAATTTAAAAAAGCAAGTAAAGTAATATGCTAACATACTAGTTTGCCAATTCAATAAAAAGTAGCTACCATACAAAGTTGTCATGAGGTTAAAAAAAAAATGGACATAGGGCAAAGTTGGGCATTACTCAGACTAACTTTAAGGGTATGCAATTTTATTTTAATATTATATTATTTGAATTTTTTTTATGGACAATTTCATTGAACCACAAAAAGAACTTTAAAAAAGTTTTAAATATTGTAAAATTCTATCTCTGTTATAAAAGTGAGTTCAGAAATTTTTCTAAATAACATTTAACAGAAAATATCAATTTGCACAATAAATTTTTAAAATTCACTATTATTGAATGATTTACGATTCTCTGAAAAAAGAATAAAAGCAGTACACAAACTTTAACAATTTTTATATAGAACAATTAGAAGTATAAAAAACTTTTATAACATTATAATTTTAAAACTAGCTTATTTTAATTTCAACCTAGTAACCTGTTTGGTTTGAAAAACTTTGTATATCAGCTTTTTAAATATGTCGTCGAAATATTTTAAAACCTTTCAATATTACAAGAATATATTATTATTTTACTGTTATAAAATTGGCGTTGTTTCAATGTCTTGCCGACGAAATATACCTTAAACCTTAAATAGCAGTCCTTTGATATTCAAACAGTGCCTTAAAAATTATATAAGTTATGCTAAGATCAAAATTAACTTTTAAAGCATATTTATCCGAATGTTTACTTTTATTATATTAAATTAATATAAATATTTTTATTTAGCGCAGTCTATTTATATAAAATTTAATTATTGATTATGTAAATAACATTTTTTATTTAAAAAAAATATTTAAAAAAAACAGCGTATTTGTTCATATGGTTGAAATATCTTTTAATTGTGTAAACACAAAGAAATTGTCAGAAAATAAAAGTTTTGTAAATATTTTCAATGGGGAAATTAAAATTATTTTCATTAGGTGATTGATTTAATTATAAATTTGTTAAGTATAGAACCTTTAACTGCATATTTATTTTTTAAACCATGTATATATCTTTAAAGCATATAATTTAAAGCAAGAATGCATCAACCCATAAAACCACCGATCTCTATGACAAAAACGAATAATGCGTTAAGTAATTTCTCGTGTAAATTAACACGAGAAATAACACTAAAAATTTCTGCGAAGAAAGTAACGCGAAGTTCATTTACCTTAATTTTTAGATTATTTATTTAAATTATAATCTCATTTTGTTTTTAATTAAATTATAACAACTTTTAAGACGAAACTTTACTCTATTTAAGTGATTTAATTACTTAAAATTCTTTCTAATAAAAACAAAATTTAATTTATATATATATACATATGAAACGAGCTTTAGAAATAACATATGTATATTTTATACTATAAAAATTATAAAAATGTTATTTATTCAAATGATTTCAAAATAAAACGAGGAAGAGTGTAGTAGAGAAGACTGCGTCAACTCTGGGTTACCCGTACGACCGTACTATAAACATTATATAATCCGGTTAATTTCTTTTGGCATAATTTTTAATATAGAACTTATAAGGCTTTCAGTTATGAGCAAAAGAAAATATAAGTTGAAAGGCAGCTCTTCGAACCTCTTCAACTACACCGACTAGATTTTATACAGACGTTGGCCATTGAAGTTAACCACTATTGAGAAAATTTAAAACATCCAGCTTTATTATGTATAAAGTAATGCTCATGTGAAATATGAAGTTGTGTGGCAACTACTCGAACACACTGTAGTAGACCAACCAAATTTTCCACAAACTTTCAAGAATTATTTTTGCCAAAATTTCAGACACCCAACTTTATTAGGTGTAGAGTAATGCTCATATAAAAAAGAAGTTGTCTGGCAGGTAATCGAACCCGTGAAGCAAACTGGCTGAATTTCAGTAGTGACAACTGTTATTGCATAAAAACGAATTTGTGAAAATTTTAGAATCCTAGCTCCTTTATTTTTTGAGTTATCGTGGGGACTGACGGACATACATACCTAGATCGATTTACTTTTCGAGCCTGATCTGTTGATCCGATCCGTACCTTTGAGTCTATATCTAACCCCCTCCTTCTCTGCGTCACAAACGTAATGGCAAATTAAGTATACCCTTTTCACATATTGTCAAATATTAGATTAATTGGTGATAACAACAATTTGAATAACTGCCACTGATAAAAATTAAGTTAAATTACCTTCTGTAAATATTTTTTATAATCTTTGAACTAAAAACTACATAGATATTAAACTCAAAATACGAATAAATATTTTTAAACAATAAAAACTGTTTTAAATTTTGTTTTTTAAATTTAAATTTAAATTTTTTTATTCTGTATGAATTTTTAATCATTTTTGATCTAATATAAACCTGCTACGATCTATGACCTTATCATAGAACATTTTTGTATTAAACTAAGCTTTATTTTACTGGAACAAAAAAAATACAAAAAAAATAAGCTACTTTTAAAATGAAAGAAAGTACTTAAGTACTGCTGCGCAAAACCAAAAACTGAAATTGTTACTAAAAGTATACCTTAAATCAAAAATTACATGCTAAATGCTAATAATTACATCAAATTGTTGTTCTGTTTCTAATACAACAAATAAGAACCGGGTCACCCCTTATGTTAATAACACTATTAAAAAAGCTTTCTATGTAATACTCTGCTAGTTAATTAAACTCTTTATACTTATGATTTGCTGTAACGTTATTAATTTATCTTAATTTACTACAGTAAAACCCAGATAAGAGCTCCATGCTTAACAGTTTTCCCTGTTTTGTAACCCAAGTTCAAAAAATGGGTTCAAAAATTTGTATGAAATTTTGAATAGAATTCTTGGTTCGACTTTTCCCAATACATTCAATCGTTTGAAAGTACAATTTAATTTTGAGAGTAATTTTTGTGAAAATGTTATAAGTGAAAAGGAATGAAATGGTTGTTAGGAAATTTAGGGTTAAAAAAGCTTTTATAAATAACGGTTTTCAATCTCTAAAAAACAGGTACCTAGTGAAAAAAAGGGTTTTTAAAAAAGTAAATTTTAAAAAATTGCATTGACAATTTTAAAGTCGTAATAATGTTCACACGATTCCATGTACTTTCACACTTATACTATGGATTTTTCCATTAAAACTTTTGAAATAAATTTGACCGAAAAAATAAGACGAAAATATTGTTTGAAGATTTTTAACTAAAATTGAGTTTGTTTTTAAAGCTCTAGTAAAAAAGTAAAACTCACAATAAAACTCAACTTTACTTTAAAGCTTTGTTTATGCTTTATTAATGTTTATTTAGGAAAATAAGTCGTTTCATTTTGTTGTACAATTTAAATTTAACATTTCACATCTATTTTTTCAAACTAGGTAAACCTTTAAAACTATGTAACACATTTAGCAAAATAAGGTAAACACTTTTTGGAACAGCAATCTTCAGAAACGTAACATTGTCCACCATTTGCTACACAACTTTGACTCTGCAAAAATTATTTTCAAATAAAAAAAAATATTTATAAATTTATTTAAAATCTAATTTGTGGATGAGCCTTAAGTGTGTTATAGAAATACTTACTGCAGTGATATCTAACATTACTACGAATACAAGAAGCGCGAAAACCAAAAATATTTTTGAAACCATTTTTAAAAATAATTTATCTTCCTGTATAAAATTTATTATTATTATTCCTTTCTAAAATTTCAATTAGAATTAATCTCATTTCATTGTGTACCGCCTTTTTATAGAGATTTTTGCTTGTGTGGCTAAATTTATTTCTAATTTTTGTATATCAGAATTACATACATAACATATTTATTCAAATGTTTTGTTGTTATGTCGAAATAATGGAATTGTAAAAAGTGATATTTTATTCGTTATTATTTTTGCAAATATTATGTTGTGTTCATTTATTTTTATACTAGACAGAAAGCCTATCGTCTGACAGGTCTGTTAGTGTAAAAACAAAGTTTTGTTTTTCTATTAAAATTTTAAATTCAATTTTAATAACTTTCATGAAATAGGTTTCAATTTAAATAACAAAATTATATAAAAAAAAAAAACAAAAAACAATGCAATACATATGTATTACATTTATTTATTTATTTTATTGTAGCACCAGACAATAGTAAATATTGCCTGATAATATTAATCCTTTTCCTATTTGACATTTGGGCTTCTTATTAAATTATTTTAATATACACTATATTTTTTTTTAGATATGATCAGAGCAGGATTTGAACCCGAGACTATCGGTCTGATTGCATATTTCAATTTAGAGTTCTTTTCTCGTTTTCTCCAAAATTAAAATCAAATGAAGAATAGGTACGTTAAAAATAATTTTGAACATCAAAGTATATTGAAACGATTCAATAAAGCTATTGAAATCCAGCGAGTTCGCTCCACTGGTTCCAGTAGCTTCGATATAAAAAAGGACACGGATATATAAAAATTACTCCTCCATTTGTAACATATCGAAAAATACATGCAGCATGTTACAGTTATAGAGTTTGAAATTTTCACAAAATATGTTTTAAACAATTTCTAGGTTCCTTTAGTTTTTTGGTTAAGATTCGACCAAAACTTTGGGGATCTCTCAAGCAACTAACTTTTTTAACTCCAAATTTTTCATATAAAATTGTATACAACATGTTTTTTGTTTATTTGTTGTGTTTTATGCGTTTATTAAATTGCGATTTCATATGATTTAATTGACGCGTAGTTTAAAAACACAAAGATGTTTTTTAAGTAACTAGCTTTGACTATAATAGCTCAAAGGGTATAATAAATTTGCCATTACGTTTGTGACGCAGAGAATGCGGGGAGGTAGATATAGAGATAACTCAAAAAATAAAGGAGCTAGGATTTTGAAATTTTCACAAATTCGTTTTTATGCGACAGCCGTCATCGCTATTGAAATGCAGCCATTTTGGTCCACGGGTTCGAGTACCTGCAATGCAACTTCTTTTTTTATATGAGCATTACTCTATACCTGTTGAAGCTGGGTGTCTGAAATTTTGTCAAAAGTAGTTTAGTTTTATGGGCAAAGTTTCTACAAAATTTGGTTAGTCTACTACAGTGGGTTCGAGTAGCTGCCATACATCTTCTTCTCTTATATGAACATAACTTCATACCAATTAAAGCTGGGTTTCTAAACTTTTGCCAAAAATAGTTAAGTTTTATGGCCAAAGTTTCTGCAAAATTTGGATAGTCTTCTGCAGTGGGTTCGAATAGCTGCCATACAACTTCCTCTCTTATATGAGCATAACTCTATACTTATTAAAACTAGGTGTCTGAAATTTTGCCAAAAATAGTAAAGTGTTATGGCCAAAGTTTTTGCAAAATTTGGTTGGTCTACTGCAGTCGTTTCAAATAGCTGCCACACAACTTCTTCTCTTATATGAGGATAACTCTACACCTTTTGAAGCTGGGTTTCTAAATTTTGCCAAAAATAGTATAGTTTTATGTCCAAAGTTTCTGCAAAATTTGGATGGTCTACTGCAGTGGATTCGAGTAGTTGCCATATAATTTCATATTTCACATGAGTATTGCTTTATATATAATAAAGCTGAATGTTTGAAATTTTGCCAAAAGTAATAAACCGGATGATAAAATGTTTATATAACGGTCATAAGGGTATCCCAGAGCCGACACACTCTACAACACTCTTCCTTTTTTTTATTTTATTTTTTTATATATTTTTTTTAATATAGCATTAGGGAATTAATTAATGGTTTATTTTATACGTTATAGTGAGTATGCATAGGTATCTAAGAGTTGACAAGGGCAACTACCATCTTCCTCATATTTTTGTAACTAGTAAAGTTGATAGATACAAGTTTCAAGGTACATTCAACTGTTTTTTGTTTTGTTTATGTTTTCTTTGTTTAATGATTGTTCAATAAAATATTTACTTAGTAAAATTAATGTGAACATGGAATTGTTTATTACCTTTCTTTTAAGAATAGCATATTAGTTAGTTAGTTTTATAGTTCGTTATGTATATAGTATTTTTTGTTAAAAAAAAATACCTTATCTAAACAAATACCATCTTTACTTTTTTTGTTCTTAAAAAATAAAATTTATTTTGAATCTAAGCAAAAATTTTTAATTGCTTTAGAATAGGAAATTGTGTCGGAATAAATTACACTCATTTCCATTAATTTTTTATTTCCAACCGATTACAGTTGTCTGTTTGGTCTCGGGTTCAGTCTGTTTGGCTTTGAAATTTTTGGTTTTTTTTGCAAAAGCATCCTACGCGAACCCAACAATATGTTTTGATTTTTTTATTAGAATATTATTAAATATTAATAATGTAAAAGGTAGTTAAATATATATATATATATATATGTAAATAAATAATATTTAATCAAATGTGTTTTCATTTTGATAAAAAAAAATTGAACTGTTTAAAATGAAATTTTAAGACTTTATTAACATAATAAATACTTAAATAAATAATATGATTTTGAAAACAGCTTTTAAACATACATACAGTTATTAGAATTAATCTCTGTGGTCTTATTACAAGAAGAATATCATTCAATTATTTGGGATACAATTAGTTACTTACAATTTAAATTATTTGTTATTTTTGTATCTGTGAGTTATGTATTTCAAATTAAATAATTTGTTTTGTATTGTTTAATTACTGATTAATATAATTCATATTATCTAATAGTTGAGTCAAATAGGAAATCAGAGAAGATTTTTCATTTCTTCTTAGATTCGACTTTGGAAAATCTGAATGGAAGAACGACCTTTTAGTCATTGTACAATTTGATCCATTAGTTTTAGCGTTGCCAGACGTCGCAAAAAGTGTCTTGGGGACAACCAAACGTCCCGATTATATTTATTATAAAAATCAAAATTAAATTTATGAAATACATAATTAAATAATTGTTGACCGGCCCAAAATTAAAAATCTGAACGTACCCGGGCATAATGCCAATGTGGAAAGAATTTTTTCGCTTATGTCAATTCAGTGGACGGATGAACGGAGCAGACTTTTACCAGAAACAGTAGAAACTATTTTACAGTGCTTGGTAAATTTAGATCGAAATTGAAGCAAAATGTACCATTATATTTCAAAAAATAAAGATATTTTAAAAGCTGCTAAAAGTAGCAATAAATACTGACTTTGTACCCTAACAACCTTTAGTATTCAATACTAATAAAATCATATTTTTTAATTTATTATTCATACTATTTATTATATTAATTTATTATTTATTCATTAGCTTAACTGAATTTTTATATAAAGTTAATGAAATGAATGTTAATTTTTGTGTTCCCATTAAATTTGGTTTATTTTTAAAAACTTAATAAATTAATACATAGAAAATAAATTTTTTTTTGTACTGTCCCGATTTGAGTTTTGAAAAATTTGGCAAGCCTAATTAGTTTAGTTAGATATTCAATGTGTATTACAGAATATAAATTATCCAATACAGTATAAAAATTCTTGTTATACTATGTTGATGTAAAAGCCTAGGAGCTGTCTTAAGATCGTTCTCTTTGAAAAAATCTACAATTTCTGCTTCCGGGATATCTGATAAAATTTTTAACTGGCCTGTTAGAAAAATTTTATCTTGAAATAGAAAATATTTATAGAAAATGTATTTAATTTATATAACTTGTGCTTTTTTTTAACTGCCAGGGGTTCATCTGGAAACTTTGACCAACTGAAATCACTCCTTTTTAGCACATTTTAAAAAAATTTTGTAAAAATGTGCCTATATAGTTTCATCCTGTCCGTCCATCTGTCTGTCCGTCCGTATGTTTACAAAAACTTTTACATCGCTTGAAATAGAGAAAAGATATTTTAACCACGAGTAGGTATTACAAAAAAAAATAATTTCGTAGAAGAATTTTTTTCTGTAGCCCCACCTGTTAGTGAGCTGCAGCCCCCCAAAGTTGGGAAATGCCCTTATTCAAATTGTTATAACAAGATTATTAGGTGTATTTTCAATCTGAAAACGCAAAAGATAGCTGGTTTTATAAACTTTATAAATTTTTAAAAAATAAATGTTTAAGTTTGCCATACGGTACGAAAATTTACCATTATGCTAAACTCAATTTTTGCAAAATTTTTGGCCACACATATCTTCTAAACGGTTCAAGCTAGGGTCTTGAAATTTTGGGAGTAGTTAGATCCTCTGAAATAAGTAGAAGTCGGTTAACAAATTTTTTTGTCACGTCCCCTGTTTAGCAGCAATAAGGACTCGAAAATAGAAATTTTGCTATTTTTAAACACCTGTAACTTGAATACCTGTTCAAATTTTTTTTTGTTAATATACAAATTTGAAGGTCCAATATTATACTTTAACATATGTTAAAAGATTTTGTTAAATTTAAAAGTGGTTCTTTAAATTGAAGAAAGTGTCTCTCAGTTTTAACCATTTTTGCTTAAATAGTAAAATTCTAAGTAAAATTCCAAATTTTGGTAGAATTCATAATTTAATTCCTTGAATCTAAAAAAGTTGGGGGAAGGGCAGTAGTGAGGATTAGATCTTTCAGAAATTGGGCAACCTTCCCCTGTTGAGAGGCTATTAGGACTTAAAAATTAAAAAATTTACTGTTTCTATAAGTAAGTAGTAACTTAGTCACCAACGTATATATTTCGTTAATGAAACGTTAACATTGAAGCTTCAACATTATATTCCGATAAAATACTCAGTATGAAACACTATATTATTTTGAAAATGTGCTTTTTTAAAAACCCTTGGTTTTTTTCATCACTTGTTTAAAGTTAAAATTACTTATATCATAAATCCAATTAAAATATTATGAAACACATTTGCCCAAATAAAATGCACAACGTTTTGTACAGCACTGGTCTGATATGTGACACGGCTCTCCAATTCGTCTGCAATTTTGTGATGTATCGAATTTTGACAATAGCAGGCTTCTTAAGTAATTGCGAGGAACAACAATTAATTCATCCTCCAATGTTTCATACTCACAGCTATGTAATGTCACAGCGATTAATAATAAAGTGAAAGCAAAAGTAATTTTAAAATTCATAGTTGTTCGTTCCTCTTATAAGGTTTTTTTTTTGTAAGATAATTGATTCGACCTGAGTTTTAGTCTAAGTTTAATATTGTTTTGTCTCATATCAGTCTGTTTATACATATATAATTTTTTAATTTATGTTATCTTTAAAACATTTGTTGTTATGTTTAGATTATATTGATAGCTTACTATTTTAATTATTATTATTATTATTATTGAATTATAACTTAAAATTTATTAAAAGTTTAAAAGCGTTCAAATGTACTTGAATCAGAAAAAAAGTATTCGCGTCAACATTGGAATTACTCATAATTGTTTTGCAATTTTATTGAAATTATTGATAAGTTCAGTTCATTACAAAATTTTGAAATTTTGGAAAAACCCAAGGATTTCCATTAATTATTGGGAATATCTTTGAAAAATAGAAATAATTATGAAAGTTAATTCTTTTCATTGGACTTGGTATTTAAGCGCACAATATTTACGTATAATTAACGTTTTTCATATCCTTCCCCCGGCTTTAATCTTCAGCCATTAATCTGCGCAAGTAACTAATATTAAGGCTATTGGATTAAGTGGTTTGCGTGAGTACAAGTCTCACGATAAAATTGGATTAACATGCATTTAAGAGACGTGATAATTTATCTTTACTTTAAATTTTTATTAATTATTGAAATTAGGTTCCAAGATTAGTTGTGAGTATAAATTAAGTTAATAAAAGTCCTTTTTAAAAAATACCACTATTATCCCAAAGCCTTAAATCTTTTGGAAGTCGATTTGAGAAAACTGAATGAATTATTTAACTCTTATATATAACTTCGATTAAAAAATAAGTAATTATACTTGTATCTTGAATGCGTGTTTTCTACTAATTCCTCGCTCAAATCACTGTCTTACATTTCCTGAACTGCAAAGTGTAAGCAAGCTTTGCAGTTCATAAAGAAAAGATACTGGAACGAGCGTTTTAATTTAATTATATAAAATTCTACAAATTTATAAAATATATGCGTTCGTAATTCAAAAAGTTTAAAGTAATCTAACTTTTGTGAATAGCTATTATTGTTATTTAGATATTTTAAAGTGATAATGTCGTTCCCAAGTGTAGACTGTAAACATACACGAAAGTCATGGTGAAACCATATAACCTTTGCTAATTGAAAAATTGAACACGTAAAAGCAAAATATGTTGGAAAGTGAATTGTTTTTTGTAAAACAGCCTTGAAAGTGCATCTTGATAATAACTTGAAAACAACTTAAGATAATAGTATATTACTAACCTAAATCAGATTTCATTGCTTTTATTATAGAACTTAGGTATTTCACTACGATTCACATTCATATTTGTTATCAATCACATAAACGAATATCTTAAGTATCCAAAATACTTGAAATTATTTTTGAAAAATTTTTTGATATAAATACGGAGTTAATTCAAGACAACAAATCATAAGCAAATTAAGTAATTACAAAATAGTTCATCTAAATATTTAAAAATAAAAATAAAATGAGTTCAAAAATAATGATAATTCTTTTCTTAGCAGCGGTAACACTGAACCATTGTTATGGTAAAAATGTAAGTTATACTTTTAGAACTCAAATACTCATTAGAAATTCAAAAAAAACCTTTTATTTATTTTTTAGATCGATGACAATGAATTAGTTGTCGTTCCCCAAAATTTCTTAAGAAGTTTACTCTTATCAAAGTATGATGATCCACAAAATTGTCGAAAAATTGGAGAACTCTGCTATCTTTCGGAACAATGTTGTTCAAAACGCTGTTTAACTTATTTGGCAAAATGCGTAACTTAACTTGAACTCTTTATATTAATATAACATTCGAGTCTTGTATTTGAATTTTGTACTTTGACAATTTCTATTTGAAAATTTAATAAATTATAACTGAAAACTATTTAGAAACACAATCTAAACTGCATTTTATTTATTTTTTTTTGCAAAACAGGGTGTATCAAAATTCTTAAAAGGATTTACGATAAACGAATACTAGGTTTATCGTAACTCTTTAATTTACAATAAGAATTTTAAATACGTCTTATTTACAGTTAAGTAACTGTGACAAAATATAGTTTTTGTACTGAAAACTCGTATTTAAGTAGACCTGTAAAATTCAAGTTCCAGTACAATTACCAGTATTATTATTTGATAATCATTACTTGGTAATTACTATTTAAAAATTCTAACAGTACTTTGACAATTCAATTACCAGTAAAAATAATTAAGCTTTTACTTGATAATTCCTAAAAAGTAATCAAATGTGGATTTCAATTTGATTTTTACAGTTTCAATTGATTTATTTATTGGTTTTATTTTAAATTGTTTGATTTTTCAAAAATACTTGTAATTCTTATGACAATTTAATTTTTTTTGGGTATTTAATTATTTTAAAGTAATTAATTATCAAAAATAGCTACAAAAGTAGTTAAAACCCAAATTATTTTCTGGGAATTGTCATGCACGTACTTAATTCTTTTTGCTGGTAATTGAATTTTGAATTATATCTTTACAAACATTTTTTTATATAGTGCTTAGGAAGTAATGATTACCGAGTAACGGTACTTAAAACAAGTATTCAATCATTACAGATCTGTACTCTTCATATATAGCTTTCAAAGTTATACTTAAAAATTTTCTTAAAAAGCCCATATTTATTTTTTAAGGTCTATCTCCCTTTAGAATAAAAATACTTTTATCTGGTTCTCGAGACTTGACTAAGCTACTATTCGCCAATGAATTTAAGTTTAATCCATTGAGCACTGAGTTTGACTTAATCCATTCAACAATATAAACAAATACAATATATAAACAAATAATTTAATTGAATAATATAACCCACAGATGTAGAATACAATACAACTCAAGTACAATATTATTCAATATAAAAACAAAATAAAATTGTATCTAAATTTAAATATTGTTGAAAATCGAGCAGTAGCTTATAACAGGTCACACGTGAAAAAAAAAACAACGTGTAGAACTTTTATAAACTGAACGACGGACGAAGGGCAGAGTAAAATTAAAATATTTTTTAAAATGTGATAGAAAATTTTAAATATTCATTAAATTGAGATATGATAATGTAGCGTCTTAAAACTAGTTTGTGTAATACTTGAACAAATTAGTATTTAACATTAAAATCCCATTTAAATCATAATATGTAGTAATTAAAAGATTAAAAGTTCCAATTGTTCCACTTAAGATATGATTTTATGTGAGTGATTGTATATTCCGATTATTTTAATCGTTTAATTGATATGATGGGAAAAAGTTGAAGGGGTTGATTATTGTGTTGGGAAACCCAATAAATGGTACAAATTAATAAGTTATATTAAATGTTTTTGAAGAAAGAACTGCAAAATTGAGTTTAAAGCTTACATTGTTTTCAAAATTAATTACATTAATAATATTCTCAGAAATTTTCGAACTTTAAAGCCAAGTTAAAGAAATCGTCAATTTGAATTCAAAAAACGGTTCTAATTTTCCACTGTAGTATCAGAGCACTGAAAAAATAACTTGAATAAAAAATTTTTAATTAAATGAAATAATAATCTTTAGACACTTCATGAAAAGGGAAATACCCTGATTTTTTGCCTAACTCTTAAAAACCAAAATTTCTGGAAAACTTTTTTCTGAATATTTATAAATAAGAAGGAATTTTTTAGTTAGTTATTAAATTTGGGTTACCCCCGTTTCTGGAATATTAACATATTTGTATTTGCAATATTTTTAATATATAAGAATTGAATTCAACATTAGGATTTAATTTATTAGCTTTGTAGAAATTTGGGGACGGTAACCGAAAATGTATTTCAAAAGGAACAGTAGAAGGATTTTATCGTTACTTGCTAAATTAATGTTTCAATATTTTGTTTTGTGAGGGGCTTTAGGGTGGCAGCCTGCGAATGCGTTCTTGAAAATATATGTACAAAGAAATCCATAAGGAGGGATTTAAGATTTTTTCAAAGTCAGGGTATTCCCTTTTTCCGTAATATTTCAATATTTTTATACTCAAGATAGTGAATTTAAAATAGTTAATTTATCGTTTATTCAGTTTTATTGGATTGGATTTTTTGGATAATAAAAACTAATCGACTTTATTTTATTTATTTAATTTTTGGAAAATTTTTCTTAATGTGACTTTTAATTTTTGAATTGAATTGTTGTCAAGAAAGAACAGCAGAACCTAATATGTAAACTTAATCACTACATATAATCGTCTAGAGTCTCTAGTGTCTATAAACAATTAAATGAATTTTAAACTACTTGATTTCAGTTTATTTAATTGGTATACCCCAGGTTTTTCCAAATTTTCAAAATCAATTTTGAAATTTGATTAGACTACAAAGTTCGTGGATATTGTTTAATCAATTTAATTATTAATTAGTATCTACGATAATACTAGTTCTATAAGCTCTCTGTGATTAGATTAAAATTTTTATCATTCAATATATTTTTTCCTTATCACTTATATGAAAAAATTCAATTCTGTGGAAACTTTTTGTATAAATTAAATTGTCGTATTCAAAACTGAATCAGATGCAATTAATAGATTAAAAAGTCAAAGTTAATCAAATCAAATTACATAAAAATTTTAGAAACCGTTTTGAAGACTAAATACATAATGAATTTCAAAATAACTATTATTTTTGCTGTATTCTTCATCACTGTTTTTATAAGCAACGGTAGTAGTGAAGCTGCTCAAATCGATGACTTAGTTGCTATCCCTAGAAACTACTTAAGAAGTTTACTTTTATCAAAGTTTGATAGTCCAGAAACTTGCAGAAAAATTGGAGAACTTTGCTATGTGTCGGATCAATGTTGTTCAAAACGTTGTTTGAGTTATTTGGCTAAATGTGTATCATAGAAGATAGCACCTCAACTCGATACTTTATACTGTAGTTAAAAACTGTTTGAATATGCAAGATATTGCCAATCTCGAAACTAAATTTTAAGTAAAATATGTAATAATTTTAATTAATTTGTTAATTAATTTTTATAATATTTAAAATATGAATAAATAAATTTATAAAATGAAACTCGAACTAGTTTAAATTATATTTTATTTTCAGATTTTTTTTAAGTTTTAGGTGTCTGCTGATTTAAATTAAACTGTTTTTCGAGAATTGCGCTCATAGAATTGAAGTTTAGGCAACATAATATATGATGGCTAATAATAAACATGATTAAATTGAATGGGTTTCTCTAAACCGGCTCTATAAATTTTAAGTGTCTCGCACCTATATCCCCTTTTAATTCTTCAAATTTTTCTATTTATTTTCATTCGTAGGTTTTTGAAACCTTGAAGCTTTCATGTTTTTGGAATATCGTATATCCCATTTCTTATCTTATTTAATAAAAACAAGGGGCTCAGTGACGCAGTAGTAAAGTACCTAGAGTATCAACTGAGTAATTTTCAATTGCATTCCCCCTAACAACGGAATATAATATCAATGTAATATTATTGTTAGCAAACGATATGTAAAGATGAGTTAGTACCTTTAAAAAATCAAGGGTCAATCAACTTTGATCAAGTGTCATTCAACTTTAGCATGTTACCTTTAAAAGAGTGGCAGTAGGTGCTTCCGTTTGTCTTTAATAAATCTGTAGCTCAATTTTTTAAAAAAATATTTTTATTTAAAGTTATGAACTAATAAAGCCCTTTTAAAAATTTTCTTCGCCCAAATTGAGTTTTCACTCTTGAACTATACATAAACGTAAGACATTGTTTCATATAATTTACGTTATTGAAATTAATTGGGGTTAATAAATATTTTTATTAGTTTTTGAAATATGTACAATGGTTTCAGAATTATATATGGCAGCTTTTCAAAGCATAAGTATCACGTATTTATATTTGCATTTGCATTTCAACACTATTATTTAAAATTTGTCTATTTTAAACATCAAGATCGTACAATATGTTCTAATGTAGAAAACGATCTTGTTCATTTTAACAATGTGTACAAATTTGGATGGTTCAACGGCAGCTGCTTAACTATATCTATTTACGTATTTGTTATGGAAGGGCTATTTTAAATATTTTCTTGATTAACGTTCGCAATGAAATTCTGTTAGAAAATTTTTATATTAAATTTTATATGTCTTTGCATTAATGTAGGTAAACATGCAGTGGACAAAATTAGACTGTACTTGATTAGTAAGTCATTTAACTCGATTAAAAACGTTTATATTATAAAGGTTCGAAAGGTTCCTAAAAAAGGAGCTAGTGCGGAGATATAGGAACTAAAGGATAAAAAAATTTAAGTTGGAGAATCACTTGCTGCGGAATATTTGGGACTACACATATATTTAACGCTTCACTAGAGTTTCTGAAGGAACTAAGAAAAATGATGGCAACACTAATTAGTAAAAATTAAATTTAACTGGTCGGGTCATATCTAATAAAAAAATATAGTGCTTATTACAATAATTAAATAATAAGTCCGAATGCCAAATCGGCAAAGGATTAATATTATTAGGCAATATTTACTATTGTCTGGTACTACAAATAAATAAATAAATAAAAGCCATACAATGTATAAAATGAGAAAGATCTCCCTTAAAAAAACCTAAAACTTAAAAATAAAACAAAAACATAATCTCAATTTGTTTTAAAATTATTTTAATTTATTAAGAGAGTAAAATTAAAGTAAGATTCTAATTAAATTAATGTTCAATAACAATTTTTTAAAGTTATGTGACACATTTAGCAGCATAAAACATACAACGTTTAGAACAACATTCGTCTGAAACATAACACAATTCACCAAGTTTCTTACATTTTTGTGGTTCTTCCAATTTTGAAAGCAGAAGGTCTCTTAAGAAATTTTGTGGAACTGCAACCATGTTACTTTCATCACTCTGTAAAATATTGGAAAAATAATAATTTAGTTTTCAGATAAACTAGGAATTTCAAAATATTTTTAACTTACATTTTCGCAATTACAATAATTTAATGTGACTGCGATTATAAACACAGTAAAGATAATTGTTACTTTTGAATTCATTTTGATATTTTATAATTTTATTTTATTTTATTTTAAAAATTTTCAATATAACTTTCTATGGTAGTTAACTATCGGTGTTCTGTTAATTTCTCTTATGTCCGAGTCTTTTTATACAAAATTTTAAAAGAGCTGATTTTTATTTTAAATAATGATAAGGAAGTGATTACAATATATCAGTATTTGAAAATACTGTGCTTACTTGTTACTAAAGCTCATATTGATATTAAAACCTTATCTATAAATTCATACGTCATATTTAAAACACTTAAAAAAATTTGATAAAAAATTGAGACGGAATTCCGATTGAATTTATTTGATATCAAACACTTTATGACGTTTCTAAGTACAAGTGTTCTTACGTAAAAAACCAGCCGGAAAGTCTAAAGCTTTTTCCTTAAATCCGGTTCAATAAATTTTTTTATCTTTTCAAAAAACCCAAGTGTTTTTTAATTTTCCTTCCAGGCCTGATAGCAATTGAGTATTTTCATATAATAATGTTTTTTAATATGTTTTGAATCTTAATGAAAGATTCCTACATTGTGAATATGAATGAAAATATTGTATACTATATACTAAAACTATATTTTTTGGTTCCTAATTAATTCTAGTTAAGTGGCAAATTATTTATAAATGAGTTTTACGGGTAAGGTTGCGTTTATGTTGGAGCTGCGTTAAGTGAAAAGAGCGTCGATAAGAGCTTAGCGTAGAAAATTTATATTGATTATCGATGACTAAAGCGATGCTCCAACACCTTTATTCAAATCACATAAATAGTTTTCTACGCTTTGCTCTTATCAAAGCTCTTATCACTTATCGCAGCTTCAACATAATCGCACCCAAAAACATAAAGACAAATAGCAAAACGAGTATAGATTTTAGATTTGTATTCATTTATGAGATATAAAATAAGATTACCAAACTTTCACAGAAATTCAAAATGCCAGTTCTGGTTCTCTGTCATAAGTTTGTTATACTTTCGAACTTATATAGTTTTTAATTTTGATAATTTTAACGAACATGACTCTTAACCCTCTTAATTTTAAATTTTTTAAATTACATATGACAATTTACCTGGACGCATTTTCAAGCATTTACCGTTATTTTAATTTTCTTCTGTAATAAAGTCTCTTGTTCTTTTAGACGAATTTTTCTTCTAATTTTGCTTCTACGGTTATCTAAACGTAGACCTCAACCCAAAAATCTAATACTGAAAAAGTAGAAGAAATGAAATTTTAATATCGACGATTTTTGACAATTCGAGACCACAGTTTCTTTAGTTCTAGATTTAGACTTTTTCATTTAAATTAATTGAATTTTGGGAATGCCGGTTTTTCCAATTTTTTCAAACCAAATTTTAGAGTGAGGTGATTAATTGAAGCTTTATTTTACGTTTGCATGAAATAATTATCAGTTCCTGGCTCTCTTAGATTAGATTAAAATTATTATCATAAAGTATACCTTACATATCAATTATAACTTATCATTTAAAAAAATTTTATAATTTCGAATATTTTTGTATAAATAGAATGGTCGTAGTCAAAGAAGTTATCAAATTCAATTAATTGTACAAGAAGTCAATACCAATTAACTTAAATTACATTAATTTTTAACAAATTAAATACATAATGAATTCCAAAATAACTGTTATTTTTGCTTTATTCTTCATCACTGTTTTTATAAGCAACAGTAGTAGTGAAGCTGCTCAAAATGATGACTTAATTGCTGTTCCTCGGAACTACTTAAGAAGTTTACTTTTATCAAAGTTTGATAGTCCAGAAACTTGCAGAAAAATTGGAGAACTTTGTTATGTGTCGGATCAATGCTGTTCAAAACGTTGCTTGGGGTATTTAGCTAAATGTGTATCATAATTGGAAGAAGTGAGGCTCGATAACTAGATTATGACTGAAAGAAATTTATTAATCTCATAATAATTTTAGCTAATTTGTTAATTAATATTTATAAGAGTTAAAATATAAATGAATAAAGTTTTCAAATTAAACTATAGTACTTGTTTAAATTGATTTTTTTTCTCAAGTTTAGAGCTAATCTTTAGGTTGTAGGTTTCGGGCGATTTGAGATGAACTGCTCTAACTGCTCTAAAAGGTTGTTTTCATTCTTGAAGCTTTTTTAAAGACTGAAAAACTTGCTTACTTTGTGTGTGACATTAAGGAAATGAAATGTTACGGAAGCTTAGAAAAATTTTTAAAACTTGTTGCGTATGAATTTTGTAAGGAATAATACAGTTGCAAAAGGCAGTTCTCAGATACCAGTAAAAACTTAAAAACAACAAAATAAACGCAAAACAAATGATGCCTGCAAAAAATTATGGCTTCAAAATAATTTCAATTTCCCAACAACCTTGTTCTTACTTAATCTTTTTTATTAGTTGAAATTTTTCCTTTATTACCTTTAATAGCCTTTAAAAAGTTTTGCAAAAGTGAGGGAGAGCATTTAATAGGTTTTCATTTAAATTTCAAATTGCAAGGTTTTAAAAATTTTAAAGATGCGCAAGTTCATTCTAGAAATTATTTTGGTAAAACAAAAATAGAAGTTTTAGGAAGTATTTTTAAACATCTGTAACTCCTATACATGTCAAAGGCTTTTCTTAATTTAGAAAGGTGACGGAGCTACAGCCCCCAAGGTCCGAAAAATCTTAATATTTAAGTTGTTATAGCAATAGTTTTATAAGGACCATTTTCAAACTGAAAGCGGTTAAAGACAGCTGCTCAATGTACAGAGTTGCCATTCGCTAATAAAAATTACCAACATTTTTGCCCCCCATTTCTTCTGAACATCTCAAGTTAGAAACTTGAAATAGTGGTAGATGTTTGATCGTTAGAAATTAGTAGGAGTCGTTAAAAAAAAATTTTTTTGTCACACCCCTAATTGAGGAGCTGTAAATGGTCGAAGATTAAAATTTTGCTATTCTTAAAAACCTGTAACCTAAATACCCGTCCAAATTTTTCTTTAGTAACATACAAATTTTAATGCTCCAACATAACACGTGTTAACGGTTTTTCTTAAATTAAAAGGGAGTCCTTACAGTTGAAGAAAGAATTGTAACTATAATTCCTAAAACCTCAAAATTTTGGTAAAGGGAAGGTGGCGTTAGATTCTCGAGAATATCCATAAACTTGCTTAGTAAAAATTTGGGAGCTTTTTCTATTGAAGGGCTATTAAGACTTAAAAATTTCCCAGTTTTATAAATCAGTAACTTAGTCACCAGTGCAAATTAAACTTAGTATGAAACACTATATAATTTTGGAAATGTGATTTTTTAAAAACGCTTAGAGTCTTATTCATTATTTGTTATCTTTTAGATTTGACTTCCAGGATAATCCTAGAACAAAATGGCAATCAAAATGGCTTTTATAATCCAGTTAATATTCTCTATAAAAGCCACATAAAACCATTGATTACGGTGGTTTTCTAAAAATTAAAAAAGAACAAAAACATATTCTCAATTTGTTTTAAAATTATTTTAATTTATTATGAGATTAAAATTAAAGTAAGATTCTAATTAAATTAATATTCAATAAAAATTTGTAAAGTTATGTGACACATTTAGCAGCATAAAACATGCAACGTTTAGAACAACATTCGTCTGAAACATAACACAATTCACCAAGTTTTTTACATTTTTGTGGTTTTTCCAATTTGGACAACAGAAGGTCTCTTAAGAAATTTTGTGGAACTGCAACCATGTTACTCTCATCGCTCTGTAAAATATTATAAATATAATAATTTAGTTTTCAGATAAACTACGAATTTCAAAATATTTTTAACTTACATTTTCGCAATTACAATAATTTAATGTGACTGCGATTATAAACACAGTAAAGATAATTGTTACTTTTGAATTCATTTTGATATTTTATAATTTTATTTTATTTTATTTTAAAAATTTTCAATATAACTTTCTATGGTAGTTAACTATCGGTGTTCTGTTAATTTCTCTTATGTCCGAGTCTTTTTATACAAAATTTTAAAAGAGCTCATTTTTTTTAAATTCAACTGATAAGGAATTCATTACAATATATCAGTATTTGAAAATACTCTAGTTACTGGTAACTTAAGCTCATAGTGATGATATCAAAATTTAATCTATAAATTCGTACGTCATTTTTAAAATAATGATAAAAATTTGATAAAATATTGAGACGGAATTCCGATTGAATTTATTTGATATCAAACACTTTATGACGTTTCTAAGTACAAGTGTTCTTACGTTATAAACGAGTCCGAAAGTGTTGCGGAAAATTAAAATAAAGCTTTCAGATCAAATTTGATGCAATTAAATTTCTAATCTTTTGGAAAAACCCAAATTTGTATGAGAGTTTTACTAATACTTTTGGAGCTTCGTCAAAATTTTGTTACAGTTGTAGTAATGGTAGTGATGCCTAATATGAGTTTGAAGTTTTAATTAGGTCTATTTAATATATATCAATTTAAATTCTTGAAATATAACAAAATAATTAGAACAGAAAAAATATTTAGTTGTCAAAAATAATTCGTTTTTCGCTATTGAAATCCAGCCAGTTTGCCACTGGTTTAAGTACTTGCCATACAACTTGTTCTTTTATATGAGCATAACTCTATACCTATGAAATCTTGGGGTCTAATATTTTACCAAAAATAGTTTAGTTTTATGGCCAAAGCATATGTCAAATTTAGTTGAAGTAGTGCACTGTGTTGGAGTGGTTGCCATACAACTTAATCTTTTATATGAGTAAAAATTATTCTATAGAAATACATAATGTTTTGTCAAAAGTAACTAACCGTATTATGATCATTAGGGTATCCCAGAATTGACCCAGTTTATTCTCCTACACTCTTCCTCGTCTATTAACTACATTTAATTAGAAATTTAAAAATATTCTTTTATAAAATTAATTTATTAAATCGCTAATGTAAAAGTCTCCTACACCATAAAAAGTGATCATGAAGAATGGATCTGTCAACAAAATTAATTTTTTAGAAATTTTCTTGAAAATTAAGAAGCTAGGACTTTTGCGGAATGCGGACTCACACACCCTCACACTATCAATGGTAAATAGCCATTTTCTAAAATAATATTAATAATCAATTAAATAATAATATTAATAAAAATGATCTAAAATAATAATAAAATTCTAACTTCAGTCTATCAAATTAAAAATTTTGGGAATACTGGTTTTTCCAAATTTTCTATAATCAAATTTAAGAATTTGTGAATCAGAGCTTTTTAGTTAATTCTAAAATAATCAATGAATTTTTGGGTGTACAATAATTATCAGTTACGCTATCTTTAATTAGATTAAAATAATTATTATCTCAAAAAAGATTAATAATATTTTTAAAAAAATATTTTTTATTAAGTTGAAATTTTTGTATAAATACACTAGTAATAGTCAAAACAGTTATCAAATCTAATTAATTGTTTAATAAGTCAATACTAGTTGATTCTAATTACATTAACTATTAAATACCTATATAATGAACTCCAAAATAACTATTATTTTAGCTTTATTCTTCATCACTGTATTTCTTAGCAACAGTAGTTGTGAAGCTGCTCAAAATGATGAATTAGTAGCTGTGCCTAAAAACTACTTAAGAAGTTTACTTCTATCAAAGTTTGATAGTTCAGAAACTTGCAGAAAAATTGGAGAACTTTGTTATGTTTCGGATCAATGCTGTTCAAAACGTTGCTTGGGTTATTTGGCTAAATGTGTATCATAAATTGAAGCAGAGGAGCTTGAAAGCTACATTATGGCCGCTGATAATATTTATTCATATAAAATCTTTATAATCTCACAATTAAATTATAAAAGTGATAATAATATTTTTAAGTAAATTTATAATCTGTAAAAGTGTATGTAGAATTTAATTAACGAAAAAAGAAATAAAATTGTAAAAATAAATTCTTAAAGTTTTTATTTTATTAATTTCTAGATTAAAGGTATCTGATGGGTGAGTCAAGATGAAATATTTTACAAGTTTTTCATTGGATTATTACTCCTTGGAATATATCCAAGTTTCCTTGGGGCATTTTCTCTAACACTTTAATTGCATATTTCAATCCCAACCCCTTAGTATTTTAATTAATTCGAAATTATAATCTGGTTAATTAAAGCTTGGCATGTGCCAATGACAGAAACCCGAAAATATAGTTGTTAACTTTGTAAATTTTTAGAATGGCATTTTACAAACTTTTTGATATTATTTACAGTCTTGATATTGTTATTGTATGTTCTATGAGTCCTACAACATCTCTGACTGCCAGTCTAACACTTACTTCAATTTTCTTAATCCACTTGGTTTAATGTTTCAGTACCTACAATTTTAATGAGGTATTGAAGAAAAAATGGATATACTTCCAAAAAGGGGTTGTAAGCTATCAAGATGACGTCATCACATAACGATACTATATATCTCAAAGTTTCCAATATATAAATTATTAGTGGCGAAGGCGCCATCTAGTGGTCGAAAAATGCATTACAAATTTTTCCTAAGATTTTGTAGCATTTTAACTAAACCGTTATATTTTTTCCTGTAAGACAGTATACTGGAACCGACATCTTACAATATTGTAGGGTATTATATTGTCTTCCATATACATCTTGTTTCATCTTAATGCTACAGTGCTACAGTTTTTGAGATATTGCAGTTTCAAGTGGAGATTTAAAAAAAAAAAAAAAATTATGAACCCTAATATAAAAATACTCTGCAAAAATGGAGAGCTTTGATTGTGTTATGCTTGGATGAAGTTATGTCTCTCTTTTTTTGGACACTTTTAGCTCATTCCTCATAGGTCACAGGAAGCTAAGACACTCTTTATATTGTAATAGAGATTGCATGAATAAATTAAAAAAAAACCATTAATTGCGAAGTGATAAAAGTCCCAGAGTCATAAGACTCCGGAGAATTATGACTTGAAAAAAAGTAAAAAGTCCAAGAGGAATTGTGACGCATGAGGAATGGGCTAAAAGTCTCCTAAAAAAAGTATTAAATATTTTCTTTTTTTAATTAGTTGTTAATTAAGATTTTATTATTTTTCAATTTTATCTTAGTTGGTTAATATTATTATTAAATATATTTTTCTTTAGAATATTGTTAACTCTCAATTTGGTAAATAATTCATCAGTTTTATAACATTTCATTAATTAATATGGCTTGCTGTTTAAATAAAACACAATGTCTTCCAAGACTTTCTTTAAATAAACAACACGTTCCTATTAACAATCAACAATAAATTTTTAAATAATAAAATGCCAAATAAATTAATTAATTATTAATAAAGCTTATGATTATGTGAGGTTAAATCAAGATACACACTTGGCAGCAAAAGATAAACAACGTTTTGAACAGCATTGATCTGAAATATTACATTGTTCTCCAATATTTTTACATTTTGGTTTATTATCGATTGGCGGCAAAAGAATATTGCTTAAAGAACCCGGTTGATCTGGCAACGACTCTTGATTGTCCACCTGAAATATTGAATTAGTTATGAAATATTAATTTAAATTTATTCTAAATATTTAAAATTAAGTTTTTGAAAAGAAGGAATGTCAGTTTTTACTTACATTTCCACAATTACCATAATTGAGTGTTAAAACTATAAAAACCATAGTAATAATTGTAATTTTTGAATTCATTGTTTTCTATTTTATTTTGAAAGTTGATTCCGATTAGTCTAGATTAGTTAAGTGTTATTCTTACGTTCTATTACAAACCTATTTATAGCTTTAAAAACTCTTAAAGCTTTTAATATACAATGTTGTAAATAAATTCATTTCAACTGATAAAAAAACCGTTATAACTTTTAGTGTTTTTGAGTAATTTATATACAAAATAACAGTTAGACATTGTTATATAGGAAGTGAATCAATTTTATTCATTAATTACTCAATATTAGTAAACTTACGTTAGATTTCTTGTTTGAACATTTGCAAAACATGATTACATTGAAGGTTATACTCTATTTTAATATGTGACGTACTGTAAATTTAAGGTTGTCTAATATTTTTTTTTAAATTATTCATTAGATAAACAATTTTGCACACTTCAATATAACTATAATTTATTTTTTATTGAGTAATAAAATATATGATTGTGTAATTGTGTCAATAGTCAATTGGAAAAACCTAGAGTATCACATTTGTTTTGAAAAATTAAATTAGTTTAACTGTTAGTTTGAATACAATTAACAGTAAACAATAAATTAATTTAGGTTATTTTTACAAGATTGTATTTCAATTGTCAATATACGTAAACATATATGTATGTCATGCTTAAATAATTTATCAAAATCTTAACCGATTTTAATGAAATTTGGTGTGCGTGCTTTTTTTTGCCAAAATAAAGAATGTCGTCGCAATTGGACCAAATTGGACCAAGAGGAGAAGGGATTCTCACATATAAAATAATGGGACTTTACAATACAAACCACATTATGCAAGAAGAAAAGTTGGAAAAAAAGTTCTATAAGGGATATTTTCAATCTGAAAACGGTAAAAGATAGATGTATAGAGTTGTCATACGGTACTACAATTTACCGTTACGTGAAATTCAGTTTTTGCTAAATTTTTTACCACTCATATGTTTGAAATATCTAGAACTATGATAGGTGTCGTTAGATTCTCGATAATCACCATAAATTGGCTTAGATACATTTCAGAACCTTCCCCATTCAAGGTATTAGGACTTAAAAATTTTAAATTTCCCGTTTTTATAAATCAGTAACTTAGTCATCGATGTATTTATTTCCAAATTTGAGCATTAATATTGAAGCTCCAAAATTATGTTTCGACACTTGTTAATAGGTTTTCTTGAGTACATTGGGATATATATTTTAAATATTTATTTCATTATTGTTCATAATTAATAATGAAATAAGTAAATTATAATATTATCATTTATTTTTAACCCTTTGTTTTTTTATCACTTGTTTATTGATTTCATATATATTTTATATGAATATTTTATACATTAACCTCTCAGTAGGTAATACTAGTAAGTGTTGGGCAACCTTTAAATAAATTTTGATCTGACACAGTTCTTTGTATAAGAACTTATAAACATCATCTGTGAGTTATAATAATAAGATCAAAAATTTTCCTTTTCAAGTATTTCAGACGCATATTTTATATTATGAAATAATTTAAAAGTTATATTTTTTATTATATATGATCCGACCAGTGTTTTAACCCTTTCGATCGAAACCCTTACGCCCCAAATCGGATTTTACGTTTAAATTATTACGTTTTATAAAAATGGATTTTACGTTTTTAAAAATTATAAAAACTTCATTTTAATAATTTTTCATTTTAATGAAATTAGTTTCAAATCAATTGAGGACTCAAAAATTCTACACCAGCCTTCCAAAAATTCCCATTTCAAAGATTTTACAATTTATTGATTAAAATTCTAAATATACGTCATCCAAAAAATATGTTACCCAATAAATATTTTACCTACCCAATTGTCGGTAAATCTAAATAAAGAAAATAGAAAACACTTGGGATTTCTTAAATATTCATTTATTTATTCAACACGTTTTCATAAATATTTTTTATATCAAAAGAAATTACTTTCTTTGATATTGAATTATTATTATGAATAATAATTTATTTTTAATTTTAAATAACAATCATAAATTTGTAAGAGAAAAAGAATTTTTAAAATGCTAATTAGTTTTGATGACAAAAATATTGTTTGAATATTTAATTTATTACAAATTATAGATTTTTAAAATATAACTAATATTATCACTAGCTTTCAAAAAAAGCTCTTTAATAAGCAACGCTAAAAAAAATTTAATATTAACTGATTTAAATCATCAGTTTCTTTGTATTGTGCTATTCAAATTAGTGCCGCAAACTTTTAAGGTGTCGTTGGATCTGTCAAAATTCTCTTTTTATGCGATAAATACTAATTTTATATTCGTGTTATTAGAATTGGTCTTAATGAATTCCACATACAATTTAAACATATGATAGTCCAAGGCCTTATCACATATGTAGAACCGTCCTAGATTTTCAAGAGATACAATTCTGTTTTTGTTTAAATTGTAATATTTTGTATTTGAGTTATATGGTATCCTATATCTGTGAGTTATGTTATTCAATTAAATTATTTGTTTATATTTTGCATTTGTTTATATTTTTGTAATAATGTATTTTTTTTAAAGACATATAATTAATAATTATTGATTAAGCCATTAATTAGAACTCAATGGCGAATGGTAGCTGAGTCAAGTCGAAAACCAGAAAAGTTTTTTTTCACTTTCACTAGGATACGAACCCGGGGCCTTTCGCATGAAAGGTCGCCACTAAACCACTGTACCACCCAGCTGTTTAGAATTGTATTCGAAAACGTCATTGCAATTTTGAAATATTATACTAATGGTCTGCTAGTATAGTGTAAATTTATTCAAAAGAATTCCAACTGTCATTTAATTAAAAAATTATCCAAAAAATGTGAAAATTTTGACATATAATTTGCCTTTGCAAAATTAAATTCTGATCATTCCGAAAATTTAACGAGTTTTTGACTTAAAATTGAAATTTTAATTGAATAACAAAATTATTATGGACCAATTTAATTTTTTAATTTTGAGGTGCCGTAGTTTGATTTTATAAAAATAGAAATGTCTGATTGATAAATATTTTTATATTCTTCCTATTTTTAACTTTTATTTAACCATTTTAACTAATTTAACGAACTTATTATGGTACTTTTTATAGAAAACTTAAGATAGACAACATAAAAAGATTCAATTGAAGAAAAAAGAGATAGCAATACAAGAATATGCATATAAACATGTTAAGTTGAAATTTAAAATACTCATCTTTCTTTGTATCATCTACATCCATAAAATGTTAAAAAAATATATCCTAGATTTTCTTAAGAGTAAATAATACTTTTTATTTCTTATCTATTTCTTCTTTTTGTCTTATGGCGCATCCCCAGTTCTCATCTTCTCATGTTTCTTTATAAGAAAACCTTAAGTAAATGGAAATTCAAAATAAAAAATGATGCATTAAAATTTCGTGTATTAAAATTTCGTGTATAACATTAATTTCCAAATGGAAAACAAACGAGAAAGAGTGTGGTAGTGTAGACTGTGTGGTAGAGTAGACTGTGTCAACTCTGGGATACCGGTATGACCGTAATATCGACAGTAGACCAACCGTATTTTGCATAAATTTTGGTCATAAAACTAAACTAATTTTGACAATAATTTCAGACACCCAGCTTTAACCGGTATAGAGCAATACTTAAAGCTTATAAAGAAAAAGCGCTCGTACACGTGGAGCAAGCTTCCTGGATTTCAATAGCAATGACATTTATTGTTCCTTTGTTTTTGGAATTATAGTTGGTACGGACTGACAGACTGACGGATATACGTCGATTATAAAATAAATCGATTTATTTTTCGTTTCTGATCCGATCCATACCCTTGAGTCTATATCTTACCCCTCCCCTTCTATGCATCACAAACGTAATGGCAAGTTTAGTATACTCTTTTCACCAATAGTCATACGGATATATAAAAAATCATATTAAAAGTATATGGAACAGTAATCTTAGGTAATAGATACTTCTTGTATTAAATACAAACCAAAATCTGTACCAGAATAATTAAATTTAACATTCAAATTTATGTGATTTTTCCTTTTCCAAGAAAAACCAAATCCAAAAACAAAAATATTTTAGAAGAAAACACACTCAGAATTCGTAATGAGAATGAATTAGATTTAAAAAAAAAATGGGTTTCGAAAGCAATACACCAAAACTGGGGGAAAAAAGAAAAATCTTTTATCTTAAGTTTTTTAAAACCACTTTTAGGTCTGAAATTATTTGACCTGATTTTGCTCAAATAATAATATATTTAAAAATATGATAACTTTCATTTTTGTAAATTGTACTTTGAGTAAAATTGGTTTTGTAAGTTATTTATCATTGAATTAAAATTAATTTATTGTAAGATAAGGAGTATCTTATACATTGTAAAATTGTAAAAATAACTTGATATACAGTCAACAATTTAGAAGCAGAGCTCCGGAACGAAACGATATTGGAGTAAAATTCAATCGTTGGGGTAAAAACCAAATTGATTCAATAGAAAATTGGAAAATAAAGTTTTGGTTTATTACCTAGTTAAACTGATTAAAAGCTTGAGAAACTACGCTATCCTTAATTTAAAGCTATGCAATTTAAAGTCATATAATTAAAATGAATGTAAAAAACTTTTAACAATGACGGTAAATTGAGTAAAATACCACTCAATCGTTGAGTTATTCCCAATATTTTCTTTTACTGTAACTGCAAGTAGAAGTGCAGCGCTTCTACTTGAAGTTTTAAGTCTTATATGTTCAATGCTCTATCATTTATAATATTCTAAGACAAATTGAATCTATTTATTTCTTTTAGGATTGAGCGCTTACATGTCATTCGGGGTCTATACATCTTGTTCTAAATTAGAAAATAAACTTCACTCAAAACCTTTTCCCTGACACTACAACTTATCTGAATGAGAATCTAACAAAACCTTAGACTTTATACAATTATATTTAGAAAATATCAATTAGAGAAAAAGGTTTCGGCAACTTTTTTATACAATTTATAATGAAAAATTGAGCTCAATTACAAATAAAATTTTGAAATTATATTTCTATAAGACTCAATATTTACACAATGTAATATATTTTTAATTTAAATTATTCGAAAATATGGGATCATATTTTTTTTGATTGGGGTTTAACTTAATATTTATTAATTTTTTTGGTAGCTATATATTAAAAATTATTTTATGTATTTAAAACATTTATATTTTATCATCATTAAATTTGCTTAAATATACGGCTCCGTGTCATATGTTCAAACGCCATAAGTTTGAAAAAAAAATGACATAAGTTTGACACAAATTTTCGATCGAATTTATGTCATTTTTAATATTAGTAATGTTTTCCCGAATTTATGACGCGTCAAAAGTTCGAAAAAAATATTAATATTACAAACGGCATAATTTCGAAAAAAATAAAATAACAAATTTAGGGTTAAGTTTCTCATAATAACTCTTTCATAAATTTTTTAAAATATCTCATCTTCAAGTTTTTTAAATGGTAGAATTCATCTTGTAAGTCACAGAGTCAAAAGTCTCATAACGAATGAGTCATACATTAAGTGCAAAAACAATTGTAATAATTGCATCAAATATTTTAGTATAAGTCTTCTGAAAATGGTTATTATTACTAATTTGATTTGAATTAAAGTTTTATTTTTTCTTTTTGTTCCATCTATTGAAAAATTATTAATATTAGAAATGACATAAGTTTGACAGAATATTTTTAATGTGTCGAACTTATGTAATTTTTTTTGGACTTATGTCACGGATCCTAAATTTACATTTTTACAAAATTTATTTGACATATACATTTATATATTTATATTTTCAAAAGGCACATTCGATTTAGTTACCACAAAAAAATAATAAACTTTATACAATTTAGGGTTAATTTTTTTTTATTAATTCTTTGTAAATATGATAATATCAAATATTTAGAAAAAAAAGGTTGGGGCTCACTTAAAGGTTATTGGACAAGTACTTATTTTAATACTTTATAATAATATGTGATCTAATAAATTTAATTTGAATTTTAATTCTAAGAAATTTTGGGTATTATTTATATTTTTTGCAAATTCATATATACTTGAAATATATTCTATGGAGTCCTTTTATTCCTTTATACATAGTAATCCATTTTAAACTGAATAGATATATAAGTACATTTTATTAACATTTTTCATATTAAATGCTTTAAATTTTTTAATAACCTGCAGTAAACAAAAGCAATATGAACTTGTGCAATACGAACATGGTTTTATTCTGTCCTGGGTTAATGTAACCAGATGAGAGCTTTTCGAGACTTTCTTTAAGGTTACAATTAAGGTAACACCAACGTAATTTCTTCTGGCTAGAGCCGCTCATGTGTAAAATTTGAACGAAATTTGACTTGGTATTCTCTTTAAAAAAATAACTGAAACCACATAAGGGTTAATTTGTATGTAGATTTTTTTCTTCGATTTTTAGGAAAATGTTTGTTGAAAATTAATAATATAAAAATATCATGTTTTTATATCTTATTTTCAAATATTTCCTCTGATTTTATTTCTATGCTTTTATTTATTTTGGAATCTAAAGATATTTAAAGGAAATTTAAAATGGAAACTCCCTTTAAAATCGTTTTGTTTGTTTTATAAGAAAATATCATGTTTAAAGGTTAATATTTTTTAATCTTATTGTATAATCTTTAAAAAACTGAAATATATTAATTGTATTCCAGAGATTAAATACAAATATTTAGAAGAAGAATATGATTACAAACAATTGAAATTTATGAACTAAATCCAGTTTTACAAAACGTGTACTAAATAAGTAATTTAATATATTTTTAAAGAACTTTATGAAACGAAAATTGTTTAGAGTAGAGTATCACCCTTTTAGAGCAACAAGCTTTCTGCTAATTAT
The DNA here is from genome assembly GCA_963082915.1 of Dolichopus griseipennis. Taxonomy (NCBI): domain Eukaryota; kingdom Metazoa; phylum Arthropoda; class Insecta; order Diptera; family Dolichopodidae; genus Dolichopus; species Dolichopus griseipennis. The sequence goes on from OY720441.1 coordinate 7,372,228, forward strand.
TGCGCATTTCTTGAGATCATTCTTGATTATGACAGACAAAATAAATTAAACCCTTAAGCACTCACTCCAACAAACCATGACAATACATAGTTGGGTCACGGACCATGTTTTATAGATAGGGACTGACATCTGTTCTAAAAAAATTAAAAACTAAATGTCTCCACTCAAGATTTTTAAACGGGAAACAGATGCTCATCCCTACACAGTTGAGCTAAACAGATGACGCAATATGGTTTATGTAAGTTCGTTTGTCATCCGCTCATGGAAGCATCCAGCATGATATCATATGCCTCCAATTGTGTTCCATAAAGTTGATGTATATGCGTACGATTTTGGTAAATTTAAGAAGTACTTTAACATCTTTCTTCAAAGCATCCCATCCAATTTACCCTATACCCCCTAATCCAACAATCCCAAATGTATTCACACCTAATCTAGAAATTCTTCTTTATCTGCATCAATTAAATAAATAAATAAAAACTCAGTCTCCTAATCAAACTGTACATTTGTACCACAGCTCCCACTGCAAATTTCGCTTTAAAAGGGCCGGGGCTTGGGTTGTCTCACACAACTCAAAGGAACATCGTACAGTTGCAATGGGTAGCTAAGGAACTTTTCACTCTTTCTGAAAATCGTTAAATTGCAAAACACAGCTTATAAGTATTCAAAATTGAAAGAAAATCATCCTATGCATAAAAGAATATTCGGTTAAGAAACAACACAATCACTTTATCATTTCATCATTGCTGAACAAAAAATTATAAATAACTTTTTCCTTTAAAAAACCATTTGATTACTTCAGCCACTTAAATACCTGATGTCATTCTTAAATCTCTGCAAACACCAAGGTGTTTTCAGTCATGTTTTTGTTTCAGTTTTTTCATTCAAACAAGAGGAATCGAGTTTTTTTTATCATTTCCAATTAAATACGATTTAAGGAATTCAGATTGTTTTCTTTAACCTCTTCTTTTATAGCTTCAATTCATCGTCAATTAAAGGAGAATGACACCAGGATAAATACGAAAATTATTGAAAAAACAATAAGAAATCGTTTAAGTTAAATTTTTTTTTTACCTTGTTTTGGAAACTGGACAAATCGAAATCGAATTTATAAGAGGAAAAAAATTGTTGAAGAAAGAAAGAAAGAAAAAAAATCCTTTTCCGGATCAATTATTATTGAATTTCATTCTTCGTATGTGAATTTTAAATAAACTGAAGAAGACAAAGGACATGTGAACATGTTAAATTGAAAAGAAAGGAAATTCATGCATTCGACGAACAAAGAAAATGGAAAATGAATATTTTCAATTATGGTATGCAGTTGTTCCAAAAAATGGTTTTAATTTTCCAAAAATGCAAAAGGTGGAAGATTAGATTGCCTGAACCACAAGGGAAGGCAATTGGAACAAGGGGGAAGGTATTTGGTATATAGTATTTCTTCACAAAAGTTGATCTTTATATATTTCACAAATAGTTACTATGTGAGACCTGCAATATATTAGGTTAACAGTTTGTTAAGTACTGTATTTTAACTTCTACTCTATCTGTGAGTTATATTATGCAAATGAAATTATATTGTTTATGTTTTATAATGTTAAATGGAAATATTGGTTATTTATATGCCATTAGTATGAATTATATGATGGATGACAGCTAAATCAATTTTCAAAACGTTGTTGTTTCAAATTTATTGGAGCCCGTGCCCTAAAACAAAAAGTTAGCACTCAAAACAGTGTCTCAAATAAACAAATTTACCAAAAAAATTTAATTTAGAAAATTTTTATATTAATATACTAACAAGACTCTGGTTCTGGTTTCATTTATATTAGTATTTCATTAGCTCTGAGTGAGTTATATGCTGTTTTTCAGCTAGAATCACCAAGTAAGAGCTCAGCTTTTAAAGCTTAAAGGTGATTTCATACACAAGGCACACCAAACGAATAAATTTGATCAATAAAACGTCGGGCATTGATATTTCCATTCCTTCATTTATTTTGTGAAACTTATTCATGGAAAATCACATTATAAATATTAAAAAAATTTTAGCAATATTACAATACTTAAAATTTTAAAATTGATTGAATCTAAAAAGTAAAATAGTAATTCCATTAAAATTTGAAAAAAAAATCGCAATATATTTTCAATTTAATTTTTCTTTGTTTCGTAGTTTTCATTTTTTCTTTTTTTAATTTTTTATTATTTTTCTGAAATTAAAGGTGAAATAATAATAAATATAACCTATACAAATAAATAAAATGTTGATAGATTGTGAAACAAGGTATTTCACATATTTTACTAATAGATTGCTCACAGCTTTTGTTAACATTCCAATAAATTCTGAAAATCCTAAATGGTATTTATCTGGGTATAAAAAGAGGGATTTTTTTGTCATTTTCAATCTTTCACAATATTGTGGTCAAAGAAACAATAGATATAAATCACATACATACACATTTATATACATAAAACATAAATATATATGAATTTTGATTTTACTATGTATTGATTTTTAATTTAAAATTTGTAAAACAGCAGTGTCAATTCAACGAAAAATTTGAGTTTGTTATATTGCATATTTTTAGGATGTCTACAGTATTTTTTTCCAAATTTGTAATTGCAAGATAATCAAAATGTTTAAAGATACTGAAATATCTTTTGTTTTGTTTGGGATTATGAAATATATATTTAGTATATACATATATTAAGTAATATTAAAACAATATTTAATATTTTATAATTTTAAGTGATTCTTTGGATGCAAACCATACATATATTATAATTGATATTATTGCAATTATTAGTTAAACCAAACATCGGACGCTATGAAAGTCAACATTATATTAAAAGATAATATAAAACCTATGTTTTTTGAAATCTATATTAACTTTTTAGTATTTCTTATAAATAATTATTTGATGCCTATTCCTTAAAATTCTTGAACCAGACGCCACTGATTTGAATTACAACTTTATTGTCACTATTTAAAAAAAAAAATGGTGAATTTAAAATGTGTGTAGATTTAAAAAAAAATTTAAGTGAAGTCTGATTGAACATCATATGAAATTAAAATTGAAAAATTTATTAAAAATGTTTTTTGAAATATTTTTTGGAGATTAACGTTTTGACCCACAAATTTTCTATATCAGTAATATAATTTTGCAATCAATTATTTTACTTATATTCAACTTTTCTTGTAATATGAATTAATTAAAATCTTAATAAGTCTGAAAATATTTTAAATTTTCATAGTCACAGCCAAAAATAAGGTCGAAAGGATATATATATATATATAATTAAAACAAGAAATGAAACAAGCGGAAGTCGATTCAATCGAATTAATAATCTGACAAATTCAACTGGTAGTTACATGAACCCCACTTCACCTTATCCCAGATTTCAGGAACATTTCAGGACAAAACACCGTGTACCTAATTTCAAGTTTCTATCTTTATCAATTTTGCAGTTATGATTATAAGATATTGGGACACGTGTGATAAATACCAAAACCACCATTTTAATGTCGCCATAATGTAAACGGGCCCGAACTACCACTTACTAAATTTCAGCTGTGTTTGAAAGAGGTTTTAGAAAAATAATGGAAACAGTGGACAATAATCTTGCATCTAACTTAAAGTTCCTAAACTTATCTGTACAAATAGCATATTTTTATCTACACATTTAACAGTTACAATCAAATGCTCTTTCCAAAGTTTTAATTTTAATATACAGTATTAACGTATTGTGAGGCACATATAAAAAACAAAATTTTTTTGTGTGCATCATTTAAAATTTCCTAAAACTTGGTTAGAAATTATTATCAGAATAATGACATAAAATTGTGTGCAAAAAATTTTTAATATAAATTTCGTATTACGCTCTTTCTGCAATAGCGGCTGATTTTGTGAAATGTACAGTGTATTATTATTTTTATTGATTTGTTTAACGTAACTACATATAACTTCTCAAGTATTATTTGGTAGTTCTCTACTAGTGACTAGGGTTCGAACTGAAGTCTTTTCGACAGACGTGGCATCCTAAATACTGCATCAGGTGTTGTTCAATCAATTAAAATCAATCAATCAATCAATTAAATAAAAAATTTTAGTTCAAAAGTAATTTTCTATCACAAAATATAAAATTTTGAACCGACTTTGCAGCAAATTGAACTAAATCAGAAACTAGCTTTATCGACTCTTGTTCGTAGTTTTAATAAAAACTAAAATTAAACTTTTACTGTTATTTAACCGAATTGTGATTAATTATTATTACAAATTTTATTTAAACTTTATTGCCACAACTGTATCTTAATACATAATTCGAAAATATAATACTATAAAACACTGATTACAACAATTTACACATTTCTAAGGATCAAAATAAACATTTTCTTTTTCGTTAAAATTTCCCATCTCAATTTTGATTTGAGTATTTTTATACCCATTCATACAAATAAGGTCACGGCCCACGGGTATACTAAAATGGTTCCTCCGTTTGTGACGCATTGACCCAGACGAGCTAGGTATTGTGTCAAGGGTACTTATCAGATCAGCATCGAATAGTTAATTGATCTAGTTATGTGTGTCAGTTCGTCTGGGTGTCGTCAGTACAATAACTCAAAAACTTACTCAGACCAACTTTTGTTTTTTAAATTTTGTTTTGTTTTTATGGCTTGCTTGTCAAAGTTGGGCATTACTCGGACCGACTTTTAGGGTTGGTCAAAATTTATTTTTTTTAATATAAGGTTTATTATATTTTATACATCATAGTGGGTATGCATGGATATCTAAAGTTGACAGGCGCAACCAAAATCTTCCTCGTTTGTTCCAAAATACATGGAAAATTTGTAATTTTTTTTAAAACAAATTAAGAATGTTAAGAAAATTGTTAGCACGTGTCTATTTATTTTATTGTAACAAATTCAAAAGAACCCAAAATATAACGTTTTTCAAAGGAAACACATAGAAAAAAAGATTTTATTTTATTGCTTCGGTTTATTACAACAACAAATCGTTTATGCGTTGATAAGTTTTCTTTCATTTTTGAAAATATTTTTAGACTTCGAAATAAAAGAAAATGATTCAAAAAATTTCCAATTTTGATATTCGCGACAATTTTAAAATGAAATTTTATTGACACGTGAATTTTAGTCACGTCACTGCGTTAATCAATAAAATCTAAAAACTGTGAGTATGAAAATCTGTTTGCGTTAATTTAAAAACTAAATTTGAAGGTTAAAATATGACACTTATTATAATGAAAGCCAACTTTTAATTAAATTTTAAATCCAGTACCTTGGAATTAAATAGTTCGAAACTCTGAAGTATAAAACCAAAGGTTCGATTCTTTATATTATAGTTTATTTAAAAAATTTGAATCTGGGACGAAGCTAATTTATTAGCACTTGAATTTCTCTAATTTTCATTTTTTTTTTTTTTTGAAGGTGGTTTAAAAGATTTTAAAGTCGAGGAGAGTAGTTTTAGGAGACTTTTTTGAGTAGAGGTAAACTTTAAGCAACCAAGACTGAAACTTTTTTAACTCAAAATCCTTAGGGTTAGGTCTTTTTGGAGGATAATTTCATTCAAATTAGATTAGTAACAGTTCTTAAACTTAGAAAAATAACTAAGAACATTACATTCCCCGGAACTATTTACACCCTTGAATACCAATAAGGCCACTGGTATATTAAAATTACTCCTCCGTTTGTAATGCATCGATGCTAGATATAGTGTTAAAGATATGTATCGGATAAGCATCGAAAAATAAATCGATTCCGCAGATTGTGTCTTGCCAGAGTGTGTTAGTACGATACCTAAAATGGCTACACAAAGCTACTTTTAGAAAATTTCTAGGTTCTCTATCTTATTGGTTAAAATCGGATTTAGGCCTCGGGAATCTGCCATAGAGGATGAAAATTGCACAAGGTTACTTATATTAGGTTTTATAATGCTGAGGCTTCATTTTCGAGGAGCTGCTAAACAAAGTTCTCAATTCAATAAGTGTGAATCCAATGAAAGTACGAGGTTAAGATTAAAACTGGGCATGTTACTTGTGACAGATGGACATTACTCAGGCCAAATTTTAGTGTGGGTCAAATTTTCTTTTTTTACTTTATGTTTTTATATTTTTTTTTCATACCTGTAATTGAATAAGGGAATTAATAAATGGTTTATTTTATTTTATACGTCATAGTGGGCATGCACGGGTATCTAAAAGTTGACAAGGACAACTATAATCTTCATCGTTTATGATCAATAATTTTAAAACCATATGCTGACTAAAATCAAAAAAATTTATTAAATATTTCAAAAACCCTGTCATACCTAATTTATAAATTTCTTTTCAAAACATTGACTTTAAATTTTACATCCCCCCATGATACCATAATATAACGGTTTTCTCTACAAAAAAAATTCCATTTAATTTAAAACCAACAATATAACGGTACTATAAATACCTAATAATTTTCCAATTCTATGCTTCTAACACATTTTCAAAAATTTTAACTTTCTATTTATTTTCACAAAAAAAAATGTCTAAACAAATAAATATCTTGATTTATATGATGCCTGATGTTTTATTCTAAACCGTTATATAGTATCAATATTAACGGTATTTATTTATCCACACAGATCAATTCAGCAATGTAATAATCATAAAGAGTAAGGCGCGGTCTTATTTTTTTTTTTTATTTGTTTTCTTTATTTGTTTTTACTTTTGTTTTTGTTGTTTTTTTTTATGGAACGTTATGGCTTTTCTTTTTTGCTATCTAACAATTGTCAATTTATGAGTTTCTTACTTTTCTTTTACTTGACCTCCATTTTGATTTTTTTTTTTGTGTTTTTCTTTTTTTTTTTTTGATTTCCGACACCACTTAAATGCGATATGCGTGACTGTAATACATATAAAAAAAAAATACTTTTAATATTAAAATAGAAAGTGAAAAGAGTAGAAAGAGATAGAATATGAAATTGAAATGTAAAAATTGAAAATCTATTTTACCGTTAAACTATTTTACTGTTATTATTTTAAGGGAGCTTTATTTGTTTATTTTGTTAACACAATAAAGATATACCGAGGGAAAATTGTAATGTGATTTTCGTTATCCTAGTATTTTCTTTTTTTTAATTTTTTTTTTTTTTTTTGATATTTTTTTAGCAACAAAAAAAAAATCGATTTTATCTAAAATCTTTAACATTGAAATAAAACGATTCTTAACAGTATTGTATTTTCTTTGTTGTCCTATTAAAAATTATCACTTTAAAAGCTAACGTAAATTTTTGTAACAAAACCCGTTATCATTTGTTACTAATAAATTTAGATGAGCTAAATAAAAACCGTTTCCAAAATTATCGCACTTGACACTATAGCGGTTTGCAAATGTCATTTCCGAAAATACTAAACTATTGCAAGACTTAGGGTATGTAAATTATTTTCGTACTTCCCAATATTTCCAACTGAAATAAAGTTTTAGAAGTCGTGTATTTTAAAAATATGAAGTTGGGATCCAATGAGATTTGGAAGGTTCTCACATTAGTACAGCTTCCTTACTTTCATTTCAATGAAATGCTCATCTAATGCGCTAACTTATACTATCGAAATAAATCAAGATTTAAATAAAGTGAAACTACCAAGTGTTTTGAATTTAATCCAACTTTCAGGACATATAAATTCTAGCATCCTGGAAAGGATAGTCACCAAAGCGAGAGGGTAGTTTCAGAGAGTAAACTAAAATTCGCAAAGAAATTGATAGCTGTCTGACATATGCTTAATGCATTGTATCGATTACATAAAAACTTGTTATGCGCTTTTCGGAATTAACAAAAAGCATTTTGACAGATTTTGTACGGTTTCAAGTGAAAAAGTGTCACAGGTTTTAAAACTCATATTTTCCTATTTATTATAATTATTTTAAGAACTCATTTTATAAGTACTATACATTATTTAAATTTTAAATAAAATCAATAAAAACTTGCTCTTAAATCACAAATATAACCTTAAATGTTAAATATAACAGCAAGAATTAAAGGGTTAAATGATTTTCATTTTAGTTTTTAATATTAAATAAAGAGAAAATTGTATTTATAGTACGACGGGTGGTATACGATAGAATTAAATGTAATGTAATGGTTTAGCTATATTAGTATATTGATAATATTAAATGTAATGTCTTTAGAAAATTTCTAAGAATCCGAAAAATTTAATCGACAAATAAGTTTTTTTTTCTTGTAATTTTCTACAAAACATTATTAAATGATATAATTTATAATGGATTAGGAAGTTCATCGATTCTTTGGTAATAAAATATTTAAATTTAAAAAAAAAACCAAACGATTAGGTAAAAAAAACATAGCAAATTGTTTTAAAGAATAAACTTTTTTTCCCAGCAAAAGTACTACTTAAAAATTAAAGTGTTGCCAAGTAATTGATTACTAACTGATAGAATGCAAGTACAATAAATTCTGTTAATTAAGTTCAATATATTTTAAAACACTTTTTCATATTAAAACACTCAAAATTTTTTAATTTAATATCAGAGCAACCTAAGAACAGCAGTTTGGATTCGAATATTATATTTAATGGCTGGCTGTGTGACATAATAGTTAGAGTGCCAACGTTCCATACGAAAAGCCGGGTTCGAATCCCATAAAACTTTTATCTGGTTTTCCACTCGACCCAGCTACCATTGCTGATGGGTTCAACTTAATGCCTTAATCACTTATTAATAATTACATATCTTCAATAAAAAAACATAAATACAACAATATAAATAAATACAAAATATAAACAAATAATTTAATTGAAGAATATAACTCACAGATATAGAATGCCATCTATTGAAAATCTACAACGTTTTTACATTTTATAAGGCCTAGTGCTCTCTCATGTTTAAATTCTATGGTAAAGATAAATTCTAATAACACGAATATAATATGACTCCCTGTTCCAACATGTAACTATGCTTTAGACAGGCTTATAAGCCTAACAGTTAAATAATAACACCTTTATAAAAACTAAAAAGGTTAAAAAAGGTTAACTTATTTTAGGACGGATTTAAAATTAAATTTCTTATGGAGTCATTTCTTCTTCTTTTTTAACAACTGTCTTCCATGGCTTGTTTTTAAAAGGCAATGTCTAATGGCTGAATAATTGGTGGCAGTTAATGAATTCTACATATTAAATAGAAAAGTAAAAGCCTGGAAAAACCAATGTTATAAATTTTGACTATTAACTAAAATATTAATTAAAATAAAATAAAATAAAAAAAAAAATATTATTTGCAGTATTAAAGTAAAACTAGCCCTCTAAAATGTAGAAAATAACAAAATGATGGACGTTTTACGAATTTGTTACTGTTTTAATATAAAAGTTAATTGCTGGATAGAAATAAGGACTGTCTCTCATTTCAGCAATTTACTTATATAATTAATATTATATGTAAAGTCTCTAAGGAAATGTGACTATTCCCTATGTCCCTATGCGACTTTTGGCTCTCTTTAAAATATTTACGTGGATATAAGTCCCTTGAAAAGTGGTTCATAAGTATTTTTTGGGAGTTACGACCCAAAATCCAAATTATATTCACTTTTTGTAATTTACAAGTATTTTAACTCGATTCTATTATTACAAGTATTTTTACTCGACTCGTATTATTGATTTAAATATTTGACAAAGTAACTAGTAATGGTACTTACAGCTGTACTTAATTACCATATTCTACAGGTCTACTTTTAACTTATACGAATACAGTTACTTCTTAATCAATTAAAAATTCTATTAATCAATTTTCATAAAATAAAATCTTCAAAAACCTCAATTCAAAGATTAATTCTTCCTTACGAAAGTCAAAAACTTGCCACATCATTTTGATTTTATATATACAATATAGAATGATAAGCTTACAGGGATTAAAATATTATTTTAGGTAGAGTTAAAAAATATGAACACTCCCTAAAACAATGAAATTATTTAATTGTTCAGAAAATAATTCCCACACACACACATGCAATCAGAACCACTAGAGAATTAAGGAAGTTATCCATATTGCCATATCATCTATTTAATATAACACAATAGAAAAAGTTCCTGTATAAAATATTTTTTCTATTGATTCTTTTATTCTATTTAACACCTTGTCCACCTTTATACAATTCTAATCCTTTAATAATGCCTTTTCATAATCCTTTTTGGAAACAATTGAAAAAAATCTGCAAACTTTTTTGGCCCGAGATCCCAATCAAAACGGTAAACAATAGGAAAAACTTTGAAACAATATTTCTGAACTTTTTTTTTCATCAAATCACCTTTATTATTAACCTTTTTAAATAAACAGGTAAATTAAATACATAAACAATGTATATATACAATGTATAACCTATATATAGACACAAATAAGCTTCATTATTATATTGTTATTATTGTCATCATAATAACAATAATAAAATTCAGGTAATAGCTGAAACCTAATAATAAATTCTTATTGACCTATTGAAACTAAACGATAATCGAAAGGATTTTCAAAAGTATAAAGAAAGTAGAACTAATACACTTGCAAAATCAAAAAAAAAGGACTAATAACTCTTTTGGGAGAATTAAGTTTATTGTAATAAAGGGGGAAAAAAAGAAACAATCATTCAGATTATTGATTAAGATGATTGTTGGGTTATTTAACCACAAAATATATAGAAAAAATTAAACAAAAGCTAATATGATTCTAATCAATTCGGAATCAGTAATTACAGTGCTCTTTTTACTTACAAAAACTTAAAATGAAATTCCCCATGAAACCGTGAAATAAGGCCATGCTAAATAAAGCATGAAAACTTTGCGAATTTACCTTTTGACTTTTTGAGAAATGAAGTCCTGCTGCGGGATTGTTTCTGAAGAGTTCGAAGGTTGAACTTTAACACGCCCGAGTCCTATTTCTTATACCTTTGTATTTTGAAGGTCTCAAATTTAAGGAAAATTATTTAAAATTGTATTCGAAATCAGAGTATTCCGTTTTTCTAGATTTTTTATATATGTGTAGGTTTCTAAATAGGCATAAAGAAAATTCAAAATTGTGGAGGGTACATACTTGTTGAATTAAGCTCCAATATCCCTCAAGAATATAATTTATATATAAGATATATTTCTGGAGTTTTATTTATCAAGTGATCGGAGTCTTAGTTGAAAGAGATATAACATTCTGGAGACTTTATTTTATCAATTGCTATAAAATTAACACTAAATTTTTTTTTATTTTTGCGAAGGTTGATGAAATGCATCGACAGCCGCCCCGAATCACTGTACGGGGTTCATCTAAGGAGTGTTGAACTTAAACCAACCAAAACTACCCCCTTATTTTAAAACCAAACTTGGTATGGAATCCAAACACATATCGTCGGGTTACCGCCAAAGTCACGAAACTGAAAAATAGTAGAACTTAATTTTCGCGACTTGGGCACCAAGAAAATATGAAATAAATGACTTTTCGTTAGTTTATGAAAATAAGGAAATTGAATTACAAAGCAATAAATAAGATAAAGAGATTCGTGTCTTTGGCATAATATAGATCTCATTATTTTCTATATTTTTGCATTAATAAGTCAAAAAAGCGAAAAAAGCAGTTTCGTGACTATGGCGGTAACCCGACGATATGTATTGTTTGGTTTTTAGGATCGGGATTGGGAAGGAACTTAGATTTAGGATTAGGATTTAGGAATTGAGATTATGATGGATAAAGTAATTAATTTAAAGGAAAGTCATGAAAATGGATGTTAATGTTCTTCTTAAACTTTATTGAGTCATACATATAAAAATTACCAACTTTGGAAAACACATTACATGGTAACTGATTCTATAATCGCGATGTGCGCACAACAAACGAATTTCCATAAGCCGTGTTTCGCCATCTTACTATGGGATTTTTTTGGGTACTTTTAACCAAATGAGAAAACTTAGAACATGAATCAGTTACATTTACAGAATTTGACGGAAAAATTTATTATTAGATGGTTGTAAAATGTTTCTTTTACATCAGATTGTTCTATAACGTATAATACATTAAGTTAGCTTTTAGTATTAAGTATAATTCTACGTTTACATGTTCTTCTTTTACATGCGATTTTGACATGAATGTGGCCGTTACTTCTTTTTCACATCAAATTTAATTGGTCTTTTTTAATGATCTCACTTTTTTAGGATCCAGCAGTCGCATCAATATTTTTGAAAAAAACGTAGCTTTCAATTTTATTGTAAAACCTTGCACAGCAATGGAAAGTAAAAAAGTTCAAATCTTAAGACCCCTTAAAAAGGATTCCCCAAATAGTGAGGTTAGCCATCTTTTGGGACTTATGCTTCTTATCTTTTTCTCTTTTATTTTCTATTATAAAATTAGGACTAGGTTTTTCAAATCATGTGAGTTCGACTTTCAAAAAAGTGCATATCCTTATGTAAGAAATATTCCAAAAACAAAACAAACAGTTTATTATTAAATTCTATTCCGTAGTTTTTAGAAATGGTTTCATATTTCAGATACAAATCTATTAAAAAAGTATCGATATTTAAAGAAAAATCAATCGAAATATTAATTATCCAATTTATATCTGAACAGCTTGCTACTCATTCTCTATAGAGTATCTACGTACTCCACTTGTAATTTTTGTTCTAATGAAATGACGATGACTGTGTGTTTTTTTATTAAATTGGTTCTTTTATATTTACCATGGATTTCATTTACCCTCGGATGAAGGAAAGAAAAAAAAAAACCAAAATCTCTCAAACAATGGTGTAAAATAGAAGATTTTTGAGTGGTTAAATAATATTCTATTGTGCAGCGGTGGTAGTGCTACTTAAATTTTCCATTTTCATGGATTATTTTCAATAACTTATTGTTTTTCTAATTTTAACAACTTTTGTATTAATGGTTAATTATAGGAATAAAAAGGAATTGTTTTTGAATAGACATTCTAAACAAATACTTTGTAAAGTTTATTTATAATATTGAAGAAAAAGATACTTATGAATAACAATTTGTTGAATAATGATAAGAACTTTAAAATTATATGATAACAAATTAGATTCAGTAATTTTTAAACAATAAAATAATATGAAAATTTAAGCAATAATATCAAAATGATAAATCATTAAACATAATTAAGTACGAGATCATAATTAATATTAAATTAAGCAGTAATAATAAGGAAATAATTAAGCTCATAATTTTGATCCGCCTGAAAGTATGCAAACATTTAGATTAACGAACTAGGATTCTCTTTCGATATAAATTGAAAAGTAAAATAAATAACGTAATATAAACATATAGCTAATATAAATGTACAATAAAATCTAGATATAAAAACATAAATTAAAAGATAAAAAAAATTGTAAAATAATTAAATTAAATAATATATAGATTAGTTAAAAATAAGTTTAAGTGCTTTAAACGTTATTAAAAATTTTTCAAACAAACAGCCTCTGACTAAAACTATTGGAAATATACTATCCAGCTCAGATAAAGAAATTGAACTTTAAACAAATTTAAAAAAGGTTTAAAAGATGTTAGATTAATTAGAATCAGCCCGCTATGGCCCTGACAGCCGGGTGTTTTACCAATATTGCATAATTCAGTGTAATACGTAATATTCAAATAAATAAATAAATAAATATAAAATGCAAAAAAAAACCAAAATAAAATGAATTATTTGTATTATCACTATTTTATACGTTAAATGTATTATTAAATGTATGAAATATTAAAAAAATTTCCATTTTTAAAGTTTTACATAATTAATAAATGAAAATATATTGGCGAAAGTATATCTATTTTTGTTTTTATATAGAATTTCCTGGGTTGCGTTGTGGATAAGCACTTCACGTATTAACCCAAAGAGTGCGGGTTCAATTACCATAAATGTCATTAAATATTTAACACAGATATTTATATTTGTGAATATTCTTTCTTTACAAAATTCTATATATATTAGATTTATAACCTATAATATTGTTCTACTAGCTGATGGTGTTAATAAAATCGCAAAATCTTATTAATATGTAAAATTAAATACAAATTAAATACAAATTTATCGGCTGGGTGGCAAATTTGTTAGAGTGTCAAGCTTTCATGCGAAAGGCCCAAATTTGAATTCCAGGTAAGGTGAAAAAAACACTTTTACCGGATTTTCGATTCGACTAGTTAGGTTCAAATTAATGGCTATATCAATAATTAATAATTACAACATAAACAAATACAAAATATAAACAAGTAATTCAATTAAATAATATAACTCACAGATATAGAATACCATATAACTTAAATACAAAATAATACATTATAAACAAAATAGAATTGTATCTATTGGAAATCTAAGACATGTTATAAGGCCTCATATTTGAATTGTATGGGTAATTCATTTGATCAGTTATAATAATTTGAATATAATATAATATCCCCTCTGTTCCAACGTTCACCTTAGGTTTCTGTATAAGCTGTTATAGAGAGTCTTCTTAGCCTACCAGTTGAACAGTTAGATTTTAAAAAAAAATATATGTATACATTACAATTTACATGCTTAATATATATTATATTAAAAATAATTACTTAATTAGTAATTTAAATAATATGTAATTTATAGTCGGACTTAAAACTAATCATATGAGATAAACAAAAAAAATGTTTCAATCTAAAAAAAAAAATGATACCTGTTGCATATTATATTAAAACTATTATACTGTCATTTATTATTACATCACTATTAACTTATATCCAATTTTATTATTAAAGCATGAGATAATGTCGACTCCTTTCCCGCGCGTCATCTGTGAATTTTCATAGCATTAATTTAAGTTTGTTGCACCTCAAAAATATGCATCTTTTTCAAAAAAATTCATTTAAATTAAATTTTTATTTAATCACAAATAAATACAAACAAATTCCAACTCTTTTTTTCCACCAAAGTTATTAATCCCAGTTAAAGTTTTATTAATAACAACAAACAAAAAAAAAATTCTCAAATTTTTTTTATTACTTTTGCAAACAAAATGTAAGTAAAATTGTCTATTTCCACCCACTCTTTTTTTTAAATTAAAAATAAACTGAAAAAAATAAATATAAATTTTGTTTGTTGAAGGCAAAAAAGAAAAAAAAAAACCAAAAAAAAAAAACAAAATTCATTATGTTGCAAGTCTTAATTAAATGCCCTTAGGTGTTTTATTTTGCATTTGCACACAACACAACCAAACACCACTTATAACATCGGTAAATAACAACAACAACAACAAAATATTTTAGTTTTTGAAATTTTTGTAAAAAAAGGCATTTTTCCTTTTTGTTTTTTTTTTGAAATTTTCTTTTTGTTTTTTTTTTTAATTTTCCATCTTCAAAAAAAAAAAAACAAAAAAAAATAAAAACAAAGCAGAGAAAAAATTTTCCCTCTATATATTTTTTTTCTTTATAAGAAAATCGTTACAAGGCCGTGTTGCTTTCCTTTTGCAAGTTAAAAAAAACAAAAAAAAAACAATTTTATATACAAATGTTTTATAAAATAAATAACAGTATTTTATAATTTATTTATTTTTTGTTTTTGTATGTAAAAATGTATGTATATTTATATTTTTATAAAGTGTTTATTTGCATTGATTACTTTCGACTTTTAATGTTTCAAAGTTTTCAAAGTTTTTTTTTCTTTCTTTTTTCTGTAATTTTCTCTACGTCGTTTTCTTTTATTTTCTTATTATTATTATTTTATTTATTTTTGTTTTTCATTTATGTTTCTTTGGTTGGTTTTTCTTTTCTCAAATCGAGCAGTTTTTTTTTTTCAATAATAACTTTGTTTCGCTCAAATACACGAAAAAAAAAATTGCATTCAACAGTGTCTTCATAATTTCATGTGGTTGTTTTTGTGTTTTAACACAAATACACAGTTAAAAATCCGGAAACCATGTGATTTTCGTCCTTGAACATTTTTCATTTATTTTTTTTTTTCATATATTTTTTCTCTCTTTTTTTTGTTTTATTTTTTTTTTTGTACATTAACACAAACACTAATAAGCGTGTTTTACATTATTATCTATTTCTTTTATCAATTTTCTTCTTTTTGCATTTTCTATTTTTTATACTTATAATATATTGCATACTTTTAGGTATATACTACGGTAAATGTGTACGCTTAAATGTATATGTAATATTATATTGCAAGAGTATTTGTATTATTATTTAATTTTGTTCCCCAATCAATTTATTGTGTTCGGATTTTGTTTTAATTTTCATTTATCTGATGTTGCTTTTTCTGTTACAAAGAGAAAGAGAAGGCAATAACATAAAGAAAAGCATTTTTAAAAATAGCACGAATTTTTCGCGCAGCTCTCGTTTTCTCTCATTTTTTAATATGCTACTGTATATTCTTATGTTATACACTCAAAAAAATCTTTAGGTGTATTAACACAATGGTAAAAATGTTAAAAAACAATGGAATTGAAAAATTAAATACAAACTAACAGTTAACAGAAGAATAAATCAAAGAAAACCTGTTATTAATGAAATATTTTGAAGTCAAAATTATGTTTTGTTAAATAACTGTTTAATAAAATAACTGTTATATATATATTGACAAATTGTCATTATTTATTTTAAAACCTATAAAAAAAGCAACTGGTTACAAGTTTACCGTTATAAATATCATATTAATGTAACAGTAGTTTTTTTTTTCTTTTAATTATCATATTTAGGTAGTATTTTGCATTCTCTCTCTTTCTCTCTCTTTCTCCTTTCCTTCTCATTTTCTCTCTTTAATTTTTTTTATTTTCCTTTAACTGCTGTTTCGTATATATTAACTTGTGTTGCTTTATAACTGTTATTTAGCAAAATATAAAAAAACAGAAATAAAAAAAAATATAAGGATGATATCCTGTATATCCTTTACAACCATACAGTTGGTTGCATTCATTCGGTTGATTCAGTTAATAGTCGTCGGTGGTTGAAATCGTTTCTTATAAGTTGATAATAATTAATAAAAAAAAAAAAAAAATAGTTAAAAAAATTTTAAATTAATATTAAATAAAATAATTAAAAACATTTTTTAATTTTAATTATATATTAGAAATATTTAAAAAAAAAATTTTGATTGTTTTAAATATAAATTAAAAAAAAAAAAATATACTAAAAATTTATTAAAATTTTATTTTATACTTATTAAAAAAAAAAATTTAAACAAAGTGAAATAATTTAATTAACTTACTCCTCTTTTTTAAATATTATTTTATTATCTACTTGTATTAATTAAAATGTACTATTGCATAATTTTTATATAATTTAAATATACAAAAAAGTTTCATTAATTTTGATTTTTAAAATATTAAGTGATATTAATAACTTTTTTCTTATTAATATTAATTTATTATTAATGTATATATGAATTATTTAATTTATTTAATAATATCAATTTAATGATAACTCTTTTTATAATTAAAAATCATAAAATGGAATAATATTTCGTTTTTTTGCATATTAATAAAATGTGAGTTAAATCAAAATTAAATCGAAAAAAATATTATATAAATTATATTATATGGAATTTTTGTAATTAAATTATTATTTAAAATTGAAATGAAAATTTTAACAACGGGTTCCAGGAAAATTTAATTTTCATTACTTTTAAAAATTATTATGGAGATTGTAACGATTTTATGTGAAAACATAACAAGAAGATTAAAAAAATTTGTTAAAATTTATATTAGTTAATATATATATATATAATAATTTTACTTATTACTTTAACTTCTTAGAAAATTTTTAATTAACGCTTCATTGGAATGCCTATCTGAAATTAGAGTCACTTGCCCTGCTCAATAAAAATATGATGGAGAATTGTAAAGTATAAATAGCATGTTAAATATTTGACTTTCAGTGGGTCAATTTAGCCTTAAACTTTATATACAATTAATATTTATAGCGTCAATATTAATTCGATTCTTTTGATATTTTTTTGAAATATCTCAACATACAATGAACTCTTTTGAAATTTCTTAAAAATATTTATTAGTATAAATTCATCAACCAGAATATTTTTGTCCCAAAATTTTTTAAAATGAACCCTAAATCGGAAAGTAAAATTGTATAGAATTCATTTTTTAAAAACAGTGAAAATATAAGTAAAGAACTGAGGTGAAAGCCACAAAGTGCAAGAGTTTATAAAATTAAATTCAGATTTCTTCAATTAAAATATCAATATTAGTTAAATTTGTAGAACCCATGAAGGAAAACCTCGTCAAAATGAGTTGAATCTGGAATATTGTTCACTTTTTACAAAAATTCTGAACCTATTAACCTTTTACCTAGTAACCTATTCTGAATCCAATTATCTTAATTAATACTATGGCAGAACCTTTATTCTTAAAAAAAACGTTGTTGTTGGTTTTGAAAATTATTAAAAGATCTTTGTGTTCACACAAAATTAACACAAATGAAAATCTTTAATAAAGGCAGAACGGCAGCTTTACCTTGTTTTTTTTTTAAACTTTACTCCTTCTTAGAATGTCTCCCACCTGTTGCAAAATATTTCATATAAATAATATTGGAGTGCAAAATAATCAACAGTTTTTATTTAATTTTTATATGTTATTAAAAACTTATAGCCCCCTGTGGTCTTATTTCTCATAGTAATTGAGAAATAAAACCTCAGGGTTTAATTTCTTTTTTGAGTTGAACAACGACTTCTATAAGAAATAAAGCCACGGGCTGTTGTTTATGTTTCAATTGAATATTCGACTTCTTGGGCATTTCCCATATTTAAGGGGCGTTATTTCTCAATTACTATAAGAAATAAAACCCCATAACGTTATTTCTCATTAAATGGTAAATAACAACCTGGGTCTTTAGTTCGCAGAACCTTAATTCTGGTCACCATTTTAATTAATTAGCTTTTCAAAATTTTTCATAATAATACGTTGAAACCTTATATAGAAATATAAAAATGCTCTGACTATGCTAATTTATCATCTGACCAATGGCGTAGTGGTAACGACGCCGCCTTTCATGCGGAAGGTCTCATAAAAAAATATCGTAAAATTGTATAATTATATCGTAATAGTTTATATCGTAAATAAGATTTAATAAAAATATATAAATAATTCTTGTGTAAGATAATAGATGGCGCACAAAGTTAACATTTGTGCATTCATATTACATAACCTTATACAATAGCTACAGCCGAGTAATCAACGGCTTAGTGAATGTTATGATTAAAAAGAAACTGAAGCCAAGTTTAAAATAAACTTGGTGAATGCCCTATACTCCTTAAGGGAGTGGAAAAGGAATAAAAAATGCTAATTTATCACATAATTACTAACTTTTTTCGAAATTACTACTATGTTTCTGTTAATTTAATTATGAAACTCTTCTGTGCATATTTTTGTAATTAATCAATCTCAAAAAATTTATTTATATTTTCAAAATGTTTTCTATAATTTTTTCTTAAAATATTTTTATTTGATTTCAACTGAGATAGATCATGTCATTCAGAAATAAAATTAACGCCAAACGTTCATTCCTAAAGCAATTCATATTAGAAAAATGCAACTGAAATTTTAATTTATTATGCAATTCATTTGGGCAAAGAATTTTGTTGTACAACACTGCAAACACAAAATGGAAAATTTTTATAAAAGTTTTCAGGGGCCATAGTTTCAATTTTTAATATGTAAAATAATATGTTTTTTAGTACTTTATTAATTCTTCTGTAGAAAAACTATACAATATTCGAATAATTGTTTATTCATTACCTTCAAAATATTTCGAAATTTGGTTCTCAAGTAAATCCCGCCACAATAATGTACAATTTTTCAAGTATTTTTATGTACTTCTGTATATTTTAAGAATAGTTTTCCCAATACGATTTTCTACATTATACAAAAATTTTTAATAAAAAAAATAAGAACAAAAACAATGTGAAGTGGGATTAACAGAAAAATAGTTTAAAAGTACTTAGATATGGCAAAAGAGATACAGTTTCGATAAAAATTAAAAAATTGTAATCTAAAACTTTACCTTATATGTTTAGGTCTTTAATATAAGACATTTTCTTTCTACGTTTTATTTAATTATCTATTGTGAATCGTTTTAACAATTGTGAATCTACTGCCAGGCCAGCAATTTCGTGTATATCATAGATCGATATTAGAATTGAAAGGGAGGGTACAACTCATACACTACTCTTAAGGTTAGAATTAATATAGATGCATGAATTTAAAATTACATCATTAATATAAGTTGTTTCTGCATCTGTGAGTTCTATTTTTAAATGAATTTCTTTTATAATTTTTTATCATTGAAAAAGATTTATTAGTTTTTGGTTATCATTGTGTCACTCAGCCTTTAATTAGAAAGTTAATCCTAGATTCATCTAAGGTCTCGGACAAGCAACCAGCAAGCGACGACAAGTGTATTTTCAGAAAAAAATTTGATATATACTGACAAGTTCAACTGAGGGCACTGTAAGTGAGCGATAAGTGAGCGCAAATTTATATATTTATTTGCTGCAAGAAAATCCTTCGCAGAAAAATCCCTTGCTCCATGTTTGAGGTTTAAAGCTTGAGAAATATTTCCAAACAGTTTTATATTAAAATTTCTTCATGAATTTTTTGATTTCGTATAACTGATGAATAGAATCACATATACATATTAATATTAAAGTATTTTATATAAAATAACTGCGCAGCAGTTTGAGGGGAGATAATTAATAGAATGGATGGTAGGGGACTTGCCATTTCAACAAATCAAAATTGTTCTTTTTTTCATGAGAGACAATTGTAATCTCGAAAGCCACCCATTGATACTGTGTGATGTTCCTTTGGGTAGTGTGTTATATTTGGGATTGAAGGATTATCGGATATTTAGAAGAAAGGTGTTAAAGTTAAATTTAAGTAGAATTTAGCTAAATCGAACAAATATACATTATCAACTTGGAGGAACAAATTTGGTGGAATATGGTTCCATAAACGGGATGGGCACGATTGATTTTTTTTATTTTAATATATTTTTAATTCGTAGTAGTGGCGTTTTTTACCAATTGTAAGAATTGTATAACTGAATTGTATATAAATACGAGTAAACGTTCTTTAGATAAACTTCAATTAGAGCAATAACGGAATGCACTCATAAAATAAAAATCCGATTACTAATTATCTAAAATATTTTCCTTTCAATTTCAAAAAATTTAATTACAGAAAATTTGAAAAATATTTTGAAATATAAAATTAAAAACATCCCATATTTCAAAATAAAATTTAATTATATTCTACCATAAACAATTTATAAACGTGTTTAAGGCTTGCAAATATATTCTTTAATTATTATTTAGAAAATTTAATTTTAAAATATTTAAAAAAAAAATTTTCAAAGAAAATTCAATTATTTTAAAACTCATTTATAATCTTCTTCTTTCTTTCTTTTTAGAAATTTAAACAAAACTAAGTAATTAAAAAAAAACAACAAAAATGAAAATATTTATTATATAAAATTTCAAAACAAAAAAATAGTAAATAAATATTATATATATACATATACATAATATAGAAATAAATAAATAATAATTGTAGAAAATGTGTTCAATTATATAAAAAATAATAAAAAAAAAAAACAAAAAACAAATCAATAATCCATAAATATGTATTTAGTGATATATATACAATTTTAAAACTATAATATTAAAAAAAAAAACATATTAATTAATTAATTAAATATATTAAAATAAAATAATTTAAAAAATTTTTAATATAATTTGTAAATATTAAATAATAATAAAATTAAACAATTTTATAATTTAAAAAAAAAAACAAAATTACTAATTGCTTATAAAATTTACAAAAATTGACAATATAAAATAAAAAAATATACTAATTGTAAATATATTTAAATAATAATATAAAACCAAAATAAATATATTAATTAATTCAAAATTATAATAGTAAGTGTTAATATTATTAGAAAACATAATTTATAAATCATAACCTATTTTAATGAATTAAAATACTTTTTAATTAACAGCACTACCAATTAAAAATTGAAGCCTCGCGTTCAAAAAATTTTGAAACAAAGATATCGCAAGACTTTATATAAAAGTTTTCACCAAATTGTGAACACTTTAATTTATAATTATTGATTTCAACCCTCCAAAAAAACATTGTTTCTTAGATTAGGGCTGTTTTGTACCAACCACCTATTGAAACTGTTTCTTTGGGTTGTGTGTGACTTGAACGCAAAAAAGCCGAACCTTTTTCGAAACAAAGTTTAGGAGGGAACCTGTGATAAAAATATACAGTTTGCTAACAGTAATGGGAATATATGGAAGGATTTTGGGATTGTGGGGAGATTATTTGGAAATTTTGGATAGTTGTGGATGGAAAAAAATTTGGAGGGATATTGAGGAGAAAGATGTTAATATTCTTCTTACATTTAATTAAGTCGTACATATACGAATTACCAACTTTAGGAATTAGTAAAAAAAACTCTTAAAATAATGGGTATTTTATTATTTGGTTGCTGATAAGTAGTTGGTGCAATATATAAAGCACATTTTTTAATTCTTTATTCTAAATAATGTATTAAAGTTACTTTTATATATCTCTTAATACAAGATGTAAATTGTATATGTGTCTTAGAATATATGAATACCTTGGTTTTGTACCTAACTCCTAAAAACGATAATTGCTTGAAAACTCTTTTAAGAATATTCATAAATTTGATAAATTATTCAACACGAGCTTTTGAACTAAGAGGGATTATGTAGTTAATTATTAAATAAAAGCTACCCGCTTTCGAGAAATATTTTACACATTTGCATATAAAATATTATTTTTATTTATAAGAATTCAATTCAAAATCAGGATTCTTATAATTTGCTTTGCAAGATAGCCAGTCGTTTGCAAATGATAACCACTTTTTTTTATACTTTGTGTTTGAATATGTGTTTCAAGAGAATCAGTAGGACTTTATGGTTGAAAGGGTGCATTTATATTGGAGCTGCGTTAAGTGATAACAGCATCGATAAGAGCATAGCGTAGAAAATAATAAGCATGACTTTAATAAAAATGTTTATATTGAAGCATCGATTTGATTATCTATAAGCATTATATAATTTTCTAAGATTTGTTCTTGTCGACACTCTTATCACTTATCGCAGCTCCAATATAAATGCAGACTTATTTCTAAAGTTAAAATAGTTTCTTTAAAAGGAATTTTGGGGCGGCAACACTAATTATTTCCAATGCGTTCTGGCATAGAAATAAATTTGAAGTGGTTTCCTAATCAGGGTGTTATAATTTTGTGCGCGAGATTTATATTTATTACAATGGCAAATAGAAAATAAGAAGATTCTAGTTTATTTAGTTTTTAGGATTCGATTCCATTTTTTTGTTTTTAAAAACTGAATCGCTTTTTTTAAACTTGTTCTTTGGACATAAGAATATTTGATTTTTATTAAGTCGACTTTATTTTACTTGCTTTTGAAAAATTCCAAATTAATATTTTTTCAATGGGTCTGTCAACTTTAATCGTTAGCACGAGTTAAACTTTTCCAATGATTTTTAATAAAAATATTTGAATTTATCAGACTGGTAACTGAGTGGTTAAAGTGCCAGCTTTTCAATCGAAAAGTCTCAGGTTTCCAAATAGCCAAAGGACTATTATAATATCGGGCTAAATTCACTATTGTCTGGTACTCCAAATAAATAAATAAATAACTTTTTTAATTATTGTCAAACCTTAAAACACCATGACATATTTATGAACTCAACATATTCATACACATTCAATAAATAAATTTTAATAATAATAATTAATAATTATTCACCATTTTATATTTAAAATGAATAAATTTTATACAATTATAATTAAAAAAATTTCCATTCATAAAATTCACAGAAAAAAAAAATTCTTCAATCTTCAATAAATTGAATTTGATTTTTTAAAATTCAATTCATTAAAACTTTTATTAATAAATTAATATAAATAATATTTAAATATAATTAATTAAATTAAAAACAATTGTTTACAATACAAAAAAAAATATATATATATATATATGTATACATACACATATATTTAAATTAATATTATTAAATTAGTTTAGTGCAAAATAAAAATACATATAAAGAGAATTTAAAGGAAAAATTTTCTCAAATTCTCTTTTAATTATAGACTGACTTTGAATGTTTATTTCATTAGACAGTTATTTTTGTGTCTTTTTTTTTTTTGTTTTTTTTTTGTTTTAATTTAAAATAAACTGTAATTTATTTTTTAAATTACAATTTACAATTAAAAAACAAAAAACAACAATTAAGACAAACTTTTAAAGCAATTATTCATTAAAAGCATATTGTACAAGCCAAGAATACCAACTATAAATAATGTAAAAATAAAAAGGTAAGTAATTTTAAAAGAATATAATTTATAATTTGAAAAACCGTTATATTTTAAAAAGTTTGTACTTTTTATGATTAATTTGTTTTACAGTTCAACAAGTTAAAAGAAAATTAAAATACCCAGAAACAATATAAAAGAAAGAGTTAAAGAGAAAAGGAAAGAGAATGAGATAAAAAATGAGATAAAAATGAATTATAAATTATGATTCTGTTTTTTTTTTTTATTTTAAAACTTTGATTAATTATTATTATAACCGTTATTCGCCATAATTTTATTAAAAAATTTCCCTTTGATAATTAATTACTTTACAATTATTTCATTATCTGAGAAATTGAATTTTGTTTCTTTTTTTTTATCCATTGCCCTTTTTAACGGTTTTTTTTTATTTTATTTTAGTTATTTGACATGTTAAATTTATAGTAAAATTTTTTAAAAAATTTTTTTAAAATTTATTTCGGTTTTATAACTGGTTAATGTCTTTAATAAATTGATTTAAAAATTATACTCAAAGTTTTGAAATAATATGTGCATCTACTTATTCTATTTCAGAAATTAAATGGTATTGTTATTATTAACTAATGTGTTCTGATCTAAGGGGTTTGTATATAATTCTTCTGGAACTAACAAGGATCACTTACTATCAAAAAAATTCTTATGCAACAAATGTACAAAAGCTTCTACATAAAATCATATCATAACTGTATAACCCCTGCATGATAAACTAATTTTAATTGGTTATAACCCTTTTCTTCATATTATTTTTTCTTAACACGAAAATGAAACACTCGAAAGCCACCCATATTGAAACTGTGCGGTGTTTCTTTGGGTAGTGTGAGACTTTAATGCACCAAAAGCACACCGTTTTTCAACCAAATATTAGGAAGGAATGTGTGATACAAATCAGGGATGGGAATATGAAAGGACTTTGGGATTGTGAGGAGGTAATTTGGGAATTTTGGATTATGGGGGATGGGAAAAAGATGTTAATATTATTTTTAAAATTTAATTAAGTCGTACACATATGCATTACTAATTTTAGAAAACACATTGAACAGAATATGTCTCTATAATCTCGCGCTTTACAAACGTGTTTCCATAATCCGTGTGACGCCATCTTATCAATAAGACAAAGTAGGAATGAGCAACCGTGGCAAAAATTTTTTTTTATTACAGCTCTTGAAATCGTATAGCTTCTTTTTGTATAAAAATTATAATTTTTTTTCTCACTTTTTCTTTAAGCGCTAACTGTTCGCTAACTGTTAGGCTAATAAGCATGTCTATAAAATGTTTTTCAGAAACCATAGGTACATTTTGGAACAAAGGGTCATATTATATTCGTGTTATTAGAATTGATCTTAATGGGATCCACATATAATTTAAACATGAGATAGTTCTAAGAGTTATAACATGTAGAAACGTCTTAGGTGAATACAATTCTATAGATACGTCAATAGATAAAATTCTATTTTTGTTTATATTGTAATCATTTTGTATTGAGTTTTATGGTATTCTATATCTGTGAGTTATATTATTTAATTAAATTATTTGTTTATATTTTGTATATAAATCTAATTATTGATTAAACTCTTAATTTGTACCCAATGGTGAATAGTATTTGAGTCGAATCGAAAACCATGAAAGTTTTTTCACTTTTACTGAGATTCGAATGCGAGCCTTTCGCGTAAAAGGTAGGTACTCTAACCAATGTGACGACCCAGCCTAATCTATTTTGAAGTAATTGATTGTTGATAAAATGAAAAGACTCAATAAAGAAATATAAGATTGTTGAAAATTTATTTACACACTAACTAAACACTATAAGAATAGGTTCCATTGAACATGAGTAGGTTTAGTTGGAAGGAGTGGGCAATAAGATTATTAAAAAACGAGGAAGAGTGTGGTAGAGTAGACTGTGTCAACTCTGGGATACCCGTATGACCGTAACATATACATTATACCATCCGGTTAATTACTTTTGGCAAAATTTCAAACATTCAGCTGTATTAGGTGTAGAGTAATGCTCATATAAAAGAAGGAGTTGTATGGCAGCTACCCGAACCCTCTGCAGTAGACCAACCAAATTTGCTGTAACTTTGGCCATTACACTAAACTATTTTTGGCAAAATTTCAGACACCCAGCTTCATTAGGTGTAGTGTAATACTCATATAAAAGAAGGAGTTGTATGGCAGCTACCCGAACCCTCTGCAGTAGACCAACAAAATTTTGCAGTAACTTTGGCCATTACACTAAACTATTTTTGGCAAAATTTCAGACACCCAGCTTCAATAGGTATAGAGTAATGCTCATATAAAATAGGAAGTTGTATGGCAGCTATTCGAACCCACTGCAGTACACCAACCAAATTTTGCCGAAACTTTGGCCATAAAACTAAACTACTTTTGGCAAAATTTTAGACATGCAGCTGTAATAGGTGCAGAGAAATACTCATATAAAAACAGAAGTTGTATGGCAGCTACCCGAACCCATGGTCCAAAATGGCTGGATTTAAATAGCGATGACGGCTATTGCAAAAAAATGAGTTTGCGAAAATTTCAAGATTCTAGCTCCTTTAGTTTTTGAGTTATCGTGCGGACGGACGGACGGACGGACATACATAGCTAAATCGATTTATTTTTCGATTCTGATCCGATCCATACACTTGAGTCTATATCTACCCCCCCTCCTTCTCTGCGTACAAACATAATGGCAAATTTATTATACCCTTTGACTATATAGTCATACGGGTATAATAATTTTGGGGGTAAGTAGGAAATAAATCTTGAAATATTCGTTTTATTTTTTGGCAAATTGGAGAATAAATTGTTGTTAACAGAAAATAAAGCTGTAGATACAAGGGAGTTTCGTATCTTTCGGGGCAAGATACTTTTTATTATTTCAGAGTTCTCACAACAAATAACTTTCTATAACGAGTTTTGATTCTTCTCAGAAGTGCTCCATTGTAGAAATGATATTTTGCAATTCCACAGATAATTCGTTGGAATTATGTAGTAAGGGGCTTAATTTAACAGAACAAATTAAGAAATACAATCTGCCAACGAATTAACCTTAGCTAATTTTTATGTTACAAGTTATGTCAAATATTTCGACTTACTTTCTAGTTGTAACAAGAATTTGAACTTTCCAAATTAATCCTAATACTGATACTTTTCTCCCCTATTTCATCTCTTGTAAGTTTCATTTCATGTTATTTAGGAAATCTTTTTCTTACAGTGTATAAAGAAATGAATACTTAAAATGTTAATTTAAGTTGATTATACTTAAAGTTAAAAACTTCGATATTAAATAAACATACTTTATTAACATTAAAATTTAACTGAAAGTTATTATTTTCATTTTTATTTATCATTATTTATTTTTGAAATATCTTTTTCTTGATTAAAAATAAAATTCGTAAGTCAAATTAAACTTAAGTGTACGATATTATACTTAAACATTAAGTAAATCAAATTCAATTTAAATGTCTTTGAAGTTTTTGCGTTAAAACTTTTTTTTCCTTTAAAGAAGATTTTCAAAGAATATCTGGTATCTACTTTATAATTTAAAATAGTCTCACTTTAATTAAAAACTCTTCAAGTAATAAATCTTGAATACTAAAAAGAAAAAGTCTAGAAATAAAAGTTTTTTTTTTGCAGCCATTTTAAGTTATAACGCCCCTCTAACGGTTTTTCCTCAGATAAAATAAAAAAAAGTTTTCTTTGATTAAATAATTATTTTAAAAAAATGAAACATTAAAGTTTAGTTTGAGAAAGTAAATTGCAATAAGTTTAAAGTTTAAAATAATATATCCTTGAGCGAATCCTTGAGCATATCCTTGAAAGTGTTTTTTTTTTAACAAATCATGAAAAAATATATGTTGGCAAATAAAAATTTAAATTTAGATACAAGATACTCATTATTTTAAATATTTTACTTATTTATATTATATTTCGTTATTAAATTAAGATAAAAACATTCGTTATTTTGTTGGTGCAGGTATTATTGTAATTATTTAAAATATAGATGCTACGTCAATGCAATATAAATACAAACGATTTTACACTAAGAACTACATATTGAGTGTAATAGTTTTTTTAGATATAATGCCGCTGTTTCCGAATTTACAGTATAAGCACTAGACACTATTGCTGCATACTTAAATTTCTAAGGAAATACTAACTTATTGCAATACTAATGTCTCATTTAGTTAGTATCCAAACTTAAAAATTTGTTACAGCTAAAAACTGAAGCCTCGTTTCTTGGAAATAAGAAGTCAATCCGAGACTGATATGAATCTAACCAAGATAGCTTCGTTATTATTTAGTTTTTAGAGGAAAAACAATCGGTAGGACGGACTTCCTTAAATTGACTCCGGAGATGACGCGGGGCAATGCTAATATACCATAAAATCTAACTTGCTTCTCTTTTATGGCTACAAATATCATACCAAAGTAAATATTCCGATTTTAGGGTAATAATGGCATTTTGAGAAATGTTAAGAAGTTTTCACTAGTGCAAGTATAGTTACCGCAGACTTAGACTTTGTTTGTTTTTTCGGCTTTTAAAAATGCAGTTTGTGATTTAATCATATGTTTGTAAATATAATTAGGAATTATGTCTTTTTTTAGGAGACTTTTCGCTCACTTATCGAAGTTATAATCTCCGAGGAACTTCTGGCTTATTTTTTAAGTTACAAGTCTACCGTAGATTTTTAACTCCGGAGTATTTGTCATATCGCCATATTATCTACTACCATTTCGTATATCACATTTGAATTTTACGCATTCTATATTAGGTTTTACTATTTAGTTTAGTTTCCTTTTAATTTTTTAATTTCTTCTACATTCTAGCAATAATGGCGCAAAGTAAAAGCATCAATGAAGGATTAAAACTATAATGATTTATTGCTTTTCCAAATTCATATTTTTAATGCACTAAAACCAGATGTTATACAAATCCTTCCTGATTGATATCTTGCTACCGATTTATGATTAATAATCGATTTTTAAACCACATAAATTTTTAATTTACAATATGTTCGACTAATTATGATTAGCTGATTTAAAGGAGTTAATCCCTATTAATTCGAAAGTGTTATTAATTTTATAATTCGCTTTAAATATTTTTGAATTATATTTTATCTGTAATATTACCAAAACCGCATGGAATTATTATTTTTATTTATTTTTATTTTATTTATTTGAACCAAAACAAGGTTTTTACAAAAAAATTCTTAAAACTAAAACTTATAATTAACATGAAATTTGATTACATAGCCAAAAAAATTTTAAATACATTAAGAATCAAAAGTATAATTATTTGTTTATTTGTAGAAAATGCTACAAAGCAAAAACAAAGTTGAAATTAAATTTATGAATACTAACTGTATTAACTAACTGTATAAAATAACTAAATTAAAAAAATAATATGAACTTGAAATGTAATATGATATAATGAAGGTTAAAATTATTGTCTTAGGTCATGAATGAATTTTAAGTTTAATTTATGTTTAAAAGTGTATCGAGAAATTTGTGTAGAATAAAGATGACTGTGTTTATTGAATGTAATGCAACATCTATTTATTGGTTCATTTTTTCCATATTCAGTTCTATGAGTATTTTCAACTAAGTATTTAGTGCTTCTCGTATTTCTCGCACCATTGTTTATTTTAAAGTTATCCAATAAATACCGAACGACAATGTTTTTTCTTAAGACGTCAAAAGTAAAGCAGGAAGAAAGAATTTGCCTGCGTGAGGATAACGTTAACATATTCAATGAATTAAGTCTTACGAGATAGCTAGGCAGAATTGAATAATCTCTAGGAATATATTGATTTCTTAAAGCGAAAAGAAGAAATTGCTTTTGTACGGATTCTATTCTATCAGATTTGAAATGCAGGATCCCACACAATATTGCCATATTCAAGAATAGAACGTACTAAAGAGCAATAAAGAGCTTTAGTTACAGCAATGCTGCTAAATTCTTTAGCTCTTCTTTTTATAAAGCCGAGCATTTTGTTTGCCCTGGAAATCATATACTCATAATGGAGATGGAAGTTCAGTTTATCATCCAACAGAATCCCTAAATCGGTAATGCTTTTAACCCTTTCAAGGGTTACATTATTTATATTATAACCGAATGAAATGGTAGATCTCTTACGTGTAAAACTTATAACCTTGCATTTTTCAATGTTTAGTTCTAGTTTATTAGAGAAGCACCATTCTTGTAGAGAATTAAGATTTGTCTGAAGTATTTTCGCAAACCCGTATGACTATATAGTCAAAGGGTATAATAAATTTGCCATTACGTTTGTGACGCAGAGAAGGAGGGGGGTAGATATATACTCAAGTGTATGGATCTGATCAGAATCGAAAATAAAATCGATTTAGCTATGTATGCCCGTTCGTCAGTCCGTCCGTCCGTCTGTCCGTCCGCACGATAACTCAAAAACTAAAGGAGCTAGAATCTTGAAATTTTCGCAAATTCGTTTTTTTGCAATAGCCGTCATCGCTATTAAATCCAGCCATTTTGGTCCATGGGTTCGGGTGGCTGCCTAACAACTTCATTTTTTATATGAGTATTTCTCTGTACCTATTACAGCTACGTGTCCGAAATTTTGGCAAAAATAGTTTAGTTTTATGGTCAAAATTTCTGCAAAATTTGGTTGGTCTACTGCAGTAGGTTCGAGTAGCTGCCATACAACTTCCTGTTTTATATGAGCATTACTCTATACCTATTAAAGCTGGGTGTCTGAAATTTTGACAAAAATAATTTAGTGTAATGACCAAAGTTACTGCAAAATTTGGTTGGTCTACTGCAAAGGGTTCGAGTAGCTGCCATACAACTTCTTATTTTATATGAGCATTACTCTATACCTATTGAAGTTAGGTGTCTGAAATTTCGCCAAAAAGAGTTTAGTGTAATGGCCAAAGTTACTGCAAAATTTGGTTGGTCTACTGCAGAGGGTTCGAGTAGCTGTCATACAACACCTTCTTTTATATGAGCATTACACTACGTCTAATAAAGCTGGTATGTTTGAAATTTTGCCAAAAGTAATTAATGTTTATAATAATAATGATATAATGTTTATATAACGGTCATACGGGTATCCCAGAGTTGACACAGTCTACTACACTACACTCTTCCTCGTTTTTATATGAGCTTCTTAATGCAATATTAAATTATAGTGATGGCATTACAGATATTTATGAGCCAAATTATATAAAAATTCACATATTGTGTAAAATTAAGATATTTTCGTGTGTTGTATGTAATAAATTAATTTATTGAAAATTTAATTATTGGATATATAGGGTGTCCCCAACTCAAGTGCAAATACTGCACTCATTAATTGGGGACATTAAAACAAAGTTAAATATTGTATAGGAGGCTGCGATCTATTCTACACCGTTACTATAAATGCTGGAATAATAAAATTGAAGCAAAATATATCTAAAACTAAAATGTATTTGAAGGCTCCTTATTGTTTTTTGTTGAAATCCGTAAGTAAGTAACTCCCGAGCAACAAATTTTTTTATGCCGAAATTTTTTCGTTAGAACAAAAATTCTAGAATTAATAAAAACTAGAGTCATGAAGTACTAGAATCTATTCGTAAGTTTCAATTTACTCTTGGTTAAGATCCATCCATAGCTTGAGTACCTCCGAAACAACGAACTTTATCACGGCCTAAATTATTTGAATAATTTGCGTATTCAACAGATAATACTTACAACTAGTTTCAAAAAAGACTACTTAGTATATTTTATTTTCCAACTACCCTAACACAGTATTGAATACAAAAATAGTCAACTATACACTCTTATTCATTTATTTTTAAAGCTAACTTAACACTAACGGTCATGCATCTACCCCAACCCGTTATTTTTTTTTGGTTCCTATTGGACGTGGAAACCTTAATAAGATAATTGCATCATTTGCAATATCTTGGCAAATGTTAGATATTTAATCACCAGAAAAGGGGAGAGGTAGTTTTACCTAGAACATTAAGGTTAACACTCAAACTACTTAAGCAGCGGCAGCACCAACGACTGAGAAATGACTGTACGAAATCGTTTTTATGAAAGATTTCTTCAGAAACTAAGATAGTATTGTTAATCCAATTCCATTTTCACTGTTTCCATTTTTGATTATAAAATCAAATCGCTTGTATTTCATTCGATTTTATTTCACCCTCCCAATTGACCATATGGTTCAAAACAACTCATTATCTTAATTATTTGGATTAACTTATTAAAAATCAAATTTTTATTATAAAATATTAAATTATAATTTAATAATTCTATTAATTTTATTATTTTTTTATAATATTTTGCAATTAAAATAATAACAAAGTGAAAGAGAAAGAAACAAACAAATGAAACACTGATATAGAAATACCAATAAAAAAAAAAAACAAAAACAACAATAATAATAATGATAAGAAAAATCAAGAAAAACTTTTTAATTAAATTTCATTCTCATCAGAAGTTTATCAATTGAAGAAGATTACAGGAAATTTGCTTCACTTTTTCTCACTTAACAGAAAAAAAAAAAAATAAACGCATACTAAAATAAAAACAAGTATTAGATAGAAAGAGATAAAAAACAAAAAAAAAATCGACCATAAAATAAATTAAAAAAAAAGAAAAATAAGATACTTTTCGTTTTTGTTTTTATTTCTGTCCTTTTTTTCAATTTTAAATATGAAACCTTTTTGTGAATAACCACGATGACTTCGGTTCACGGGAACCGGATATTGAATTTTTTCTCTCTCTCTCTTTTTCTTTTTTTAATTTTTCCCTTGTTATCTTTACTTAGATTCGTTTTTTAGATTATTTTTTAGAATTTTTGTGCCTTTTATACTCAACTTCAATTGCAAATTTAGTCAACTTTGAAAAAAAAATACGCAAAACTCATTTTTAATATTATTCACAAGTTAATAAAGAAGAAATAAGTTGTTAAATTAAAAAATAGAACATTGGGGATGAGAGAAATACGGGATTGAAGATATTCGCAGTATAACAAATTTAAAGTGACAAATATAAGACTTAATAATTTTAGAACTTAAGTTTTTAAATTACCACAGTTACAAAGCTCCAGAATAATTAATAACTTTTACATAAAATTAACAGTTATTACACTTAAAGTTTTATTATATAGTTAGAATTTTTTAATAGCGCGATTTAAATTGGAATTTTCATTAGCGCGAAGAGCTACAAATGTATTTTACATTACAGTATTTATTGCTTGATAACGGAAATATTGAATAAATTTATATTTTTATGGATCTATAAAACTTTTCAGATCAATTGAACTTTAAATAGTAAAATAGGCATCTATTCATATAAGCTAAAATCAGGTGATTTGGAATTAAGTCGAAATACATTAATTGGCGCAAAATAGACATTAGTGCGAAAAATTTGAACTGCTGATTAATATCAAATTGTCAAAATTATTCAGATATTAATCTTAATTTTATTGTTTTTTGTCAGATATGATCTCTTTCTTCTATGAGATCTCTTTCTTCTATGGTGTTACAGTCTGTTGTCGAACCTTGGCCTCTTTTATCATCCCCTTCCATAGTTCACTCGATAAAGACAGCGGTTATCTAATTTTGCTTACTAGACGGTATCAATCCATCGATTTCTCGGCTTCCCTACTGATCTTTTTCTATCAATTTTCTCATCAAATACTTTCTTTGGAATGTGGAAATTTGGCATTTATTTTATGTGACCGACCCACCTAAGGCCATTTAGCTTGATGTTTGTCACAACATCGCTGTCGGTATAGATAGCCCTGCGTTGCGTCGCATCATTGATATGATCTGAATAAAGTTTCAATGCGATACCCTTAGATTTAAAAACCGGCATCCTTATCACTGTACCATAGGTTTGTTTTGATTTTCATTCATATTTTGTCATTTTATTTCTGAAACAATGTGTACATAAATAACGTACAATCTATGACTAATTTGAGTTGACAGAATTTAAAAATGTGCCAGTCTAAAGTAAGTTAAAGTAAATAAATAGTTAAAATATCCATTAATATATAACATACTTGGTTTTGTGTTTAAAGTTATGTTCACTGTCTACACAACTAGTTTAAATTTTCAATCAGTTTAATACTTATATATTTTTTTACGAATATTATCTGTGAGTTATAAATCTAAATTGAAATGTTTTATATTGAACTTTTATTTAAAAATAATTATTCTATTTTTTCTTTTATTTAAAAATAATTATTCTATACATTCTACGCATGTTCATAAATATCTACAAAATAATTCAGAGAGTAACTACTGTTAAAACTTAATATAATATTGCAAGAATTTAAACGAAATCACTTTTGACATTTTTGTAACATTTTATAATCCATAAAGCATCATAATGGCGAATCAATTTTTTTGTTATTTGTATACACGTTATAAATGACCGCAAATTTTTTTTTTTTACCTATCAATAAAAATTTGAAATTTTTAATATTCCTTCTTTTATGAATTTCTTTCAAACCTCTGTTCAGAATTTTTTTTACATCCTTCATTGTGCACGATATTTAATAAAGTAATTATTAATTTTAGGCAGATATTTGTGAAAGTTTCAAATCAAACTTAAGTAATACTTATATAGGAAATTATTTAAACAACATTTATTTCAAAGGTTCAGATTGAAAATATTTAATTTCCTTTCTTAAAAATTCGATTCGAATACATTTGTCAAATATGAGATAAATTAAAATTTTTGCTCGGATTGAGCATGTTCGAATTTTTTGGACGGTTTTATTTAAGAGGCAACCAAATATTTAAAAATTAACAACAAGCGTTTAAATGCATCAGAGAGAAATAGAATTTGATAAATATACTCGCTTTGAGATCTAGTAAAATTAGTGGGACAAAACAAGGAACGATTAGACTATGATTAGTAAATATAATAATTATAAATATTTTATTAACTAGAAATATTCAGAAAGCCATTTTGAAATATGAGTTTCTGTTTAGAAAGTTTTAATCTGATTCTTCACTAAAGTTTCTTAGTAAAAATCGTTATGCAATTAATTGGTATCCTAATATTGATGATTATTTTGATGCTGCAATAAATTTCAAGCTTTTTAACTAATACGCGCAATAAGTTTTCATTCAGCGGAACTTATAGCTCAGAGTGGTAATAGTGGTGGCTTTTCAATTCAAAAGACTCGGGTTCAAACTCTGATCGGATCATATCTAATAAAAAAATATAGTGCATATTAAAATAATTTAATAAGAAAGTCCAAATGTCAAATAGGCAAAGGATTATTATTATCAGGCAATATTTACTATTGTCTGGTACTATAAATAAATAAATTAATATCAATGGCGATATTTTAACAAATCCTAATTTATGAAAGGACTTTAATACCATTTTAAGATTAATTAACTCTTAGTTACAATTTTTTTTTCGAGCTTTAGTATTACTGAAAATAAAGTCCTAATAGTATTCTAATGAATATCAAATTACGAGTATATTATGAAAGTCACTAGCTCTTAATTTCCAATTAAGTGTGTGCTCAGGTTTGAATAATTTATTATAAAACACAAAATAAAACTATTACAAGTGGGTTAGACTTTTTTACACATAACCATTAATATAGTAACAATCTTAAAGACCAATCAAGCCTTGAATCTTAATAACTATTAATATCAAATACATAAGTTGAAATAGTTTTAAAAACAAGTCCTAAAATTATGTAAAACTTATTACTAATCAATAAGTTAAGTAAAAGCTTAAAGCATTGGATCCTGATTAGAAAAGTTCAATAAAACCGATTTGTAAAAGATAACATGATTTTTTAAAATTTTATTATATTAACTTTTTATTGTAGTAATTTTTTTATTATATCTTTTGTGTTTTTTTAAAGATAATCACATAAAAAACAATAAATAAAAGGCCAGCCCTCTGGCGGTGAATAAAATTATTATTTTTTTTTTTCAACTATACTTTATAATAAAATAAAAATAAAAAAATATTAATAAACTATAGAATAAAAGCAAAAAAAAATTTGAATTATGAAAAAAAAAGAAGTTAGGAACAAAAGAATTCTCACCTGCCATATTATTTTATTATTCTTTGTAGCGTGTTCGCTTTCTTACCGTTATTTTTATATTTTTTTTTTTTTCAAGTTATTGAACACCTAATGAAATGTTATTTTTCATTATAAATTTTTTTTTTCATTTTTTTATTAATTTAAGATTGTAATAAAATAATGAAAATTCAATTTGGTTTTTTATGAATAGATTTAATTGGTAAGTATATCGTTAAAATTAAATTTCCATCTTTTTTGGGTACTAAGAGACAGTGCTCAATTATAGTTCTAAAATTGTTTATTTTGGAAATTATTAAGAAGGTTACTACAATTATATTATTAGGTTATAATTTTTGACTTGTAAATTGACTTGACCTTATTCAAATTAATACGAATTAATTTTTAATAAAGCCGAATTTGTTTCGAATCTGCAGCTCCCAAAAATTTAGAAGGGCCCAAAGTCGAAAAGTTTAGAAAGTCTGGGTATAGCAATAAGTTTTAAGGCTATATAAGATTAAATTTTAAATTAACTTCACATAATACCAGATAAAAACTATTTATCAGAACTTTTGCCTCATATTTGCAACCGACTGGGAAAGAAGGATGCTTAAGAATCTTAAGAATCTATGTATATAAAAGCCTTGTAATACACGTTTAAATAATTAAATCATAGTTTTTTGTAAAACACTACTAAACAAATTAGTTTATAATCATTTTTTTTTAATCTATTACTATCTATGGATTTTATTAATTTTTTGCCTCTAATTAAATCATCAATTTGAAAAACGATTCAATTAAAGCTTGGATTCTAATTGACCCCTACCTTACTCATTAATTTTCTGACAATAAGAAACTTTTGTACATGCAAACGAAGTAATAAATTGGCTCCTACTCATTAATATTCTGATAATTAGAAACTTATTATCAGAATACCAATGAGTAAGAATCAATTTATTGATAATAAGAAACTTAGAAACTTATCTACAGAAACTTATAGGGTAAGAGCCAATTCATTTCTAGGTTGAGTTATAAGAATAAGAAGCACTGTAGGTATAGTACGTTTAAATTCATAAACTATTAGTTCATAAGCATCTATTTTTAAAAATTTAATAAAATTTAGAGCTTTAGTTTCGTATTAAAATATTAATATTACACAATTTTAAAAACATTAAAAATAAAATTAAATGGAGCACTGTCAACTATTTCTAAACTTCCTGTTTTTATTGAATAAGATAATAACGAAAGATAATTTTAATTAAAGAACTTTTACTTTATATATAGATAGTAATAAATATAATAATTAATATTTTTGGAATAATTTTATTGATTGTACTGATATGATTCTTACGTGATTTCTAAAAACATCGCACCCACACTTGAAATTTTGTGGAAAAAATGTATCTTAAAAATTTTGAAAGGTCAAGTTATATATTTAAATTTAAATTAAATTCATTGAAGTTTTGAGTTATCAATTAAGCCACTGTTTCGTATAAATTTATTTAATTATATTTTATTTTATTAATTAATATTACAAATCATTAATGATAATATTAATGTTATATTAAACCAGCGATTACTAACACCATTATAGATTAGAATACGCATCACCATTAGTCAAGGCCATTGCGGGTTAATTCTAATTTATCTACATGTTTTTTAAATTTTTGTCTTAAAACTATTTCGATAAGTATGTAATAAATTAATATAAATTCTAAGTTACAATCTTGAGACTGCTTTCTAGATTTCTTAGCTAATCTATATACCATTTAATTTAATTTAATAAAAAATTATTTTTTTATTCTTGTAATTCATGTTTTTATATCTAGATTTTATTTTACATTTGACATTATGTTTATATTACGTTTTTAAATTATTTTAGTTTTTAATTTTCAATATTACTTTTAAGAATTTATTTTTTCTCCACTTTTCCATTATTTACATTGTATTCCAAATATTAAAGTCACTAGCTTTATTTTAAATAAGTTTTATTATAATTATTATTATTGCGGTGAGGGTAAAGCATGTCTAGATAATGGTTTCTGAAATTACTAAAAGTGAAAGGTGAAACACTGGGTGAAAATTAGTTTCACAAAGAGGGGGTTTCCATATTTTGGGAAAGAGGAAGGGTCTGTTTTATCAAACAAATTTTTTTTTGTTGCATTGGTGTGGCCAAGTCAAATGCGGATATTCACGTTAATTTTTTATTCTTTTCCGATACCGATTTCGTATTCTGGCTTTTGTGGCGTTAGCCAGTGAGTCTGTAGAGATCTATTTGTGCTATCCCAGTTAACTTGGCTAGTATTTTAATTGCTTAGTTTATTTTATTTTTAAGTTTAAGTGATAATTATATAAGCCTATGATGGGCTCTTTATAGCTAACTCGACTTCAATGTCTGCGAATTCGTTTCCCTTAATTCCGCTGTGACCGAGAACCCATATTATTTTAAATTATCTTGCTACTTGACTTAAAAGTTTTCTGATGGCTTTTACTAAAGGTTGTTTGTTTGTATAGTTCCTTATTGCATTAAGTTGAGTTAAGTTGATTGAAAAAATGTTTATAAAATAATAGCAATAATTAAATTATAATATTGCATATTTTTAGGAGGGTTTTTTTAACTAACCAAATCATTAATTATATAAAAAACACTACAATACTTTAAAAATTTATGACAATTTCTGCTTTATAATATTATACTTTAAAATATATTTTTATTCTTTAATTAAATAAAATAATATTTTTAATCAAATAATTATTTTTATATAATAGGATTAAACTATTATGTGATTAAATATCTTTTAAATTCATTTTTATATAATATTCTAAGAAAATGATTAAAAAAATACTTACAATTATTATATACAATACAAGAAATTAAAAAGATTATCAATTATAAAAGTAAAACACTATTATATAATAACTCGGACCTTTTACAATATAAATATATATATATATATATATATAAAATAAATCAAAGACATAATATGTATGTATTTTTAAAACAAAATTTCAATTGAATTTAAATTAAAAAAAATATTATATCTTCTTTATTATTAGATTAAATATTTTTATTCAATTCTTTTTTTTTTTATTTTGTATCTTAAGATAAATTTTTAATAAAATTTTTTTAAGAACATGTAATATTAATTTTTTTTTTTTCATAATTCAAACACCATTTTTTTCAGATACAAAAAAAAAAAAAGAAAAATCTATTTAGAAGATAACAATCTCATTAACTCTAACAATACAAAATTCCAAATTACTTCTTTTCATTTATCATATTTTAAACTTTCAGATACAATTCAAAGCAATACCTAAGAATCTATAAATTCAATATTATAACAGTTTTTGTTGTTGGTGTGTTGGTGTTGTTGTTGGTGCTCACCTTTTTTATGAAAAAAATTTTCCGATATAATCCTTTCATAATTTTGCCTCAGAGTTTTTCAATCAAAGGATTGTAATTCAATTTAGGCTGAAAGATATTTCTTTACCTTTTCATCTGTTGGTTCTTTTTTGGTTAACAGTGGATCAACATTTTTTTTTTTTTTATAATAATAAAATTGTTAAAAAAAATGTTTTTTATCCAAAGATGATATAAAATCGATTAAGTCAAGTTGTCATTATTTTCGATTTTTTTATTTTGTTCTTGTCTATCTTATTTCTTTGTTTTCTCCATCTCTTTCAATTCTTTTACATTTCTTTTATTTTGTTTTTTACTTTTTGGGTTATTTTTTGAAATCTCAGATAAATATTTATCATTCATCAAAACAAAATTTTTTCGATATTATTTTCAAACGTCAAGGTTGAACCGTTATTTATAGTATTATTTATAGGATACAAACAAATGATTGAAACGAATTGATAGGGTTGGGTACAAAAACTCGCGTGTCAAATTCTCGTGTTTCAAAATCTCGTGTTTCAACATCTCGTATGCCAAAATTTCGCGTTTTAAGTACTGATTTTGAATACATCTCTAAATTCCTTTTTAATATACAATCTCACACATCCATATACATAAATAATTTGGGAAAAGAAATAAATCCCTCCTAGTTAAGAATCTCGCATATTCATGTATACACATATTCTGTAAAAGGCATACAATCATACCTCCTAATTATGTTTTTCACACATATTCTAATATTAAGACATTAAAATACATTTTAAAATAATGGTGGCTGCTACCTTCAAACCCCCACTTCAAAAATTATATTTAAACCCTTATTTTAAACCAATTTTAAAATCAATTCTAATATTGATGCAAATTCCTATGCACTTTTTATATTATAATATTTTCCCCATTATTATTTCAACTACAGAACTTTTAAAAAAGCCGGGGCTGCCGCCCAAAGCTCCATACTAGATTTTAAATACGCGAGATTTATAAAAGCACGAGATTTTGATGCATGAGATTTTGATTCGCGAGATTTTGATACGGTTCCAAATTGATATACACAACACTATAGAAGAAAACAAATTGATAAATCTTGAGATAAATATTATATTAAAGAGATTAGAAAGTATATGTAGTGTAAGTATATAAGTATATGCATAATATAATTTATATATTATTTAACAGGTCTTGCTGTTTTTTTTCTAATTGATCATCAAATTAAGGAAGAATTTCCAGTATATTCGCACTTTTTTACAAATGTAGTTTTAACTTAAATGGTAAAACATATCTTAATCAAAATTTAGCACATTTTCCAAAAATTTTCGAAAAAATGGGCTCATTATTTTTAATACGAATAGCTGCGTTTTTTTCATCTGGTTTAGTTACAAGGGTTGAAAAAAAACAATGTGGGTCACTCAAATAATTTAGATTTTAATTTAAAATGTTGGCTACCTTAGTTTTAAAATTCAAATATCAAATGTCAGATGTGAAGTGTCAAATATGACATCAGCATTTTATATTTGTTTATGAAGGATTTATTTAATTAAAAAAACAAAATTTTTATTTTATTTGTATCACAAACTATGTCTGCGACATTTGTTGCAATTAATTTCAATTATTTTGTACAGATAAAAGCCAAAAGTTTTTGAAAGTGATAAAAGTTCAAAAAATTTCCGGGGACTGTTGGACGATAGAATGATAAGAACAGTGCCATATGTCAAAGACACCAATGCGGCAAACAAAATTCAACTGGGTGTACCTGTTACTACTATGCGTTCAGCTACAATAAACTCATGGTTGGAGGATGTCAAAATCAAAGTCATATGTCACTATACCACAATTTAAAAATTATTACTTTGAGGCTAACTGAAGATTTTATACTACTCTAACTAACTCTAAATTCACATTCCTTTTTTTCTAAATAAAACTGTATGTACTCGAAATACACTCGATTTAAGGATTTTTAGGTGCCTGATAAAAATATAAATTTAAACTATTTTATATGTATGTATATAAATAAATAAACTTTTTAACTTGCTTTTGATCTACATTTATACACTCTACATTCGCAATTTTATATTAGTTTAACTTTACAAGAATACTAAAGATACATATACTCGAATATACAAAACTATGTTATGTTTTTTTTTTTTGAGTATAAAAGTAAAGACAATTACTATGATGATTTTTCAATGAATTTAAAAATGAAAAGAACTGTAAATCTTTTAAGGCAATATTACAGTATTGAATACGCAACTTATTTTACAGATAAATATATTATAAAATTTTTTTGAACATTGGACCCTAAGTTTAATTGAAGACAATATGAATAAGTACTAGAGTTTAAAGTCCCTATAGCCAAAAAATAAGCCAATAGTCCTTGGGATATTATAACTCCAAATAGTGAGTCCTAATTATGAAATATTAAAAATTTAGTATTAAACAAATCGGAATCATAATTCATCAGGATATTTTACCTTATTATTTGAGTAATAAGTATACAGTATACTCATGACTCTGGGACTTTTATCATGTCGCTTTAATTAACTTCAAATTTCACAAAAGTTATTCAGTATTTAATTTAAGAATCCGATTAAACTGATG
This sequence comes from Dolichopus griseipennis, assembly GCA_963082915.1. Lineage (NCBI taxonomy): Eukaryota > Metazoa > Arthropoda > Insecta > Diptera > Dolichopodidae > Dolichopus > Dolichopus griseipennis. Next base: position 7,414,667 of record OY720441.1, read on the forward strand.
GTTTAAAGTTATTTAATCAAAAATACATGCAAAATATAAACAAATAATTGGATTGAATAATATAACTCACAGACACAGAATACCAAATACATATGATCGTGCTGTTCAAACATATGTCTATGTCTAAACAGCAATCTTTATTTGAAAGATCTGACAGTTTGCTCTTTTTCTTCCGCTATCTATTCCATTCAAAAAATATTGACGATTTTAAAAATTCTTTCCACTATACTGTTTATATAGTATATGAGGAGAGATTTGCTCTTTTATTCGATGGTTAATTGTCTAATAGTTCCGAATTTTCACTTAAATTTTGAGTTGTAATTATTGGTATTCAAAGCTCCTCATTTCCTGAGCTTAATATACCACTTTCCACGTTTTCAATTCCACTTCTTAATAGCTCGACATTAGAGCGACCCTTTTCTGAACGCGAATATCCGTCGTGACATATTTTTTCATGTCGATATATTTTATCCGATAATGTATCGAATCAATTGTAGTGAATTTGTGAGCTCCTTTCAAAACAAAATTCAATATGATTTTAAAAAAAATTCTTTATTCATCTTTTGTATTCATATTTATTCTTCAATTTTATATTATAACTATATAATATTTTTTTTTTTTTTTTTTTTTTGTTCTATTTTCCTTTTTTTTTTTTTTATTCTATTTTTCTTTGATATTATTTTATAATGTTGGTACTATTGTTGATCCTTGTAAAATATCCTTAAACCAAATATCAAATTTTTTTTTTTTTTTTTTTTTATATTAAATTCAATACTATAAACAATATACATATATATTTAATGGATATTCATATATACATATATATATATATTTAATGTATATTCATATATACATATATATATATATATAAATATATAAAAATTAACATGTACATTACTTACTGCATATATGAAAATCGATATTCGATATTTAATTTCAATATGGTATCGAATCGACATAAAACTTATAAATACGGTATATAAAAATAAAAAAAAAAAATTAAAGGAATAAATTCGTATCTTTAGATAGATCTCATCTTTCAATACCTTGTAATACAGATACAATACCATAAAAGAAAGAGAAAGAAAGATCTGTTCTATATTCGAAACAAACTTCTATCAGAGATTCTATATATTTTACAAAAGAAATCTTTTAAAATAAGTATGTATTAAGAACTGAATACAGTGTTAAATGTGGATAAGAACAAATTTACAAAAAAAAAAAAAACAAAAAAAAAAAAAAATTTAACAGTTCTTTTATATTTTTTGTTTTGTTTCCTTAAAGCTAAATTCAGAATTTCAAGGACTAAAAAGAAGAAAATGTTTTTAATATCTCCGTTATTTTTTGTAAATATGAGAAATGGAAATGAAACTTTTTTTTTTTTTCTGAAATTGAGATTTACAGTTATATTTTTAAGTTAATCGTTATATTGAACTACTGCACCAAATTTTGTTAGTGATAGATGTATTTAGTTTAAGATGAAGCACAGTCCGGATGCCAAAATTGAATCAAGGCTCCATTGTATCCAAATACTTATCACTTATCAGTATTACTAATCAAATGACAAATGATTGTTTTGTTTAGTAATCAAAGCTGTATTATGTTATAATCTAATATGAGGGGTGGAGAAGAAGAATTGTTACCAGGTTCCTATTGAACCAACCACTTATCACTAATGAAATAATCAAATTATCACAATTTTTGACGCACCTACAGTGTATCTGACAGCAAATATATGAAATTTGATTAGTAAAAAACACTCACTTATCAAAAAATTGATTATTTCATTAGTGATCACTGTTGGTGCAAAAGGCACCCGGTAATTTAACTTATCACTAAATATGGAAATGGGAATTGTTTGGTCAAATTCTAAAGCGCCTAATTACATCTGTGGCACGTGAAGCGCTAGAATGGAAACTGCAGGACAAAATAAATGTAAGAAAGACAGAATCCACCTAAATTAAAACAGTGCAAAGAGAAACTGGACCTTTTTGGAAAGTCACAATCGAATATTAAAAGAATTGTGCAAAATAGAAATAATTAGAGCGACTGTGTCAAAGCATAATGTTCTCTAAGGGAATAATATGCAAAAAAAAATAAACTTTTATTGCGTCCTATGGTGTCTACTGAATATGGATTGGAGAAGATACATTACCTTTCGGATTACAACTATGGTTATAGATTTACATAATTTTTCAACAACTTCTTTGTTCGAAATTTGTAATTGTAAATACATATATAATCGAACGGTTAAATGTCTACCCCCAAGGAGCTCAGAATCATAGTGGCCAAATCAAGTGGCTAATTTATTTTTCTTTTTTGTAGAAATATCTGTAATGTGAAATGTGAAACTTTTAAATATCCCTAATATCCGGATGTTGATTTTAAGCAAAAGTAATTATTACAATTTTTTCAGTACTTAAATTAATCCACAGTTATTTGACTTAAACTTAAGATGTAGCCTGAAGTTATATGACTCGGACTTAAAATAGACGCTATCTTAATAATATTTGCTGCTATCCTTTTATATTAGGTTGCTAGCAACATTCTTTTAAATGAATCTTAATCCATGACTATTTGCCATCCTATCTTAAAAAAATTCGAAACTTTCTATAGTTCTTAGGTCACTATAGTTCCGAATCCTTCTATCGACTCTTATTAATACAATATTGATAGATACCTTAACAACTACAGCTCTTCACGCTTTTTACGCTGGCTCCAACGGATTTATGAATCACTACAGAAGAACTGAAAACAACTAAAATTTAAAAAAAAAACATAATTTTAATTCCAAGGTCAAAGAATTTATCTTTAAATTTATTTTTGAAAGTTATTTTACACTATATTTTATTCGTTTATTATATCTAACTTAAAAAAAAAAATAAAAATAACGGTTCTTTTTTTTTTGAACAAAATAAATTTTTGTTTTTTTTTTTTAACATTTTGTTTTAAATTTAGAACCACCACAATTTTATTAAACAGAACGGAATGTCGGGGTTATACCTATAAATTATTTATAAAATATTAAAAAAAAAATTTTCCTCCACCTTTTGGATGTCTGTTGGTACTTTGGCAAACCAAAGTTTTTTGTTTTTCTTTGTTCATGTTCCTACCACATACAAAAATTGTCAACTTTATGGAACCTTTGTTAAATTTTTACCGTTATGTCTGAGTGAAATTTTTACAAAACACGATTATGTATTACAATACACTCAACTCAACTATTGTGTTGTTTAACGAGTTTTTTTTATAAAATAAAATTTTATTTAATTTTTTTTTTTAGTAGTTCAAACAACCGTTATTGTATAGAAGAGTAAAAGTTTATTGAAGTCAGTGTACATCTTATGAATAAATAATTTTGATGCAAGAAAAAAAATAAAAAAATTAAAGAAAAAAGTTAAAAAAAAATTTACTCTATTCTTTCTTATAATTCGTTATATGTTAAATTTTATGTAAATGCACTTTGTATCTTCAATATAAATTATTTGTACAGTATCAGAAATTAAATTTATTGATCTTGGGGGAATATATTTTATATTTTTTTCTTGGGGTAAGGTCAGTGAAAATCACCGAAAGATATTGTGAGCAACTACAGTTATTTGAAATTTTAGAAACACCAGCACTGTCTCAGAGATTAAGCAATAATTTTGTGCTAACTGTTTATGATCTACTCCTTTAAGATTTTAAAGGGAAATTTAATATGTCTATAAATATTTAGTATCTTCTCTTAAAAAGTAAAGATTTAGAAGAGCAAATTTTTTGAAAAACTACATATAGCCTAATAATTTTAAAAACTGAACACACCTTATCTTGAACGTCTAATACAAGTCTTAAGTATTTGTTAGTTTGAATTAAATTACTAATGTTTAAAAGTTTTATTGATAGCTCTGACGGTCTGCGGTGAAGGTATAAAACCGCTTCCTACTTGATGTACTGGTTGTTGATACCATTCTCCTCAATTATTGGAGCGAAACGGTACCATAGATTCTGTTTTCTTCGGTAATGGAGTTTTTTCGAATATTAATTGGATGTGAATTATCAATCTCGTTTATTTCTAATTTGAACTAATGTTGATTAATTATTAGATTAATTTTTTATTTGCATTGCCTCACGTTGTTATTTTATTTGTACTTGTAACTATGGTGATAGCAGCTGAGATTGTTGTGTTGTTTTGTGATTTTGTATTTGAAACGTTATTGAATCGTTCTCTTAAGAACTGATCTGGATTTCTTAGCTATGAAGAAATCGTTGAAGGAGGAAATAACTTATCAAACTTTAGGTCCAAAAATATTACTGAACTATTTTGTGTACAAATAATATTTAAAAAAGTGGTGATGGTATTGGAAAATATTTAAAACATGGACTAGAGAGGGGTTCAGTCTGCATTGATGTTGTTTTCATTTTCTAAAATCTTTGTTAATAGTATAAGGAGGAAATATAATGTAGTTATAAAAATTAGATTTACAGGTGAATGGCACCAGTTATCAGGAAGTTGAAGATTCACTTTCAATAGAAGTGTAACACTTTAGTCAAGACGAAGAACTAACTAAAATGTGATGGGCACTTGACAATTGTAGGAAAATCTTGAGTGAATACTTCTACATTCTGAAATTTCATTATAACAGGTGTTAATCCTAACTAGATATTTGTATACCAAGGTAAGTTACCAAACTCCACAACCACTGCTGAGTAGAGTAGCTGAGTAGTTAAGGGAACATTATGGTCTTTTATAACACGAATGGATCTATTTCGCATCGTACCAAGATATCCCAGCGCCGTAATAGAGGTACCGGCCCAAAAATGTACATTAAACTCCATTTTCGGCCTAAAATAATTTTAATAGATATTAAGGAAACTAGAGGGGGCAAAGTAAGTTTTTTTTCTGATACAAGAATCCAAGCAGTTAGCAGCATCCTTTACTATTCCAAAATATAATTTGACCAACTCAATTTTTAGTTTAGTTCGATCCCCAAATTGTTCGAGTCTGCTGTATGATGCAATGCTTTTCCTTGAAATGAAAGGTTAAAACTGATTTAAACAACAATTCGTTGTTGAGTTTAGAATTCATATCAATATAGAAACAATGCCTGAATAACTAACAGAATAAATTAAAGAATATTCAATAAGAATACACAACTTTTTTTATTTAGGTTTATTAAGGCCCAAACGTATTTAAACTGGTTAACTCTAGATGGTATATGAATAATTCTTCTTTGAATATTTCTAATCTCCCCGAAGACTCTCATAATCTAGCCAAATCCTACATTATCCTAATCCCACATTACCCCAAATCCATTAATTTCAAATAGGCCCCCATATTGGATAAAAAGTGTTATAATTTTTTTATTCAAAACTGTTTATGCAATATAACTAAAAACCAAAACTTTATATTGAAGAAAAACGTGTATTGTTTTTCCCAGGAATTCAAAGGATAAAAAATGGAAGTTTCTTATAATTTTTTTATAAAAAACTTCTTTTACTACAGTAGTTGTTAATTTTATTATAATAATATAATGTTAGTAAAAATGTTAACAGCATAATAAACTAAAATAAAAAAAAAAAATTTAATAAAATTTTTAACATAAAATTCACTTATAAAAAAAATAAATTATTTTAAAAAAAAAATAAAATAATTTTATATAAAATAATAAGAACAATGTTTCAAGTTTCGTTATTTAATCAAAATAAGATGCCTTGATATTATTAAACTTGAAATATATTCTTTATATATTATCTTGACATTACATTATAAATTTGAATTAGATTTAAATTATATATATATTAATATGTATATATATATTATCGAAATCCTTAGGAAGCAATATCTTAAAACTTGAAAACTACAAAATTGTTTTACAGTTAATTAAAAATTTTTATTTTAAATTTAATAGGTATTGTTAAAAATATTTTACAAGTCGAAGATTTTAAATGAAAATTAGCTAATTAATTTTTTTTAATGATCTTATATGTTCCATTTTTTTTTGTTAACCCAAACGAACTCCTTCTCCACAAAATGTTAATTTAGTGTATTCCTCAACTTGTTCAACTTGCTCATTCCTCAATTTTTTCAATTATTTGGTTTCCGTACAGCATAGGAACTGAAAAGTAGAGAATAAGTACTCAAAAAAGTAATGCATAGTAAAATCGTTGACGCCTGGGCAATGTGGAAGGACGTGATGACAGCATAAGTTAAAAGCTTGGTTTGGTAAAAAAAAAACGTAAACTTATTTGAACAAGGGGTAAATTGAAAATGAAAATTGGTCAAAAATATTATCCCATATCCCAAGCGGGGAGAATGAAAAAAGGTACAGTTTTCACCACAGAACCAACCGCTATTACAGGTGAAGAGTAATGTGAAATTTCTTTCAAAATGGTTTTATTTGCATACGTAGCAATTTTTATCAAAACAATTTAATATTTAATAATTATTATTTTTTTTAACACATATAACTGTATATCTAATACGCTCTAAATTATTCAAGGCAAGAGTAACTCGTTATAGTGCCAATAAATTTCTAACCAGATTTTTGAAACGAGCCATTTTAACTGTAAAATTCCATCACTAAGAAATTTTCATTGAAGTATAATTACTCAAATTACCGTTAATAAAAATATAAAATTTAACTTCCTATTACTTCTATCACCTTTATTCATTAACCGTTATACTGCGTAAGCCAGTTTGTTTATTTTTCCCACTACTCTGCCTAAGATATGCGCCCTGCTAAAAAATTAAAGTATTTATAAAAGTAGTAAAATAACTACCAGGATCTTTTGGTGTCTTTCGACCCCGTCGCAGTTACAGCTTCAATTAAATAAAGTCACCATATGCTTTGGTGTATTATAAAGTATGGCACAGCTGCACATAGATACCGTTATTTCACGGAAGTTTTATATTTTAATAATTAGAAAAGGTGAATGGAAACGGATGCTCTGATTATAAAGAAATAAGATTAAACTAAATAAACTTATGAAACCCCAAAAACGTGAGATAAATATTTTTTTTCAAAATTGTAAACAGTATTTCTTCTATTTAATATTCAAACACAATAAAAATTTTTTGTTTATTTTATCCATTTAAATTGATTATAGCTGCCCTACTTTTTCTATTTGAAGAACAAGTATACACTAGATCTGTTTTATTTCATTTTACTTTTATGAAAATTAAACAAACTACCTTTAATTTTTCAATTTTCTTTGTTCACCTTGTTAAAGTGCAATAAGAAAAATTTGTACCTTTTCCGTTATGACGTTATCGTTATATTGTACAAGGTCATTATAATGCAATTTCATTTGATTTTTGTTTTTCCCATTTTATTTATAGATAACATTCACAAACATTTGAATGTTCCGGAAAATCGATTTTAAATTTATTATATTGAAAAATTATTGAACGTCAATACTGGAAAAATAAATTTAAAAAAAAAATTTTTAAATAATTATTAATTGTGGAGAATTGATTAGAAAAATTAGAAATAACTGCCCCACAAGATTTGATTTGCTTTCTATCCTTAATAAATTTAAAGCGTTAGATGCATAATGATTAAATTATGAAATATAACCTAAAAATATTAAATTGTACTCTGAATTAAGGTCCAGCGAAAAAAAACCCTCGGGGTGTTATCTCCTATTTATTGAGAAATAACGCCCTGTAGATTTATTTCTCATAGTAATTGAGAAATGAAGTCACCAAAATATGGGAAATAAAGTCCAGGGTCTTATTTCTCCCTTAAGTTGAACTACGACTTCTTTGAGAAATAAAGCCCCAGGATACTATTTTTAATTTTAATTGAACCTGCAAAATAAAAAAAACACAATGTTTTCATATATTTTTATCAATACGAATATATACGAACGTACGAATATATACGTACGAATATATACAGACTTTCTTGAACTTTAATATCAAAAATAATTAGTACACATTTTGGAGTTGGAATCGACTTTTTCCAAAATTAAAAACAAAAAATAATTTTACATATAAACTGCATTTATCCTACAAACTAAACACATAAAGTTGATTTTGTATTCAAAGTCTAGCATACATTAATTCATAAATACCCTGGAATGGAAAAATGGAAAAAGGCTGAGCTTTAATTTTTGAACCAACTTAAATATGCTTCCTAATATAGAATCTCGTATAGACAAATAAGACCCGAGCCTTATTTCTCATTAAATGGGAAATATTATCCCGGGGGCTTTACTTCGCAGGTCTTAATTCAGGTCACCATATTAAATATCCCTCCTTCCTTAAATTATTCTCTTTTAATTTGCCCCTATTGTTGCCACTTTTGATCATGAATGAAATAAAGGCTTTTTGCCTCCTACTTTAATTAATTTTAATTAAGAAAAAAGTTAGGTTGTTAAAGTTTAAGGATCTTTAAGCTTCTGTTTATCCAAAAGTATTATATGTTTTTGTAAAATATTTACAAATTTTTAAACCAAATGATTCTCCTAGAAATGCCTTAAGAAGTTCAATTGTAATTTCTAACATCCTCTTCTTAAGGGCCTTAAAAATTAAGGCACTCATCTAATTTACAACACCCACATCCTCCATAATCCCAGAGTTCAATATTTTCCAAATTAGAATTCCAAAAATACTTTGACATTCTCATCCTCGAAACCATAATATTCATTTATATCACAGGATCCATTTTAAAAATGGATTTCAAGAGGCTTGTAGCAACCATGCATAGCTCCAATAGGTGGCAAACTTGAAGCTTCCCAAGTTCCTCGATAGTAAAAATGAAAATTTAAATTTAGTTTGAATGGAATTTAACTCAATAATTAATGAATTAGGAACAAAATCACGAGCATCTCAAAATGAACTGGAAGTCTTTAAAATTTTGAAATGTCGCTGTATTTTAAAAATTCTTGGTTATCAGAAATTGCAAACACTTAGCACATGTGATCAGACCCAGAAATAAAACCAATTATTATCACTCATTTCTATTAAACAATGTCGATAAAGAAAAGGTCCTGCCTGGTAGGCATTTCCAATGCTGAAACACGGTATTTCTAGAAAAGTTATATTTAAAGTTGCTGTTAATAAAATTTAAATAGCCAAAATCAGTGCTAAAGCACCTAAAAAAGAATATTTAGTGCCTGAATTGGGCCCCTGAGATAGATGATCTGAACTTGTAGAAGAAGAAGAAAACAATAAAGCCAATGCCTGAAGGCACCTGAAGAAGAAGATTCAGTATCTGAATTGAGCACCTGAGGAAGATGATTTGGATTTTGAAAAAGAAAAACAGAAAAGTCTTTCCCTTTTATTATCTATCCTCCAGCCAATTAATAAAATGCGCCATAAATAAACAATTACCTCGTTATTTCACCTGATCTCAAAAAATCCTAATATTAAAAGGCAGCAAAAAGGTTTAAGATTTTTTTATTTCCATTAAAAAATTTTTATTTTAATTTTTTAAAAAAAAAAATTACTGGATACGTTTACACGTATTTTATTGGGTATTTTAGTCTCTCGTACAACGTTTACAATCTAATAAAAATGTAACAAAACCAATGAATGCAGGGGGCATACGTATATAATACGGGTTATAAATCAGGGTGTAAAATAAAGCTTTAAAAAAAAAAAACAAAAGAAAAATTTAGAAACCTTGAATTAAGTACACCTTAAACATACTCATAAATATTCAATAAAGTATTTGTATCCCTTTACTTTAATGTTGTTTTTAAATTTAAAATCCTTTCAAAAATCAAATCATCTTCTTACAAAACACCCCATTTACAATGTGCAAATAATATGCACCTATACACATACACAGTATACATTAAAATATACTTACAAATTTTTGAGTATAAAAACCAAAAAGAATTTTATTAAATTTTTTTTTTTTTGTAAATTTAATTTGATCTGAAGCCTGGATCTTCATCAATATCAGATCCTTTAAAATGGTTATAAAAAAAAATTTTAAATGATTTTTCAGTAACGATCATAAAACCTTCTTTAATTTGGTTTTTGGTTTTTTGGTTTTTTTTTTTTGGAGTAACCTCTTAGTACATTTTGGGCGAATCCTGTGACATAATTTACAATTATGGTAATTATTAAAAAATTTGAGAAGATATGATATGATTTCTGAAGGGATTTCCGATTTAATGTGTGAGAGGCTCTGAGAAGTGAAAATATTTCTAGGTAAGAAAACCTTTACATATGCAAATGAATATTAAATTTGGCTCATAATTGAAAAATCATATGCATTTTCCAAGTTTGAGACGATATTTTTATATTTAAAAAGCTAAAAGTCGTTCTAAAATATATTAAAATTCCTACTTTATAATTGAGACACATTTGCAGCTCCTATAAATAATCATAATCAAGCTTAGAGAAACGAACTCTACTAGGTAAACTATCCAAATATAACGAATGGCCTAGTTTCCATTTGTATAGCGAAATATTTGAGGACGTTCAATATATGTGTCCATAGAGTTCCTTCTTCCTCGTTTTAAAATTTTTTGTGAGAGAATAAGGGTTAAATAATTTTCCGTTGAAGGTGCCATCATTTGAACCTAAAGTGCCTCAAGTTTTAATGACAAGATTTGAAGCTTCGTTAGATATAAAGAAGTTCATCTCATATAAAATGCACAATTTCAAGGGAGACTTAAATTTTTTTTCAATAACTTAGACCTGGAAAATCTCTTCATTTCTTTCAAACATAATTGTTTCCAACCCTAAAACCCATCAGTAGTCTTCCATGATTTTGTAATACACATTTATTGGTAAGATGAAACTAACAACACAAAGAAAAAGCTCTGGCCAAAGTCTAAGGTAAGCAATTGTTGAAGTCAAGAAGTAACTATCACTCAAATATAAAGCAATATCACTCAAATATAAGGCAGTGTCACTCAAACTTAAGGAAATATCACTCAAATAATTTTTTAATGTCTTCAGTTCAATGACAATAACTGTGTTTGCGCTCATTTGAATGTGCGTGAATCCATGAGATAAAGTAATCAAAGGAAAACCGAAAGGCACAATGTTATAGGGATATAGGAATAAAGGAATCAAAAATATTAACCATAAAATCCCAAGGATATGAAAATTATTTGTCCACTTTTCCTTCATTGTTTCCGCTTCTTCCTTTTGTTTATCATCAAATTTTAAAAGGACATTTTTTTCTTCCCTTTTTTTTGTTGTTGTTGTAAATTTTTCTTTTGTTTCACACTTCTTTTAAACACATAAATTTTTACGCATTATATGTGTACAAGTGTATATATACATAGTATATATAGTACAAGTATATATATGTATACATACAAATATATACAAACACACATAAATATGTATCATAAAGTTAAATATTAAAGTTAAGCTAAAAGATAAATCCCAAAACGTATGTTTCCCTGTTTATGTTTTATTTTTTTAAAAATTAGACCTTAGAGATTATATGAGGGGAATGAATAAATACATATATATGTATATGTATATATAGGATATAATAAATATGTACAATCATTGTTAGGGATGAGTTTGTTGTAAATTTTGTTTGATTCCGTTTAAAATTTTTTTAAAAAAAACTTAAAAACAACTCAAAATCAAAAGACAACACAATATTCGATTCACTTGATTTGAATGTAAGTAAGAATTTGATTTTTCAATCTTTCCTTAATTTTTTTGTTTTTGTTTTTGTTTTTCTTGTTCAGGATGTGTAAACATTTTCAGGATAATCATATAAATATTTGATTGATTTAATAAAAAATGATTGAAGAATGATTGAAGAAAATATAAAAATGTTGTAGTAATGATTGTTAGATGACAATTTAATTTTTTTTTTTTATTTTTAATTTAATTATTCGAAGAAATGAAAATCAGTGTAATAATCATCACTCACATTTTAATACTTTTGTATAAGTATAGGAACTCATTTCTTTAGATCCTGTTTTGCATTGCTTCATTTTTTGTAAATATCAAAAGATTTATATTTTAAGAATTTTTAAAGTTTGAATTAATATTAAATGCTTTTTTACTTAAATTATTTAAATGTTTAAAAGTTATAATACCTACACATTGCCAGAGTCATCTACCATAATTTAGACATATCATTTAAGGTCTTAAATTCATTTATTTATTGAGCTTCTTTCTATATTAATTTATTATTAATTCATTCATTCCCATTCCTTTCATATTAGATTTCTATTCATAGTAATAATTTTAATATTACAGAACAAACTTAAGCAACACTAGTATAGCCCTCGGCTTCAAAGACTAAGTTTAATTATTTACAATACTAACACATTTTGCAATATATAAGCATTTGATTATTTAAAGCAAATATTGAAATCTTTGCATATTTCACTAATGTTTAAGCTACCGGTTTCTAAAATATTGTGAGTTACATAGAATTCGTAAAATACGTACTTTAGTGACAAAATGTTGCTACAGTGCGTACATAATGCAGAACTGATAGATCAATTCCAATTTTATTGTCTCTTGATTTCAGGTATCACTAGTTTTTCCTTTTCTTTCGTACTCTGGAAATATACGCGACTACAGAATGTTGTACTATTTACCGCCAGTTAAACTTCATTGTCGGCGAACTTATGCCCTAACATCCTCGTTGTCCGGGGATCTTTATTAGGTTAATTACCTTATTTAAGTTCATCAGTAGATTTCTAATTTGCTGAACAAAAGTATGCTCATTAGTTTTATTTCTTATTGCCTTAGACTTTACGAAAACAGTAAAATGCAGTTTGTGGAATGATGGTACATATATTGAGGGCTTCAAATAAAGCGGGAGATCTTAGCGCTTTAATTTCTTTCAAAAGAATAAGGAAGAGTTTTGCTTATGAGTAATTTAATTTGATACCACGGCTATTGCAAGCTTCTTGAAATTTCATTGCATCTGTAAACTAGTATGCATATTTTTGCATACTTTTAGGCAAAATAATTATGAATTCATTAAGAAATTATGGAAAATCTTTTTACTATTTAAGTATTCAGCATGTAAGAATCTTTTTATATAAATAATTAGTTTCAATATTTTGTACAACATAAAATTTTGAATTTATTGGCTTTTCTTTCAAATTAAACTTTAATTCTTTATTTTTCAAATCAAAATTAAAATTTTCCATCCCATAACACAAGATAACTTTTCTCCAATAATGTCTTGAAGCACCAGTTAGAAACAAGATTGAAACATAAATGGAAATCATTTTATCTTTTAGCGAACATTTTTTTTTTTTTGTCATTAAACTTGATATTTTATTAGTAGTTCCACCTATATTCTGACTTTAGTATCATATAAAAGAACTCTGGGGGATTCTTTTAATTTTTTTATGAGCAAATTTGAATTTAGATCGGATGAGGTGGTGTTAAATCTTTTTCGATTCCACTCCCATATTTTAACTGTTTTTTTTTTTTATTTTCACAGAGCAAAAACTACCACTTAAAATAGAAGAAAAGTAATAAGATTTCTCTACCTTTTTTTTCCAAGAAGAACGTCATATCAAAACCATAGAGAAAATCTTATAAAAATTTTGGCCAATATTTTACATGATAACCTTATATTATTAATAAGAAATCATATTGATTTCAATTAGAATTCGACTTAAAATAAGGTGCGGATCTTTTTAAAATTACATGATAACCTTATATTATTAATAAGAAATCATATTGATTTCAATTAGAATTCGACTTAAAATAAGGTGCGGATCTTTTTAAAATTACATGATAAACTTATAAGATTAAGAAGAAGTCTTATTGATTGTTCAATAAGAATTCTTCTTAAAAGGAAGTGCGAGTCTTTTCAAAATCAATGTGATGATCTCCTTAAATTTCTGATAGTTTTTATTAAAATTTAATAAAACAATATACTTACTGCTATTAGGAAACTTATTAAATAAATAAAGGAAATAAAATACTCAAAAATTATTTTTAATTAATTTTATTGAAAGTTAAGTAAAAACTAACTAAAATTATATTATAAATTACATTTTGTTTTTTAAAAAATAAAATATTTATTTTCTTTTTTTTAAATTGGTTTAATTACTTAAAAAATAATAATTAATTTAAAATGTTCAAATTCAAAAATATAAAACGTATTTAATGCAAAAAGTAAATTTAAAAGTTTTTCAATAATTAATATAATTTATCTCCAATATTTTTTTGGGCGAATTACCTTAAGTCCGTTATTGGTTAAGTAAAAATGAATAGGTGGTCCATCTAATGAAATAAAATCAACAATTGTATAAGTTTGACTTTCATTTCCGATTAAAATTGATTGAAAGTGTTCTGAGAAACTGATATTTTCCCAAAGTTTTACAATTATTTTTATATCATCATTATTTATGATAAAATCTACAATTTTATAAACAAAGCATTCATTATCTTTAGTTATCGTAACAACATGTTCTTTTTTGAATGTTGTTCCCCGGAATGTGACTCGATTTACTCTCTTAAATAAATTAAAATTATCTAATTCTACATTTAAACAAGAAAAGTATGGTTGATTTTCTAAATTAACACTTTCTGGAGTGTTATATATGAATTGAGGTTGGAAGAAATTATTATTTGCAATACAATATGAAAATCTTAAAGAAGCTTTGATAGCTAATGTTAACGGAATATTGATTCTAGATGTAATACCATGAGCATACAGCTTGTGAATGTGATGCTCAGCCTCATACCTAAAACACCATAAATACTTTATTGGACCTAACTGTTTAATGATGGTGGGATAATGAACAAGATTGTGAAATTTTGGTTTTAAATTATCTTGAAACAAATTTTGATATGACTCGTTATGCTCTTTTATAATTAATTTAAGATCATTTAAAAACTTATCATCAAAACTAGGTAAAAGTAAGAAATCTAACAATTTAATGAAAAGAATCAAAAATTTATATACTTCGTCATTTCTATCAACTAAATCACCTATCATAAGAGTAATAAAATGACAAAATGTTTTCATTTGCTTAGCGCTCATTTTAAAGGAAGCATTTTGAATGTGGTTTTTTTCAATCGAAGGACTAATATTTTGTATTTCAGTATCGCCATAAGAAAACATTTGCTTCCTATAGTTAAGTGTTTCCAAAGTGAATATTTTTTTTTGATATATGAAATAATTTAATATTTTTGAAAAATTATATTTACATATTCCATGAAATAAGTCATGCATTATATCACATGCTAAATTACTTGTAATATGAAAGTTTGAAAGTGTATTAAATACAGATATTTCTTTAATTCCTGTACACTGAGGGTTATTAAGTAACAAATCATTTTCATAATTTTGTTTATTTCTAATTGAATCCGAAATTTCAACACAATCAACATAAGTTTGATGTTTATTCCGTCTACATATCCGGCAAAATGAATTTGCAGAAAATGATGTTACATAGCCTAACACACTGTTCAATCCTAAATTGTCACCTAAAATTTGAGCTAACTTGATATATATGTGAAAAGAACCATTATTAGTTTCAATATCTATACCAACTTCTTCCAATTTTTTAAAAACTTCAACTAAAGGCGTAAAAGAAACGTTATTACCACATTCACTTAAATCTCGAGATTTAATAAATCCAGCCACAAAAATATTAGAAAGTTTTCCATATTGGTAATTTGGTATAACAGGAAAGCTGTAATATATACCACAAATTTTTTGTTGGCCTGATTTTGAGCCCAACGGATTGTTAATTTCAAAATCGTCTGTATATAGGAATGCTGGTAAAACAATTTCACTTTCCTCTATATAAAGACTTTTCCAAAATTCTCCATTAAGAAAATGTTCATAAGATTTTTTATTTGAAAGTCGTGCTATGTTTTCCAAAGTCCCTGTCAATACTCCTTCACTCTCAAAATATTTTTTAATTTGAAAAGGTATATCTAAAAGACAAATTTCAACATTTGTAGATGCCATCGCAGGATTACTATTAATAATTACTTCTGAAAGGTCATTACTTATTATGTAATTTTGAGGATGTTTATAAAGCCCGACAGCTTCTAGTTCTTTAAAAAATTTATACTCAGTATTTACTTTGGAAAATGGTTGAGCAATAATTTGCAAAGTTTGGTCTACTAATGATTTGTTGTCATTTTGCAAGAGTAATTGATTAATGATTTCCGAAATAGGAACTGTTATTGAATCGACGACAAGCTGTTGAATGTCTAAAATATTTTTTCGTGCAAATGAAGTGTTGGAATGTAATTTCAAAAGAAATGATAATGTCATTTGTTCAAATTTTGACAAAAGATTGTCAAGTGACTCTTCAGTTTTGTCAGACGGACGAACAGATTTATTGGCAAGTGTATCATTTTCAATGTTTAAACTGTGTTCATTGTTTTCGTTAAAATCTATATTTACATCTTCGTGTTCATGTTTTGTCATATGTTTTTTAAAAGAATATATATTGTGAAATTGTTGTTTACACTTAAACTGTTTACATTTGAATTTATATATTGGAGGTAAACCATGAATTAATTTTAAATGTTCTATAAGTTTTTTTGATGTTACAAATTTTTTTTCACATAAGAAGCAGGATAGTTCGGGCATTATTATAAAATATTTTGAAATTTAATTATTTGAAATTTAGTTTACTTATAAGATTAGAAATAGATGAAAATTTTTCTGAATTTATTTCAAAAAAGTATTGCTCCAAAAATACCCAAACTAACTTGCTTCTTTGTGAATATTCAATTTTGTAAACGTAACATAGTTTTATAATTATTTCGATACATTTAATATACGTACAGCACTTATATTTAATACCGTCACAAAAAACGTATAGATCCTTTAAATCATATATCTCTGGTCCAACGACGACAATCCTTGGTTGGAGAGTTTCTTTTCTATTTTTAAATTCCAGCCTAATTTTTTCTAGTTCTGGCATTAAATTGTTAATATTTTTAATATGCACCACGAAATCAGCTTGCGCATCTGCTATTGTTGGTTTATACGTTTTTTTGAATCGGACTGGTTGAAGTATAGAATGTAAAAGCAGAGACGTAATGCAATCTTTAGAATCTAAAATAAAATTAATTGAAAAAAAATATTTTATATAATTAAATTAAAAGAAAAATAACCTTTAGAAATGTCTTCTCTATACAAATATTTTAGCATTTCTTTTGAGCTTTTATCTTTTATTTCCTCTTCTAAAACTAGTAAAATTTTGGAAAAAAAATCTTCGTATTTTATTGCCAAATAATTTCCTTTCCCAGGATAAATGGCTTCAAAGTCCATGTCAATCTAAAATACAGAAAAATTAAATTAAATGTGTTTTTCGATTGTACAAATAAAGCTTACCAACTCATAACCTGCAGCATCATTAAATCTTGGCCATTGCTGTAAAAGTATGCTAAGCAATAGAGATTTTTCAGATTGAAATTCAGATACCCTTTGTTTACTGGTTTCTTTCCAGTATATTCTTACGGTTTCCCATGGAGTACAATTGTTTTTCAGCCAACACTTTTTCTCACAAAATTGTTCTAAAATTTTTCAGAAGAAATATAATATTATAGTAATTGTAAGTTAATTTTAAAAAACTTTTAAAACACAGGTGTACTACTCACCATGGGTGATTTCGTACTCTTCTGGTTCTTTTATTTGCTGTACTTCATCACCTTCAGGGAAACTGGAAGCATGGTCTATATTAGACCAGCGTGAAAATAATTTTCCTGTTGGATTTTTTTTATCTGGCTTTCGCGGTAAAAAATAGGTTTCCTTTATTCAAGTAACATAAAAAAAAAAAATTAAATATGTTTTCGCTTTCAACTAGTTTTGATTTACTTACCACTTTCTCAGTTGGAAAGTCGGAAACAATTGCATTTGCCCAACCTCTCATATCACCGTAAGACATTTTAATATTCTTTGTAACAAAATGATCAACTATGCAGTGCGTCAAGTCTTTTTGTTTTTTACTATCTAAATAGCTATTTTTTTGATAGTACTGCAAAATTAATTGACCTTTTATTGTTGATTTTAACAGACTACCAAGGTCGTACTCTTGTGAGGAACTTATGTGACTGTTTGAAGTGGTAATCGAGGTTCCCATTGAAGAATTGGATTTGCTTAAATGGTTAGATATTTTTTCTAACCATTCCAAAACCTTCCGCGTTGATGGTTGTGATAAAGTATCTGCGTCACAAATCAATGGTTTGTCCTGAAATAATAAATAATTAAACAAGTGATCATATTTAAAAGATTTTACTATAGTGTTGGGTAACAAACAAATGAGGTATTATATATTATTTAATAGTACAATATTTTACAATACCGTAGTACCGTAAAAATATAATATTTTGTAATTAGCAATGGTACAATATTGTATAAACATTTTACGTAACAAACTGTTATTGAATATTTAATCTATTGTAAATGTATTTTAAATTAATAAAAAACAAGTATTTTCCTTTTAATTTTGGAAATGCAACTATTTCGTTTACGACATGCACTTCAGTACTAATTCTCGATTAATAAAATCTATGGTAAACTTACAAATAAAAATAAAAATTTTTTACAGTAGGTAATAAAATAATTAAAATTATTAAAAGGATAAGATACAGAAATTTATGAACAGATGTTTATAAGAAAGATTAAGAAAAACATAGAACTTACAAAATAAGAAAATGCAGGTAGAAAATAAACATGCACCTTAAATAAATAATTTGTACCATTACTAAATTTGAATAATACCTATACTTCTTTTTGTATCACAAAATAAATTTCAGTATAAAATATGTGAGTATTTTAAATACATATAATAAACAGGTTTAAAAATGGTTTAAAATTATTTAAGTATGAAAAGAATTAACGGGCTTGCCTTTTTAAAACTACATAATATTAATAATTTCATATGTTTTTAAAATAAAATATGATTTTCTATATAAAATTAATAAGAAAACTTATTAGAATTTTCTGCATTAAATCAAAAAGATTTCTCTATGAAAATATCATATTATAGGTATTTCATATTAATTTTATGTAGAAAATCATTTTCTATTTTAAAAATATAAGATATCCTTAATATTATGTAGTTTTAAAAAGACAAGCACATTATTTTTTTGGCGTACCTACCTATCTAAAATTCAAATAATTTTCAACGATTTTTAAAAAAATATTAATTATATTTAAAATACTCTTATGTTTTGGAAATAAATAAAATAAAAACAATATGTTGCCATAGTAACTTACCCTATCTTTTCTCCATTGTCTCAATCCTGATTTAAACTTTATACGATCACCATAATAACAATTATCTATTTTATCAAAAAAGTCACTAATATCTTCTAGTTCCATTTTTTCCAAAATATCAATGGAGTTTATCCCATATACTTTTAGTAAAAGGCAAGCGGAATCGCTCAAGCCCCAAGAACGATATAAATTTTCAGTTTCTATTATTTCGTGTTCCTTCCATACCAATGGAGGAACATCTATTAATACTTCACTATTATTTAATTGAAATTCTTCATTCATTATGTTCACAAAGTTTATTTTAATAATTAAATTTTATTTTTTTAAATAAATTGTTTTTTTTTAAACAAAATTTTATTTTATTTACGTCCGTAAAAAGTATATACACAAAAAAACTTGTTCAACTCATTCGACACGACGACATGACTGAACGTGTTAGAATTTAAAAAACAAATGCCGACTAATTTTAAATGAATAATGATAGTCAAATTCAACAATGTAAACAATATGACAGTCTTCTTATTTTGTAATTCTAAAAAGTGAAACACATAATTGCAATTAAACAAATTTATGAGTTTGTCTTTTTAAAACTAAATAACAAAAAGAATATCATATGTTTTTAAAATATAATATGATTTTCTATATAAAATGAATATGAAAAACTATTCAAATATTCTATAAGATTTTCTGCATTAAATCAAAAAGGTTTCTCTATGGAAATATCACAGTATTTATTAGTTTCAATAAGAATTCATGGTAAAATAGCTCAATAAGGCAATCTGATTAATTTTACTTAGTACTATTTTTTTCTGTGTTGTATTCCTTAAAGCGACTTTTATAGTTTTTTATTATATCACAGAATTCCGGTTTTCTTTACAATTTAATTTTCATTTTGTTTTCATTGGGTAGCCATTCCTTTGTCGAATTGCATTTTCATTTTATGACAGCTTTAAGAAATAAAAAAAAAGGAAAATATTATTTTTTCATTTTTTCTTTTTATTTTTCATTTTCTTTTTCACCATTGTCTTTTTTTTTTTTTTTATTTGTTTACTGTCATAATGTTGGAAAATTACTTTCCATTTTGCCATTTTTAAAAGTTCATTTTCATATGATAATATTTTGAGGGTGAGTAGGCTCTTTTATAATATTTATTTTATAAATATTTGGATCCGATATTTGTTAATATGAAAGGGTATTATGAATTTTATAATATCAAATGGTTTTATTTTTATAAAAGTGAATTCTTTTATTCTTCTATCGAAATTAATGGAGTAAATTCTCTAAATGCAATTATATGAGGTTAAACTTGGAAACACTTAACAATTCGAACATAAAATTCAAAAATGAGGTGGGACAGCTTCACCCATTTCCATAAATTGGGGATGATATTTGGCAGTTTTAACTAAATTAATATCTCACAAAAAATCTCCCGCCAAAATTTGACAACAAATATTCTGATTTGATAGTAAATAATAATTAGGATAAGGTTATAATTTTATGTCGGGTGGCCCCCTTAAATAAATAACTTATCTCATTAGAAGAAATAGTAAAATTCTCGTTACAAATATTCTAGAGTCAACCGACCGACGGCGCAGTAGTTAGGGTGTTGGCCTTTTAAACGAAGGGTCTCTGGTTCAAACCCTGGTCTGATAATATCTAATTAAAACATATATTTTATATGAATCACCTGCTTTACCCCATGGGAGAGCATAAGGTTTCCGCAAAGCTCCGTATTGCACTCTATTGTGAGGGAGTTATTTCACTTCTGCTCACCTTTTACCACTATTTTTAATTTTCTTAGCGACTGACCTTCTCCAAGTAAGTCTATCCACATTTATTTTTCCCTAGGGATTCCAGTCTAGCGCCTAGCGCGCGATTTTTCTAGCTCTTTTCGAAGTGCATGACTAATCCATATCCATTTTCTTCTTTTTATTTGGCCGAGAATAGTTTCCTGCCACGATATTCTCAGTAATTCCTCATTTAAAAGTCTCCCGGGCTATCTTGTATTTTTAATTGTTCGGAGGCATTTATTCTCAAATACTTGGAGACTATTTGTTGAAGAGTTTTTGAGTAGCCATGTTTCATTGCCATAGAGAAAAACCGATTTCACACAGGCTTCATATATTCGTGATTTAATGCATTTGGTTATCTGTGTTGATCTCCAGTCTCGCGAACGCCATTCGTGCTAATTCAATGCGGTTGTTAATGTCTTCTTGAGCTCCTCCGCTTATGGTGAGGTATGAATCTCAGTAGCACCCCACATTTCAAATTGGAAACACAGGTTACAGCTACCTGATCTAGTCAAGTACTAAGATACACAATAATTAATAAATGAATATCTTAGAGTCTTTATTTTTCCTGATTTTTCGAAAAATTTTTCTTTATTTGCCTGATCGGCAAATATATACCCTGATGGTTTTTAAATGGTATATTTTTGTTCTGAATAAAAATGACAAAGAATAAAAACCAAAAAAAATTAAAACAAATAAAAATGAAATATATATTAAAAAAAAATACAAAACAAACGCAATAATAAGAGCAATAAAAGCAAAAATAAACATATAAAAAGAGTTTTAAAGTAATAAAAAAACGCTGAATTGTAATTCTGAATACAAACATTTTAAATACAAATCTTATATAGCTTAAAGCTGAAAATTGCAAAACACAACGCTTTTAACCCAAAAAAAAAACTGAATTTAAAATAGTTCCTGGTATAAATTAATGTGTACATTTAGAATCTTATAAACTACTGTTTTATACCTAATTTCATTAATTTTAACTAGGTCGTGAACAAATTTTCCAGTTCCATTAAAAAATTTCCATAAAATTCATTTAACAAAATGAAAACAAATCCAAAAATTACGCGATTACTTATCGTTATCCAACTATTGCATAATATAATGTATATATATATATACATATATATAGAGCTAAAAACAAGGAAAATTACTTATACATACATATGTTCCAGATTAATATATATAAACATATCAGTTCAGACATTACTTTTTTTAATATGTAATTTCTACCTTTTAAAATTGTTTTTCTAAAAAGGGGGTTTTCCCGTGTACATACTTCTCCTATAAGTATGCAAAACATTTAAAAATAAACACTTTTAATATTTCTTTAATGGGAATGCATTAAATCATCAATTTTTTAAAAAATATGTTAAGTTTTCTATATACACTCACCGATTTTAACTTCATGTTTGTATATATATATATATATATATATATATATATATATATATATATTTGAAAATTAATTGAACTTTGAGAAAAACCAAATCAATTCTATACACTTGTAAACAAAATTTGTTCTTTAACATTTTAGAATCAATTTAATATTAGTACATTCTACTTTTTCATTGTTATAAACTATGACCTTTTCGAATTTACTTTGGATTCTTAAAATAAACAGAAACTCAGGTAATTTTTAATAATAAAAAAATAGAAATTAAATTTTTTATTTTAACCCAGGTTAAATTTTAAAAAAAAAGTCACGAAATCAATTTCAATACGTATTTTTAATTTTAACATAAGTTAGCAATTTTCCCCTACATTTTCTTTCATTAGTTCGGTTCAGTTCGTTTGTTACCACTCCTTGTTTTATATTTTTGGTACTCCGCAAATCAATATTAGTTGCAAAAACGCTTCCATTCATACAATTTTTTTTTTCCATTTTATTGCTTAGTTAAAAGATTTTTCTTTCTTTCATTACTTAAATTTTGTTTTTTTTTTTTTGTAAAATCATCGGAAATTGTTGCTAAAATGGAAATAAATGCAACCATATCCGTTCTAGTAAAAGTGAATGTTAACAGAAAAAAAAGAAAAAATAAAAATTAATGAAAGAAAAAAAAATATGGAATGAGGTTAGAAATTGTAAACTATTTTATTAGTTAAAATATTTTGAACGTTAGTCAAATTAAAGAAGAGTTAAAAAAGGTTTCTCCTAAAAATATGCAATTTTTTTATAATATTTATTTTTATTTTATGAAGCTTTATAGCCCCTGAGGATTCTTTCTTTCTGGACAAAAAAGGCTATATTCGAGACCATAATCATGTTCCCCTTTTATATCACTGTAATAGATGCGCTACATGCAAAGTCATAGAATATAACCCAAGTGACATATACAGAGAACATCCGATATACAATATGTCAATACAAGATATATATACATATTAATTAACAGAGATTCTTAATGGTTGGAATTGCTTTAGATTAGCTCTAACTAAAAACTAAAAATAATTAGGCTAAGTTATTTAAGTAGGATAAATAAAGATTAAAGTTAAAAAAATAAAACAAAGATAAACAATCGAACCTAGAAATGCCTTAGCAGCCAAATTTAACAGATGCTAGAAATGCTAAAATAGTAACCATATACGAAGCACTTTCAAAAAATCAAACTTTAACTGTTGATGTTAATTTTGACCAAATTTCAATATTAAATATTAAAAATTCATTAAATAAACTACTGAGAAAAATATTAGTCGAACTTATGAAAAATATCGAACTAATTTATTGGATACGAATCCAGCACATAGTGGGTTGTTTCTGGTTACAATGAAGCGAAAAAGTCATTGGTCTTAAAATTGATGTAATAATGTGTAGAATTCGCTTAGGACATTTAGGTACAAGTAAGATGTTTCATCTGTTAGGATCATGAATGTAATCTATTAAAATACTTTGCTCATAATAATTTGATTACATGTAACTCACTGTAATCCTTCTAATCGTAAATCTTTATGAATTTCTTGATAGAGAAATAGGCTATTTTGAAGATTTCTTCCAAATATTTCTACTCTATTTCTTAGTGAATCGTTCTTTAAAATATGTATTCTTCCAATATTTTTTGGCCATATTTTCTACGCCATATTTTAAACTTTCGCGATGCTTTTTACTGATTCTGCATCGGAAAGATCGTCAGAACTATCTCCAATTGATATTATGTATTTCTTTTAACATCAAAAAATCGTGTATTAAGAAATTAAAGTATCGCGTTATGGGAAAAGTCCCGCATTTTCCGAACCTCATTGTAGCAAAACCGCGTTAAAGAAGTACCGCGTTGTAGGATCGCAAACTCTGATGTCAATATTCGAAAAATCACATTTGATTAAAAAATTATGTATTTAAAATATTTTTAATTTGAAAGTTTAATGAATAGCACAATAAAATTTAATTTCTTAGATTCCCTTTCGATTATTATAGTAGTAACTTAAAATTAATATCTAATATTAATTTCTTATTATTTATTAATGAGATTTTGCTAAGTTCTTTAAAGTTCTATCTGTTTCGTTTCCCAATTACACATTAACGGGTTTTTCTTCAATACTAAACGTAATTTTTGATAAATTAAACGGACAAAAAATTTCAAAAAGTTATCAAATGAAAAATATTTATTTTACAACAGGTTAAACAAAGGTGAAATAAAATAACAAAATATTAAATAAGGAAAGATAAAAAGTAAGCAAGTAAAAGAGATTGTTTGAATTTTTAAAATGTTAAAAAAAAAAAAAACAAAAAACAATGAAAATTTAAATAACTTTAGAAAAATTTCTTTTAAAGTGGGTGAAATATTGAAAATTATAAGTATAATACACAAATGCAATATTATATATATATATATAAGTTATATTCATTTATATATAGTTAAACTTACATAAATTATGTCAAGGTGAAAATCATAATGTCATGTAAAAATAGCAACAAGGTGGTGAATAAAGAAAACTATTAAAAGAAATAACAAATACCAATGAATGATTCTTTCAATTTATCGCTTCGTTTTTTTGTGGTTTCTTACAGTTATAACTTTTTTTTTTGTTTTATTTTTATTTTTTTTTTCATTATCGTGCATAAAAATCTAACATGAAAATTTACAATTAAATTTGACATATTGGCAACATTGCTTTTTTGATACATAAATGACAGCTATAAATGTTGAGGATTTTGAAAATTTTGACATTTATCAAAATTGAAATAAAACTCTTTAGAAATATTATTTTCTTATAATACTAATTGTTGTTGTAATCAATTAAATATTAAAAGGCTTCCAGTAAAAATGCCATTAGTTAAATATTTCCTTTGTCATCAAAGGGTTACAATAGGCAGCCATTTTGTTTAGATAAAATTGAATTATAATCAATAAGTTAGAAAATTATGTCAACCTTAATAAACTGATTTCTTTGTCAATTTTCACCTTGAACGTGAAAATTGAATAGAATAAAAAATAAACATATTTTGTATTTTCCAAATTTTATTTCAAGGAAAAAATATTATCATGTTTAAATGCAATTTAAATAATAATTTTAATAGAGAATTACTGAATATTCTCTGAATATTCAAAATAATCAGTTCTCCCACCAAGGTTATTTTTATTACACAAACAAGGTTAAGTAAAAACGGAATAGTTTTTTTTTTGGCAATACTTTTGACATTTAAAATCAACAGGCACAAAAAAGGTCTTCATTTTAATTTATTTTTTCATGTATTTGACAGAATCAGGGCTGCAAATCTGTGAAAAATCGTGTTTAGGTTCTTGTGGTTGGGGTTCAATGAGAAAAATTTGAGTAGATTTGAGTTCTGATTCAAGCTCAAATTTTTGAGTCAAAGTTATAATTCAAATAAGTTAAAAAAATTTGGTAACTGAGAATTCAAATATGAGCACTTTTTGATTTTTTTTTTGAGCACAAATTGATTTAAAAAATATTATTAGACATTGAATGTTTTTATTGAATGTCATTTACATGTTTTTCATAAAATTTGATAAAAAACGATTTGTTTAATTTTGAAGAAATCGTCCTCAATTATTTCAGAATAAATTTTCATAATCTCAGAAATAGAATAGTTTCCTAAATTAAAAAAGTTCTTGGTGGAGTAAAATAAAAAATAATATAATTCCTGAAAAGGCCTGCTCTGCTCTACCCTGCGTAGAAAGAAAAGCTAATATAATTTGGACTCAGCTCTGGCTTGCAACTTTATACACCAACTTGAAAGAATCAAAACAAATAAAAGAACTACTCTATTTTCTATAGTTCATTTCAAAATTAAAAAAATTTACATTGTAAATCCTAAAATTAAGAAATTACATATTTTTAAAATATTAAACTAACATATCGATCATCAAATTTTTCATAAAATAGAAAATAGTAATTCAAAATCTTTTCAAAAATTAAATAAATTCACAAAAAAAGATTTTTTAATATTAAAATTCTAATCTTTAATTTAAAATAAAAGTATAGTGAATTTTTCTAAAAAGTCGATTAATTTCCCCCAAAAAAACAGTTATTTAATAAATTTTATGTATTTCATATATTCATATGTATTAAAAATTTCTCTAAATTTTCTGAAGTTTCTAGATTTTTTCTCGTGAATTGCATAACAAACTTTTTAACTTTATACAGCTATATATTGAATTTTTCTATTCTAAAGTATTATTTGCATAAAATTTAAAAATTCAATTTTTTTCAATCACCTTCAACAATTTTTAAAGTACAAATCAAGCAAATCCAATCAACCACATTTTAAAAATCTAAAAAATAGTTGAAGGTTAAAATAAATTTCAATTACAAATAAAACACAAATTCCCGTTACTTTAAATTGAGAAAATAAACAAAAGCTTTACCTATAAGTACCGTTAGAAATTTTGTATTAACAATTTACTTATTTCTACTTCCTGAATTAGAGTATGAATTTTTCAAATTCAAAATCCAAAGGCTATCTAGTAATCCGTGACCGTATTTCATTTTAATTTAATAAAGTTTTTTCCAATTCCAATTCAATTCAAAAACAAACGGTCACTCATCGAACTCTTTAATCTACTGCATTACTATTATTCTTCAAGCCTTAATAAAACAGGTATTAATTTTATTGTAAACCAATATAAACACTAACACCAATGCAAATTCAATATACAGTAAAATATAAGAAAAAAAAAATATGAAAGATGACGTTTCTGTTCCAATTATATTATAAAAATAACAAAAATTATTTCATATTTGTTTTTCTCATTTATTTTTATTAAAATCCATTTTGTTGTCATTTCACTGTTATTTATTAACGGTACTTCAATTGATGTCCATTTTATTTTTTTGCTTTTCAATTTAATTGTTTGTTTGTTTTTTTTTTTTCATTTGTTTTATACACGTGTTTATTAAAGACAGTTTATTTAAAAATGTTTAGTATGGTAGAGGATAGGAGGGCAATAATTAAAAATTTTTTTTTTGACTAATTGAAGGGGGAGTTCATTGTGAGTTTATTTTGATTAATTGAAGAGCGAGATTCTTTCCCGTGCTATATAAAAATTTAAAAAAAGTATTTCAAAGAATACTTATTCTATATCTATATTCGTTTCAGATAAAGTTTCATTTTAAGGAGCAGTTTTGAATGTTATTTCTAACTTAACTCTTCTTTGCATTTCAGTTGATTGTTAAGGTTAGCGTCATGTCAAACTTTTCGTAGGATTCGCCAATTTGAATACAGTGTACAGTCGAATACAAAGCAGTGCAATGAAGTGGTTCAGATTGACTTACTACTAAAACATCTCTCGAGCAATACTCATAATCATCAAATATTCACTATTAAATTCGATTACAATTATAGTCAAAAATAATTCATTTTTAGTTTAAATAAATAACATTTCTTACGGCTGGGTGGCACAGTCGTTACAGTGCCCTTTCATGCAAAAAGCCCGGGTTCGAATCTCAATGAAAGTGAAAAAAACTTTTTACATTTTGAAATACATATTTCAACTGGAAAACAAAAAGATAAAATAAATGTATGAGCAACTAAGTGTGAAAATGTATTGTTTTTAATAAAATTGTTGTGTCATTCTTGCATTTATGTTCTCTGGTGACACTATTTGTCAACATATACTTATTTACTGGATCCTAGAACCCCTTGTGGAGCATAGGGCGTTAATTTTTCATTATATGCCATACTTATTATATACCGTTATATGGCTTCTAACGGTATAATAATAATATAGGGTTTTTTTTTTTAAATTTCAGACTTATAGTAGTTTTTTTTTTTATTTTATTTTTTTTTTTAAATTTCCATTTGAAACCGCAATATCTCAAAAACGGTAGCAAAGATTCAGATGAAACAAGATGTTTATTAAAGCAAATATCATTCCTTACAATATTGTAGAAAATGGTTCCAGTTTACTGTCTTACAGGAAAAATATAACGGTATAATTAATATATATTCGGAAAATTTTTGAAATTTATGGTACCGTTATGTAATGACGTCATCTTGATAGCTCACAACCTCCCTCCGAAAGTATATCCCTAGATATTTAGCAAAATTAGTTTTACATAACGGTAAATTAAAGTACCGTAAGGCAACCCTCTACATTTGTATAAAATTTGTATAACAGTTCTGTAAACGTACGCGTTAATCGACAGACGAATTAGGACTTCATTAAGGTTTAGGGTACATTTTTCTTAAATTTTTTTAAAATTTTAAAAAACATAACAAACATTGCGTCGGTATAAATAACGCATTAATAAAAACGTTGCAAATATTTTAATTTAAGAATTTTGTTTTTTTTATAAAAAACTAAAATCCAAAAAAAAATTTAGTGATTTAAATTTCGAAGTACTTAAAATTTTTTTAAATTGTTAAAGTAAAAACACATAAATAAGCAATTTTTTTATAGGTACCTGAATACAGTTATAAAAAAAAACAACAAAAACAAAAAAAAAGATTTAATAAAAAAAAAAAAAATAACGGAAAATAAACTGAAAAAAATAACAATTAAAATAAATTGGAACTCATTGAAGAATGGAAAAAAGAAAGAGAGGGAGAGAAGAAATGGAGTATAGTTACTACGTACTGATCCTCTGATTCTTTTTAATTAAAATGTAAATTACTCTAATAAAAATAACATTTTTCCGTTATTCCTATGTTTTTTTGTTTGAAAAACTTTTATTTTCGAAAGTGATGATTGGATAATTGTTAGCACAATAAAATAAAAACTTTTTTTATTCCTTGTCTTTTTTGATTTTAAAATTGTTTAAAGAAAAAAAAATAGCAACTGAAATTGAAATAATATTGAAAGATTTTTATATTTATTACTTTTTCTTTTAATTAATGACTTTTGTTGTTGTTGTACATGAAAACAAATTTGATAAGTTTAAAAAATTAATAATCTTAATATTATTAACTTTTTAATATTATGTTTCCACGTATTTTCTACTGTTTACTTTAAGTCTTAGGTTTTAATAAGTATTGAATTTAAAAGTAAACAAGTGATGAAAAAAAACCAAGGGTTTTTAAAAAAGCACATTTTCAAATTTATATTGTATTACATACTGAGTTTAACTTTGGAAATATTTACTTGGAAATAGTTACTATGCTTACTTATAAAATTTACTGCTAACAGTAGAGTTTTTAATTTAAAGTTGTTATAGCCCTTCAATTGGGAAGGTTGCCAAGTTTCTCAAGGATCTAACTTCATCTAACTCCCCCTCCCTCCTCCGTCCCACTCCATTTTTTTAGTTTCTAGGAATTAAATTGTGATTTACACAAAAATTTGGAATTTTACTTAGAATTTTACTATTTAAGCAAAAATGGTTAAAACTGAGAGACACTTTCTTCAATTTAAGGAACCGCTTTTAAATTTATGAAAAACCTTTAACATATGTTAAAATATAATGTTGGGCCTTTAAATTTTGTATATTAAAAAAAAAAAAATTGGATAGGTATTCAAGTTACAGGTGCTTAAAAATAACAAAATTTCAATTTTCGAGCCCTTATAGCTCCTAAACAGGGGGCTTGACAAAAAAATTTTATTAACCGGCTCCTACTAATATTTGAGGATCTAACTTCTCCTAAAATTTCAGGATCCTATCTTAAACCGTTTAGGAGATATATGGGGCCAAAAATTTTGCAAAAATTGAGTTTTATATAATGGTAAATTTTAGTACCGTATGGCAACTCTATACATTTAAGTCACATATTTTTGTAAAGCCTATAAAAGCAGCTCTTTTCTACCGTTTCTTTATTGAAAATAAACTTAACAGAACTCTTGTTATATCAATTTAAATATAGGGCTTTTTTGGAATTTGCAGGGACTGTAGCTTCGTCACCCTTCAAAATTAAGAAAAACCTTTGACACATGTTGAAATATAATTATAGAGCTTTTAATTTTGTATATCACTAAAAACAAATTTGGACAGGTATTCAAGTTACAGGTGTTTAAAAATACCAAAATTTCAATTTTCGAGCCCTTATAGTTTCTAAATAGGGGGCTTGACAAAAAAATTTTGTTAACCGACTCCTACTAATTTCTGAGGACCTAACTTCTCCCAAAATTTCAAGACCCTAGCTTGAACCGTTCAAAGGATATGTGTGGGCAAAAATTTTGCAAAAATTAAGTTTTGTGTAATGTTAAATTTTAGTACCGTATGGCAACCCTAAATATTTGCCTTTTAAATCCAGCTATCGTTTGCCGTTTTCAGATTGAAAATATATCTAACAGAACTCTTGTTATAACAATTTAAATATAGGGCTTTTTCCAACTTTGGGGGGCTGTAGCCCCGTAACAGGTGGGGCTACAGAAAAAAATTCTTCTACGAAATTATTTTTTTTGCAAAAACTACCCATGGTTAAAATTTCTTTACTCTATTTCAAACGGTGTAAAAGTTTTTGTAAACATACGGACAGACGGACAGACAGACGGACGGACGGACAGAGTGAAACTATATAGGCACATTTCTACAAAATTTTTTGAAAATGTGCTAAAAAATATTAGAAGGTTGCTGTTGTTAAACAAACTATTGTATAAACTAATTAATTATTAATTGTATATGGCTACTTGTCCTCTACAAAACTAACCGCTATTACAGGAAAAACGTAACACCGTAACGTAAAACGTAAAACGTAAATAGTTTTAAGCAATAGGTACTAGTTACTTATCTAATTAATAAAAGTAATTTCCAACAAGATTTGAAAAATTCGCATACAAATACACAAAAATAATTATCGTTAGATAATAAAACGTGAGAGCGAATCTAAAAATTTTTAGTCAAATACAACGTTGAATTGATGTTAATACACTGTTAACCGATTTCTACAATAATGGAGGTCTTGTTTTTTTTTTTAATTAAAGCTCCTGATACTTAAAACTTGTTACAATATTTTTTAAAACTTCAACAACACGACGATCAAAATAACAAATTCATAAACCTTTTTGACGCGCCGTCAAATCAGAAGACTTTCTAACTGTCAAAATTTTGTAAAGATTAACGCAATACCGCAATTATTTATTGCTACACAAAAGTCATCCTACAAAAGGTGATAAATGGCCAAATTATTGAATTTTTAGAAACGGGCCTACAACTCTTTAATTAATAACAAGATTTAAAGAAAATTAAACCAATTTTATTGCGAAATCACATTCTAAAATATTCAGTTTTATTATATAATTAACTTTTGTTTCAAATTAATACATTTTTTTTAAAAAATTAATTTGTTTTTCATAATAATGTATTTCGCGCAATTATTTCAAATAATTATGTAATTAATTCATTATTTTTTTATTTTGTTTAAGCGTTCCACTTTTAGACGATTCATTTAACATAAATGGTTAATAACATAAAAAATGTATTTAGTTGATATAAAAGGCAATAATAAACAAATTGAAAATATTTCAATTTGACAGTTCGCTAATTTGATAATTAACTATAAAAAATTAAATTAAAATTTCCAAATATACTTTAAAACGTTTATTTATAGTAATCGTGATAAGTAATACACATTAAATAAAAAATTTAATGAATTTACAAATTGCTAATTGAATATAAAATATTTGGTTTTTAATAAATTGATTTATGGTAATATTTATCATTTCAGTTCATTTACAAAACATCATCTCCAACAGCAACTTCTCGCATTATAACACTTTATAAATAAATTAAAAAGATTTAGAATATTAGAAAATAGTTATTAGATCTTTTATTAATTAAGTTAAATAAAATTGCTGATACTTACGGACTCGCCTATAGCACTACGAGTTTTGCAATTCTTCGCAAGGCTAAATAAAAAAAAAATTGAATGCATTCATTAATATGTCATATAAATTATTAATTAGGTGTAGTTGTAAGTTATTTCTATTTATTTTTATTTAATTAAATTATTGTATAAAATTAAAATTTATTATTATTCGATAGACGTTCGGATACCCCACTTGTGTGATTCAAAGAATTTAGTAACAAACTCTAAAGATTCTCTTCTTTCTAATAGATAATAGATTGATTCCACTTTAATATAAAATTTAATTTAAAATTATTCACTTTAAAAAGTTTTAGATATATTTCTCATTTATATTTGACATTAAGGCCAAAATTGATTTAGCATTAAAGCCCAATTTTTTTTTACTTTGTTAATAATATCAAATTACTTGTTTATTAAATAATTCAAGTGGAGTGATTTAAAGTCTAAAAAATCATAAACCATGGTAATTAAAAATCTGAGTAAAAATCATAGGTTTTGTTGCCCACATATAGAAGGTGTTTACATCAGATGTCTTCGAGGTCTGACCAAACACTGTGAACGAGAGAGCCGCGTGGCCGCTTTATTTTTAATTAAGTTCTTTACGGACCTATTGTCCACGGAACTGTTGACACTCCCGCAATTGGTTAATAAATAATATAGTTATAATTTGGATGTAAAATATGTCTAATATATAATATTTTATTGAATAACCCTTAATATTACAGAAAATGGATGGAATCTTAAAACTAAGCTCAATAAATTACAAAAACAAAATAAACACAAGACTAAAAGCCTACCAATCCAACCATTAATTTTTTAGTACACTCAAATGACAATTTTTTTTTAGCTTCAGCATCAGCAACATCATCCATCTATAAATAAAATCAATGAGGAACTTCTCATTTTTTAAATCTATTCTAAATTCAATTAAATTAAAACTTTAAATACACACAGCAATCCCTTGAATTAATAGCACAAAAACCGCCAGGTATGGCAACATTCTTCCAAAACTCAATTTCATTTTGTTCTAATTTTAAAAACAAAAAAATTTTAATCTAACAAAACTTTTAGTTTTTTTTACTAAAAAAAAAATTAAATTAAGCTCAAATGTTCGTTCTAACACCCAAATTGTTAGAAATAATTGGAAAGACTAAATTATTTAATGAGATTTTTTAGGGCTTTTATAAAAAGAAACCAAAAAAAATTCAGCAGGTGAATTTGAAAAAACAACAACAAATTAAATAGTGAAAAACATTAAAAAGTAAAAAAGGTAAAAATATTATGGTCCTTGAATGCATCAGCATCTAACGAAAACCCCAGTTTTTTATTATTCATTAAGTAATAAAAAAGTAAGATGTCCATAAAAGCTTTAATTTATTATTTCATTTCTATATTTTAGGGAGCTGGTTTTACTTAAATAAAAGTATAATTTGAAAAAAATATTTTTTTATTTTTTACTTGACATATGATGTAATCATTCTCAACTTTTAAAGTGCATAATAGAATTTCAGAAATATTTCATAATAATAATAAAGGAAACTTTAATTGCTTTTCAATTTCGGCTCTAGTTGTGTTCAAAAAGCAGTTTCCAATTTAATCACATGACTGAAAATATAATGAGGATTATTTTCTCATTTTTTAGGAGACTTTTAGCTCGTACTACGGATTCATAATACTCCGTGAACTTTCGGCTTTGTTTTTTAGTCATAAATCTCCAGGGAACTCTGGACTCCACAACTTTTGTCATAATGCCTTATTAAATATACATATTTGCTTTCAGTTTTAAATTTTATCATTTGTATTGGTGATAAAAAACTCTAACAGAAAAAAATAACAATATATCACCATAAAGTACTTTACGTAAAATATAATTAAATTTACAATTTAAAATTTGTCATTTAATAAAAATAGTTTGAAGAGAATCACACAAAATAAATCTCTAATAAGCGATTACTTTAAGTTATTCATTTGAGTTTTGGAAATATCTAAAATTATTTACATTATTAATGTCATTCAAATTATATGTATGGCTTATTAAATGGTGTGGTTACCACTTATATCATACTATAATATATAAGAGTTGGCGAGATCTCGCAATACTAATACCTTTAGTTCAATTTATTCATGAAATTAATAGCTTCACTTTTAAGGCCTCACCGTAAATAACGACGTACGGCGTATATTTTCTGTCAAAATAATTTAAAATACATATAATTATATGAGAGCTCCCGAAATACGCGACGCGATACATTGGTTTTTTAAAATTTTAAAATTCACAAAGCGTATAAAATTTTTTTTTTATTATTTTGTTTTATATTGCTAAGGCAATGTTTATAAAATAAAATATTTTTATAATTATTTTTTTTAAAAACTACCAAATATTCAAAAAAAAAATCAGAAAAATATGAAAATAATAAATGTTTTTTGTATAAAAATATAGATTTTTAGCCGAATTGAAAATTATAGGCGCGTATCAATTTCGGGATACGTCAAAGTATCGTCGTACGGCATATTGTACGTCGTATGTCGTACGTTTTTAATTAGGTTGGGGCCTTAAGAATAGAAGAATAGAATTGATTCGAACAAAATCGAAATTCGAAAATAAGGGAAAGAAATTAAACTAATGATAAAAAGAAACGAGGAAGCGTGTAGTAGAGTAGACTTGTATCAACTCTTAGATATCCGTATGACCGCAGTATTAACATTATATCATTCGGTAAATTAATTTTGGCGAATTTTTAAATACACAACTTATTAGGCTTTCAGTTATGAACAAAAGAAAAAATAAATTAAAGTAATGCTGGTGAAATATGAAATTATATGACAACTACTCGAACCCAATTCATTACACCAATCAAATTTTGCAGAAATTTTGACCATAAAAAAACTTCCCAAAAAACACAGAGGTCTTATTACAATCAAATAAAATACTCTACAATTATGATGAGTCGCAACACATTTTGCTCAATTAATTTATTTTTATTATCAATAAAAACAATTGTTATAAATTTTAGTACGCTTTTGATTTTATACGGGTTTTGAATTCGTAAAAAACACAACACTTCTAATTAATTTTTTCCAGTTCATATATTGTGCATTCCTTTGCAAATGCATAACTTCTTTATTTGCCATTTTGTTTCGATTTTTATCTTCTTTTCGATATCGAATTATTTACTGTTAAAATTTCGGTATCGAAAAGATTTTTTAATTTGTTTTTATATTTTGTTATCGTTTTGTTTTTTTTTTTTAAAGCATTTTCCGTGGCATCGTAATTTCTAAAAATGTTTGCATGGCTACTACATTTTATTGTTTTTTTAATAATAAAAAAAATATGCTTTGTCCTCCACAGAACAAACCGCTATTACAGTAAAAACGTAATGTAAATATTTTTAAGCAATAGGTATTACGTTTCATAAATATAATTTATATATATCATTTATAGCTATTTATTAAAGATGAAAAAAACTTTTTAGTGAAAAGTTGTAGTTCTTTATTTGTGCAACAATTTTTTATTCGTTAAAGTTTTTCTTGTTGAAAATTCATCTAAAAATTATCCAACAGAGTGCCCTTGATCTTATCCAAAATTTTATCAATTCGAAGCATCAAAATATTAATATATGAAATTTGAAAGCATTCTAATAAGCTGTACGCGTGTGGAAAGATAAATATACAAACAGGTAGAGAGACGGACATAAAAAAAAATAATCATGTGCACTAGATTAATTGTATGTTTGCAAAAATCACAGGTTTCCATTTTGATGCAAAAACAATACCTTTTGCTATGTCATACCTATAAGTGGTTGGTTAAAAGCAGACTCTACTTTTGAAGTAATACTAAGTGATTGTCGTCAATAGGTTTGTAAGATAAATTATGATAAAAATAAATGTTTACTAAAAATTAAAAAAATTATTTTCTTAAAAAAAATAATTGGTTATTTAAATAATTTGTTACTTAATAATTAAAAATTTTATTTAATATGTTAAACATTGAATTGTTTTTTTTTTAATTACTTATAAACTATTTTTAATTTGACATTTACAAACGATTCTTTTATAACAACATTTCTTTGTCTCACGAACTTTATCGCCAAACGAAAAAATATCTTTCTTATCATTAAAAATTTTAAAATTAGAAAAATACCTATAAACAAAAGATTTCAGAACGGTTTTTTTCCAATTTGCAGAGTGTGAAGTAGTAAAAATATTTATATTTTGTTACTGTAACGCAATACAAATCATATTAAATTTTAAAATAATTAATAGTTAATAGTAAGTATTATTAAAGAAATTTATTTATTTATTATGAAGGTTTTTACTAGTTATTGTGGAATTTCTGTAGGCGGTAGGTTCTGTAGGTATATAGGTACCATATAAAGTTTTTACAAATCAAATTCGAGTTTCAAAATTCCAGAATTAAAAACGCTTACGTTTTTTTGTGTAATAATTTTACCAAATTATTGCTCACTTTAAAGCAGCTTAAGCTTGAGCAATAAAAATCAAAAATTGAACAACTTAACAACGTTTTTATAACCTTTTTAAATTTTGAAGTTCGGTCATTATTAATTTGTCGCGATTCTGTGTAATGATCGCAAACACAACGTTGAACACATTATTTACCGATTATTGTATTTACTTTTAAATAAAAAGATTAACTAGGTATCAATTTTTGATTAATAAAAATTTTAAATATTTTAAGCATGAAAAGAATTGTTTCTTAAACCAGCAATTTACTTTTACATTAAAACATTAACAAATTAGCAAAATCTACCATCAATTTTTTATTTTCTACACTTTTAGGAGCTAGTTTTACCATGTTTTAATTAAATAATAGTTATTTTAAAAATCATAATTCATATGCACATGTATCAAAAAGTTGACAAGAGCAACTATAATATTCCTCGTTTTTGCTAAATATTTCAATTTGACAGATCACAAATTTAATAATTAACTATAACAAATTAAATTACAATTTCCAAATACGCTTTAATACGTTTATTTACAGTAATCGTGATAAGTAATAAACATTAAATAAAAAATTTTATGAAATATTAATTGCTAATTGTATATAAAATATTTGGTTTTTAATACATTGATTTATGGTAACTTTTATCATTTCAGTTCATTTAAAAAAGACATCTAAGTTCGACTTTATGAAACACATCGTCTAATGCTACTTAAACATCTTCTTGAACAGCAACTTTCCGAATAATTACACTAAAAAGATTTAGAATAGTAAAAAATTTTTATAAGAAATTTTTTAATAATTAAGTTTAATAATGATTGCTGATACTTACGGATTCGCCTATAGCACGACATGCATTAGTGTTGCAAGGCTAGTAAAAAAATTTAATACATCCATTAATATCTCATACAAATTATTAATTCGATGTAGTTGTAAATTATTTCTATTTATTTTTATTTAATTAAATTATTGTATAAAATTAAAATTTATTATTATACGATGGACGTTCGGATAGATTGATTCCATTCCAATTATAAAAATTCGTGCATATGAATATTATTCATAGATTTAGAAAATTAGTAAGGAGTGTCTTGAATTTAGCATTATTAACTTTAAAAAAGTTTTGGATATATTTCTCATTTATATTTGATATTAAGGCCAAAATTGATTTAGCATTAAAGCCTCGTTTGATCTCATCCCTGAAATAAAGCCAAATGAACTGCACCATAGTAATCAAAGCAAATATATTTTTTTTACTTAATAGGTAGGTATAATAAAAAAAATCAAAAACTTTATTTGCAATTTGATAATGCAAAACTCAATTCATAATTCAATTTTATGTCCATAGTCCATTTAATTAAACATATTGAGTAGGTACATTGTAGAATGTTGGCAACATACAAGTATTTCGATTTGAATCTAAACAAAGGTTATGCAACAATATACAGATCTTAGCAACATTTTAAAAATATGTCTACATAAAGTTAATAGATGGAGAAATAGATCATTATTGAAACAAAATAAACCTATAAAAAAATTTCAAATCTTTTTAACAAACAAATTTATCGAATTTAAATTTAAAAATTTAAAATTTAAACAAGTACGTAATTGAATAAAAAAAAAATTAATTGAAATTAAAAAAAAAAATTCACCAAGAAGAATTTGAACTAACGACCCCGAAATTTTATCAAATTTAAAACATGTAAAAGGTAGACTACATAACTTATTATTCATCTTCAAATTTTTAAGAAACAACAAGAAGTTATATAAGTCATTTTTTTTTGTGTAATGTGTATCAATTACTAGAATCGAAATATAATCTACGTATTACAAAATGTAACAGTTTCGACTTTATTTAAGAAAATAGTATTGATATACAATATATGTACATGTATATAATGAAATTAGAAATAATTCTTATTAGAAAAAGTTTTTCTTTTTCAATTGACATTCCGTCATTCTGTGACGGGCCAACAGCTAGTTTATAATAATTAATATTACCAAAAATGGATCAAATCTTAAAACGAAGCTACATAAATTACAAAAACAAAATAAACACAAAACTAAAAGCTTACCTCAGCTCCAATCAATATTCTTCTAGCACAATCAATTGAAATGCCTGGTGTTCGACCATTAGATATCTGTAAATAAAATCAATGAACAACTTTTCATAACTTATATCTATTCTAAATTCAATTAAATTCATAGTTTAGATACGCGCAGCGATCACAATAAATGTATATTTCAATTAATTACATAATTAGCATATATACGAAATATTCACCTGAATTAATAGCACAAAAACCGCCAGGTATGACAACATTCTTTTTAAACTCATTTTAATTTTGTTCTAATTTTAAAAATAAAAAAATTTTAATCTAGCAAAACTTTTAGTTTTTTTACTTAAAAAAAAAAATTATATTAAACTCAAATAATCGTTCTAACAACCAAATTGTTAGATATAATTGGAAAGACTAAATTATTTAATGAGATTTTTTTGGGTTTTTATTAAAACAAACCAAAAAACATTCAACAGGTGAATTTTAAAAAAACAACAACAAATTATATAGTGAAAAAGCATAAAAAATAGAATAAAGGTAAGAACACATTAATGTTCTTTTATTTTAACACAAAACTAATTGTGTATAAAACGAGTATAATAAATCCTTGAATGCATCAGCATCTAACAAAACCCCCAGTTTTTCATTATTCATTAATTAATGAAAAACTATGACGTCCATAATTTATATACGATGTATATATGTATATATACAACTAAACACATATATGTATATATTGTACCTTCATAACAAATTGCTGAACGCATATTTATTGCAAATTATATTCCATTCTAATAACAATTCATTCATAATTCGTTTTGGATGTAACTAAAAGTTTTATTGCAACATTGCACAATTTTATACTTGTTTTTGTTTTTTCCCCTATTATCATAATTATTATTACTACCGTTAATTTAAAAGCTTTATTTTATTATTTGTATTCTTTTTCTCATATCGAATTTAACCGTAAAATGCAGCTGGTGTACAAAACAAACTTTTAATTTAAAAGCAAAATGAATAATAGAAGATTTAAAAAAAAGTTTTTAAACGTCATAAATAAACGGAAAAAATCATGCTGCGTTTTGATGAATTAATAATGGGCACGATTATTTTATCCTCAATTTTTAAATGTTATTTTATTGCTTTTTTTTTTAAATAAAATAAGATGAGATATTAAAAATTCGTAGTGCCTGTTAATAATAAGGTATAAAAAATTTTATTTTTTGGAATATTATATTGTAATATTAGTTTCATATGTAATAATTTGTTATTCAAGAACTGATTTTGATTACTTCTGATTACTTTTGAAAAAACTGTTGTTCTTGATCGAGCTTAAAACTCTTGTTCCTGGTTGAGCTTAAAAGGCCTACCAGCTGCTAACTAACCAATATTTACATAATTACTTGTTTTTAATGAAATAAAACTTAAATATTCGACCTTCATAGCTTAAGTATGTTAATAAAATATTAATTTAATTTAGAATATCTAGTTCTTATCGT
The DNA here is from genome assembly GCA_963082915.1 of Dolichopus griseipennis. Taxonomy (NCBI): domain Eukaryota; kingdom Metazoa; phylum Arthropoda; class Insecta; order Diptera; family Dolichopodidae; genus Dolichopus; species Dolichopus griseipennis. The sequence continues at coordinate 7,454,823 of OY720441.1, forward strand.
AACATGCCCCTGAATGTAGAAAATAAATATTTAACTATTTAAACATTAGAATCACAGAAGCTTAAAGTAATTACTAATGTAATTGAACAGTACTAGTTGAAAGTAATTGAAACATTTACGGTATATTCAAACTGAAACAAAGTGTTTCAAATTTAAGAAAAAAAAATTATTTCAATGAAACAACGTTGCAAGTACTCGTACAATTTTATTTAAAGCTTTAAACTCACGGATTTTTAAGAAAATATTGTAAATATTTAAATTCATATTCAAGCTTATAAAACATTTTAAACAAGTAATGAAAAAAACTATTGGTTTTTCAAAGAGTATCTATATTATAATCATGTGTTCCATAAAAAACACCAAAAGGGACACCTTCTTTAATTTAAAAAAAAAAAAAACTCTTTAAAATTACAGAAAATTATTAAAACACGTTAAAATATTGTTGGGTGTTTTAATTTTTTTACATTACTTAAAAAACATATAGGCCAGTGAATAAGATGTGTTAAAGTTTTCTAGCCTTTTGTTAAAGATCTAACTCTTCTCAAACTTCAAGGTATGCATCTTAACCAAAAAATTAAAACGCTGCCAAATTTGGTTTTTTGGGTTTCTCAATCGCTTTAAAGCATATTTTTCTCCCAGCGATCAATCTAATATATATAAAGCTTACATACGACTTAAGATGGGTATAACTCTCACATTTGGGCTGGCGCACCCTAAACTTCACTAAGTAAATTTTGGACAAAATCAAATTATGCCTAACTGGCGACACTTCCATCCAGGTTACTTTCACTCCTCTTAGCATTCGCCGTAATCTTGGAGGTATTGACACTTGCTCTAATAAATTAAAATAAATAATTCCTCCCTTAAAACAATTCCAACGCAACACCAGAGAGGTTTCAAGTGCTCACTTCTACTCAGTGGAAATTCCTAGGTGGCTCAAAAACTGGTTATGGAAACTCATTTATTGTGAGAATTGCTAGAATATGGAACATGCTTCCATCTAATGTGTTCCCCTCCGATAGAAATAGACCATTATACAATTTGCAACGTTTTAAAAAGAACTTAAATAAGTTTGTTTCTAACCTACCACCCAACTCTTCTCGTTTATCCTATTTTCCTTCTAACTTCTTAGTCTCATAGCCAAGCCTACACTATAAATGAATTTTACATACATTATAAATGAATTTTTAATTTCAATTGACAACTTAAATTTGAAATAAATACAAAATATCGTATCTATTTGTATATTAATACAATATCGGAAGAATTTCCGATGTTTTTAAATGATTAAATAATTTTATATTTTCTATTAATTATTATTATTAAATATTTAGGTATGTCGAATATAATTTAGTTCCTTTTTAATTTGCATTTGAATTAATCGAAAGAATAAAAACACAAAAAAAAAGTAAGAAATTCCAAATTACCCAAAATATCAAAAGAATATGTAATCGTTATATACACATATATGTATGTATATATTATTAAAAGTATATTTACATATTTAAATTATATTTTGATGACAAAAATATTGGTATTTTATTTTTGTATTAATCCAAATACAATCTATAAGATAAAATATCCTGAAGGTTCGCTCACTTAGAAAATTTCTTTGATGTCATAAAAATATTTTAGGTTTTGGCTTCAAATACAATTTATAAAATATAATAATAAATTGATATGTATTATATAAAAGTATTTACAAATACTTTTGCATATATGTATATTGTATACATATATAATATGATTTTCTTAATTTAGAAAAAAAAAATGTTTAAATAGGTAGAAATAATGGTAAGAAATTGATAAGAAACAAATATAGATTAAATGAGAATATTGGTTTAAACGAATGATTAATTTGTGGATGGGTTAATATGTAATTTAATTCCTTCGAATTTATATTATAAAGTATTTATTTCCAATTTCCCTAAATTATTTACAATTATTTGTTTTTGTTTTTATTGAAGAAAATATTTCTGAGAAGAATCCATTCAAAACCTACTTTCTACACAAAGTTGTGCAATTGATAAAACCACATCAAATGATTCTTCTTCTTCTTGTTACTCTACTTTTTTTACGTTCAATTTTCAGAACTCTTTAGTACTAAATTATATAATTATGAACAAAAGATTTAATTCTAAATTGTACAAATTCTTTAATACGAGTATCTTCTGTTTCAATAAATCGAAATTGAATGTATCAACTGTAGCAACTTGAATAGACTTAAATACTATAAAATATGTATGTATATATTAAAATGTTTTTTTACAAATATCTTACAAATAGATAGAGATTTAAATTTTATTCTATGATAAATAAAATAAATAATAAAAATCTTATATTTCAAGACTAAGATTATGGATTATACCCAAATTAAATCCATCAAATGTATTTCTTAAAGTTGGTATTGCATATGTGTACGATTTAGAAAAGTTTAGGAAGAACATTAACATCTTCCTTTAAATATCTCATCCCCCATTAATCTAGAACCTTATATTGCCCAAATCCATTCCCAATAATCCCTTTACATCCCCATACTCGAAATCGAACTTTACATTTGTATCACATTGTAAAGTTTGGTTCGAAAATGGTTGTGGTTTTAGTGTGTTAAAGTCGAACACTACCTACAAGGTGTATGCATAGGTCCAATACGTGGTTTTCAAAGCTTTCCATGTCTCTCATTAAATTAAATCTATTCCAGAACTAACTAATTAGACAAGACAAGAAAATTAAAAAAGCCCGTACCAGTGGCGTTTTTTCAGATTCATGAAAAAGTAATCAAAGTAATCAAAGGATTTTCATGAACTTTTGTCCTGAGTCTTACATACATCTTTCTATTTTAAACAAACTATTCAAATTTCAAGTCAAATTGATTATAAATGTTTCAATTTCTACTTTATTAACTTCGAAGACATGCTTGTCAGGTCTTGAGAGGTTTGTGGCAGGTTTTCAATCCCCACCCCAATTCAACCCAAATTTCTGTGATAATTTAAAAAAAATAAGAGAAAACGCCTGTACCAAATTTCAAATTTTGTATAGGACATAATCTAAGCAGGACAGAATACCCCTAAACCATATTCAAGTCAATGTTTTCATTAATTATGAAGATTTTCTTTTATATGTTGAGTACCGGCTCTGGAGGCGACGCTAATCGGACAAATCTGTTTCTATAAAATGTTTATATAATTTCTTCTATAAAATGTTTGGGTGATCTGAATACTCTAATTTCGCATTTCTGATGTAACATTTTGGTCCACAATTTATTAAAGGTTCATATGATATTTTTATAATAAAACTTTGGAATTTATAAACAAAATTTTGACTATCTTTCGAAGAATTTTCAAACACATATTTGTATAAAAAATGCACAGATCTTACTAGAGGATGCCGAAGAATATGTCACATATAATACTAAATATATATTATTGAAATCAAATCTTAGTAGTTCTATTCGATCATTCCATTCTTTAATTTAAAAAAAAATTTTCATATATAATTACTGGAAATGACCTTTTTTATTTAAAACTAGATAATTCGCTGCAGAAACGTGCTCCTCTCAAAGCGATTTTAATTGACATTGATTTTTTTCATAAAAATTTACACAAAAATTACTAATGGTAAATTATGCTGCAATAGGTTAACGGAACTTTTTAAAAGCTTTTTTTGATACTCTATTTTTGACCAATTGTTGTGCCGGTTAACAATCTCCAAGTCGGTTAAAAAAGACAACTCCATTGTCAAAGAGCAACACATATACAAATTTTGTAGTCAATCAGTCAAACCGTTTTTATTTTAGAATAAACAAGTTTAAATACTTACACTGAAGCCGCAACTTCTCGGCGCATTAGAGTTAAATTGTTGGCCAAGAGACTCTTTCCGTACTCAAAAACATTTATATGCAAATTTTCATGATAATCAGCAGAGCAGCCTATACAAACAAACATTCGCTTGTATGTATATAGATTCCATATATATAGATTCTCTATAAGGAAGTTTTTATATACCAAATTAAGTATTACCTATCTTATAGCCTTATATGTTATATCCATTAACAAACAGATACACTTTACAATACAATACAAAAACTTTCAGAAAAAAAAGTTTGTCAAATTAAATCACATGTAAAGGTTGTCAAGCACTGAGTTTAACCATAAAAAATTAACCCAAAGGTATATTTCTGTCTCATACTTCTCACAAAACCATCAAGTGTACTTTTATTATCAAAAAATTTAGTAAAATGATGAATAGCTGAAAGAAATAAATAAAACCAAATAACCTGAAAAAACTGAATACGTTTACATTTTTTTTTTTTTTTTTGTGTAATTTAACAGAATTGGATAAAAATGTTTGTGTTTTGGGATTTTATTTTTCTATATAAAGCTTATAACATTCCTTAGGGACAATTTGAGTTTTTATTTACATTTTTTTTTTTTACATAATATTCCACTTTTAAATAAATCTGTTAAATTAAATTTTAAGATAAAGATTCATAAAAATCATTTTATTGGACTTTATATGTATTTAACTGGGGATTTTCCCAATTTATACAATCTCTATAAGAGATGCAAGTTTATTCTTAAAATACAAATAGTTTTAAAACATAAAAAAATGTCATGACTGTTTTTGTCAATGAAGTTTTTTTTTATTTTTACTGTTCAGATAGCAAATAAGTACTGAGTACATAGGTACAAAGTACAAAAATTACAACAAAAGAAAAACAAACTTTTGTTTTAAGATAACCTCAACATTTACAGTGTTGTGACGTCTGAAACTTTATAGTACCTACTGTGTGTATACATATAGAATAATACGAGTACAAGGTCAGTTTAAAATTTTTCACTAAATATTCAGTCATGTTTTTTGGTGACTCATTCTTGAATTAAGTAATTTATCTACTTTAAAAGTTTTAATAATTTTATTTAAGGTTAATTTAAGATTATTTTATTTTAATATTAGTGAATAATTGATTAAAGTGAGCTTTCTTCAATTAAATAAATTAAAATTTAAACAAAATTTAAACTCTGGAAAATGCATTATTTATAATTAAATAGGTCGAATATTAAAGAAATTAATGTTAAAAAGCTATGTGCGCTCTGTACTTTTTGTAGTAAAGCTATGTTCAAAGGTTTAACTTTTTTTTTAAATAAGTGAAAAACTTCGAAATGTGCAAGGGAAACCAAAAACGTGTTGAATTCACTTAAACCATTTGCGCATAAGCCGAGTAACGAAATTAGTGTACTCAAACTGCTTTGGCAGCTTATTGGCTGAGAAGAATGGAGGGAAATGCAGGAAAGATAAAGCAGATATTGTATGATCATAATGTGTTCTAAAACTTTAAGGTGTGACTTTTAAAAGTGATTAAATATTTCAGAATCCTAGTTTTCAAATATTGGTTCTACTGTACATGACTGAGCTGCTAAACGACATTTGTAATGAAAATTTTAAATATATTCAAAGCACTACTAATTTTTCTGAACAATCACCTTGAAGAATTCCCTACTATACGCAGAACCACATTGTCGGTGAATATTATTATTTATGAAACAGAGGTGATTTTAGACTGGAGTTATATGGAAAAACCAGCACACAAAATTCACTTATGTACAAAAGAATACAAATTTTTAATGAGCTACAGCAAAATTTTAAGAATGAAAATAGAATTAGTATATTTAAAAAACTTATAGTAGAGCATATATTTCCTAAGGGAGGAAAAAACCTTCAAAAAGCACCTGGTAACCTAATCCCCCAGGTAGTGTGAGATTTTTACTACACTAAAACAACCTCCCCCTGTAGCCAAAATAATGGGATAAGCACCCTAGCAGCTTGCGCAGTATTATGGCTGAAAAGTTACTACTAGTCATAAATATAAATGACTTTTAAGGATTGAATGGGCAACCCCTATGTGGAATATAGTTTGTTAAAAGTAATTGTAAATTATAAAGTTTATTAGAAACTAATAAAATAAATCTAAATATTTTATAATCGCAACTATTTTAAGTACAAAAGATCATATTTCTAGTTTGTGGTCTTAGAATAAAAGAAAAACAAGAGATTCCGTATTTTATCTAGAAGTAGAAGAACAGTACTTGGTACTCCAACAAGTATATAACAACTTTAATCAAGTAACAGCCAAATTCAGATTTTATATACTTGATGTAGATTTGGAGTGGTTGTCAACCCCTGAATCATATAGTAATCGATGAAGTTTGATAGCATCTTTTGTTTCAAAAACAAAACAAGATCGTTCCGCAAAAGTTTTACATATACCTCTATTTCAATTAAAAATTCGCAATTCTGAATATTCACAATTCCAAATGAAATTTTAAATATAATAATATAAATTGAAATATGCTCTTAATTAGTATTAACTTTGCCTTCAATATCTTAACTACAAACGATATTGGACACTTGAAAGTATCAAATTTCTATTTCAGTTTTCAGGATCCGTTTTAAAAGTGCTGAGTACAAAATTTTCCAAAAACTTTAATATAATCCTCGTATATATTTTAACAAAACCAAACCATTGTACAATCTCTGCATACCATGGAATACCATACAATCTTATATCATATTTCTAAAAAAAAAAACCTTTTTAATTGAAGAAAAAACTTAGAAAAACTTCTTTAAATTTTGCTGAGTACTTGAAAAAAAACTATACTTTTTCTTTTATTCTTTTTTTTTTAGATCCAAGATAGTTGCGGGATTGTTAAAATTTTAACAGATTTTGTTTTTTAAAGAACAAAGAAAATTTTTCAAATATCATTTTAAAAGATTAATATTTTCAGATATGAATACTGTCTGTAGATTTTGCATTTTTAAAGAATTATTGTTCTGGTGGTCAAGAGAAGCATTTGTAAGAATTCGAAAACTTTCATCACCTTTTTATATACATGTATATATATATATATATATATATATATATATATATATATATACCACATAAAAATATATATATAAGTTTTCTTTCAAAGTACATGAATTACAAAAGCGAGAAATATGCAATTCACATTGATTACAATCATGATTACTTTTGATTATTTTATGCAACTTAAAAAATGTTAAAGATGTTTGTTCAGAATAATGGAATTGCAAAATAAATGACCCTTCATTCGGATACTATGTAACTTTTATTCAGTGAGACCATTTTTGAGTCTTTATCTCCCTTTGGTTTTTTTTAAACTGTGATTATGTCAAAGTACATATATATTTTCTTTGAAATATTAAATACTTGAGTTTTTCAATTTATTCAAGTAGTAAAAAATGGAATTTTAAATGCATTTGACAATATGAATTTGTTATCAACATGTGACTGAAATATTTAAAAATCTAAAGAAATAAAATTTATAGTTGGATAATTTTATGTAATAGTTGTTTTATGAATGGGTAAACACATTTTTTTTAAATATTTTCTTGAATTTTTCAGGTAATTAATGCATTACTTTGGGAGTTAGAATAAAATGTTTTGTAGATTTTGAGAATTTGTTTCTAGTTCATATTTATATTTAATAAAGTTAATATTGCTTATGATTCGATCTGACTTTTAAACTGGTTTTTACCCATTTAATAAAATAAAGAACGACTTTTGGCAAGTCAGTAGCTATCTGTTAAAGCAATTGTTCCCTTTAATTAATATGAAATATATTTCTATAGTATCTAGCAATTTAAGCTAGTACCAATATCCGGTCAAATGAGTTAATCTTGATTGATAAGGAATTCATTGTATTGGACATTGCTTATGGTCCGAAACGAAAGGAAAACAAAATTAAAACTTCTGGAATGATATTTATTCCAGATTAAAAAAAATTTTTGTTTCAGAATTTCATTCGAATTAAATTTTTATAACGTTCTTTTTTAAATTTTACTCAAAAAAGGGAAAGTTTCAGTTCCTCGGAACCTAGCAAAACAAAAAAATGGTAAGAAAAAATTTCGTAGTAGATCTTAAATCCAGCAAGAGGAATTAAATAAGTACAACTTTTAAGCTCGCGCCGAAATGAAGGCTTCAAAACTTTTTGGGGCTTTTCTGAATTTTTAGTGTCTGCCACCAAATCCGAGACTAGTTTTTTTTTTAATCACGTCAGCCTAAGTTTTGGATCCCTAGATAAGAGGACTGGAACTTTATTTCTATTTAGAATCGGAATTGTTCCGAAAATAACTTTTCGGAGTATTTTGTTCAATTTAAATTTGTATTTCGAAAAATTAAAAGAAAAATTTTTTTTCTGCTTCCGAAGACCTAAATGCTAAGGAACGAAAGAATTTTCCTCCAATTTCGTTAAATTCCGCGCTCCTGGTAAAAATCTTCGTAATTTTCTATTAATGATTTTTTCAACTCCCACTCCTTTTTTTTCAATTTTCTCCTAAAATTAGTTTTGAGAAATGAAGAATCTTTTTAGTAAGTGTTTATTCTGAATTTCACTCCAGTCATACTGACAAAACGGCTTCTATTTAGGATTTACAATTTTAAGTAGGTTTTACCGTTATTTCCTTAATTCTTAAAATAATTAGAAACAACAAACTAATTGATAATAAAAAAGTATACTGTGCTGTATATATATAGCTGCGCTATATATCCACCCACCACAGAACCAACTGCTCTTACAGGAAAATCATAATGTAAAACATTTTTTAAAGATTGTTTACTATTGCATACATACAATAATTTTTATCAAAACAAATTTAATTGAAGGACCCTTAAGTTCGCCGGATCAAAAAACTTTTTGTGGCAAAGCTGTAGGTCTTTACTTGTCTCATAATTTTTATGTAGTAAGTTTTTTTGTACTAGTTTTGGTTCAAAAAATATTTGTAAAAAAGGTCCGATTTTCTCCAAAAGCTAATCAATATATCAATATCAAAATTTTATATATAAAAATTTTAAACATCCCGTTCAGCTGTTTAGTATATACACGTGTGCACAGACAGACACACAGGCGGACATTATTTAAAAAAAAACACGTTATATGGATTCCTGTACAGTGGAGTTTGAATATAGAAAAATTTCAATGTCCAATTTTTGTTTTGAACAAAACCAATACCTATCGCTAATTATATTTCATATAAGCGGTTGCTAAAAAGAATTTTTGAATATAATAAAATAAATTTAATTTAATTACTCCAAATACTATATTAAATAAATACAAAGTATTAAAAAGTTCTAAAATAATATAAGTACCAATATTAAAAACTTTTACTAACTTTTAAATAATAATTTTACATCTGATCCCGAATGATTTTTTTCACTTTTTATAATAAAAAATAAAACTACATGATACTCGTTAAACTAAATTATTAACAGATCAATTTCTTGAAAGCATCTTTTTTTTTTTAAATCCTAACTTATATTAATCACTTTCTTGTTAAATACATATACATTTGTAAAATATATATATGTTTTAAATCCCTTAAATCTTACATATTATTATTAGGATTCATATCATAAATATTTCTTAAAACATTTTTAAAGTTAATATGTATATGTATATATATACATATATATTTTACTCACTTTTAAATGGTTGTTAAAAATTCTGAACATATGTACAGATAATTTTAGTTTCCTTATATCCTTAAAAATGAAATTTTATCTCTATTTTTTCGTCCTTTTTAAAATTATCCTACAAACTCCAGAAATAAAAAAAAAAAAAACACAAACTTTAAACATTATAAATATTACAAAAAAATATATTTTAAATTTAACATTATTAGTAAGAAACCCTTAATTTTATACAAGAAATTATCCTGTTTTTCCATATCCATATCCTTTCAAATTTTTTGTTGTTTTTTTTTTTTCTAAAATTATTTTTAGTAATAAAATTTAATATTGGCTTTTCTGTCGATTATCAGAACTTTAAATCTTCTGAGAAGATACCCAAATTTTAAGCGATCTTATATATATAAATATATATGTACATTATTCTCCAACAAATCGTCGAATTTGAACCCTAACTTCAGAATATTAAAAAAATAAAGAACCTTAAATAAAAATATCGATCCAGTTTTTCCTTTAGTCCCTAACATTGTATCTTTTTCTGAATTTTATTTCTTTTTTAAAAAAAAAGTAAAGAAAAAACAAAAAACAAAATCAGTTGTCGTTAGTTTAAATGGTCAATAAATTTTTTTTTGGGTTTAACATTTTCTCTTTTACCACCCTTATCCTAAACTGTGAATACATGTTTACATCTTAATTTACACAAAAGCATTCCATTCTTCATCAAGACAGCTCCTATTTATAAACATAATAAAAAGAAATAAAAGGGAAAAAAAAGGATCCCTGCTTTGATATTTAATGAAAAAAATAAGTACAGTAGGGGGTAAAAATTTCTGGATCTAAGTGAGACAAAATATGGTTTCGTTTTCAAGTGATTAGAAGAAATATTCAAATATTTTACAAGGTAAGTGACTAATTGCACTGCGGATTAACATATATGTTATTTTGTACAAGAACTGTTCACTAAATATCCACCCATTCATTTATTGAGTTAATTCATTTACTTCTAATTATTAGTATTTCTCTAATCTTGAGTAAACTTAGACGCTTGATTTTAAATATGGAACATTCACTTACAAAATCCATTATTTTAATTGTTATAGTACAGGTTTTAAAATGTTTTATAATATTCAAAAATTTATTAAAAAATGCATAAAAGTTATTTACTGATTATATAAATCCAACTGAACATGAATTATTCAGCAATTCATTAATCAAGTCATGGCTTTGAATAAAATATGGCTATGGAAGGTTGTTGTTGTTATTTATTATAGAGGATAGCACGCCTACCTAAAACTTTTTATTTTTTTTTTGTTTTAAATTTAATATTTTATGAAATATATTTGAATCGAATCGGCACCCCTTCAGTTAATAAGCTAACTGCTTACTCATTATATCCCCGAGGCCTCTAGCTTTGTCAGATAATGGAAATAAAAACTTTGAATCCTAAAAAATTAATCATTAAAATAATAAACTGACACCTAATAGTTATACATTATGTGTACTTAAATTTAAGTATTAGAAAATAAAGTAAAATAAAATACTGCCCACACCATTTTGAACATCACTGTATTTTGAATAAAATAAAACTAAAATTATAGGAACCCATATGTGAAAAAATTTAGTATAGTTTATTATATGCAATCTAAAGCAGATATTTAGGCTGAGATAAATTTGTTGTCCCCTTTAAAATTTATACTTTGTATATATATATACACTTTTAACTTTATCTTTAATATTCTGAAGGTTTTTTTCCAGCCAAAATATTTTCCCTAAATTTTCTTTTTTTTTTTTAATGATTTTCCAAAAGATAATTTTATTCAAGAGAAAACTATACATAAGCAAAATTGTTAATGAACCTAAAATAAAGTTTGAAATTTCCTTTTCAATTCTTTGATAAAAAAAAAATAGTTGTACGGAAAAAAATACAGGAATATCTTTAGATTAAACACAAGAAGCCCTATAAATACTTATTTCTCTTAAAAATATTACTTGTGCTTAAATATATTTATTACAGAGTTTTATAAAATATTTATGACTTTTATAATACTGTATATAGGTCTTTAAAAGGTTCACAAATATTTTGTACCTTTTACGAGGAGTTTTTAACTTGTAGAATATACAAAATATATTTAAATGGACATTTAAGAGGTTGAAGTCAATTTAAATAATTAAACAATGAAATTTAATATATAATGACACAGTTGTGGTGAACAGGAAGGGAAAGAAATTGTAATACATTTTACATGTTAATTTCTAGCACTAGTTAACTCAAAAGGAAGATCCGTGGATTGCCATGAGTTTAGCGATCCCCGTGGATGCAATACGAATACATGGCTAGGGTTCACTGACAAGTAATTTGAGTAATTTTTAAATTATTTAATATATTTGAGTTAATAAGTTATCTAATAATTTATTTAACTCAAAAATTATACAATATCAGTGTACGTTTCGGTTACTTTTGGTCTTGCCAGGGATAGTCGACTTTTGTCTTAGAATTATTAAAAAGCATCTTATATTTTTTTTTATTTTTTATAACTTTTAACTTAATTTTTCCAATTATCAATCTTAAAAATATTTTAACCAAGGAAAAATTTAGCAAAAACGGTTTTCTTTATCTTATTTCTAACATTCGTTGTTGTTATTTTGACATGGGGGATAGCATGTGCCTTGCGGCCTACGTTATCCTACTTAAATAAAAACGATTTGTATGAAATACTCAATGTTAATTTTGTGAGCTAATATTAAGCAATTTCCGACCACCAATAATCTTTTTTTATTAATTTATCTATATCTGGTATTTAGATATCGTTTCTACGATGTTCACCATTTATATCGCCCTCTTTTTATTCTATGACATTGCATGTAGCCCGTCTATTATAGTGATATAATAAATAAGGGGACATGATTATAGTCTTGTATATATTAATTTTTGTGTTAGAAGATACTTGTATATATATTTTGTGGATTAAAAATGCTTGTATTCGGACTAAGGCTTTCTATTTATATTGATACAAACTCTTATACACTTCTTTAGAATTTACATATTTTTTCCATTAGCTTGCAGCAATGTTGAACCATATTGGTGCATCATACACAATTGTTGGTCTAATTAATGCTTTTACTTGTTTATTTATTTATTTATTTATTCGAATATTACGCATTACAATAACTACTCAATATTGGTAAAGCCCTCGGCTGCCAGGGCCATTGTGGGCTGATTCTAATTAATCTTTCAATTTTTATATCTTATTTTAATTTGAATCTTAAAACTATTTTTATAATTATCATAATTAATCAATAAGCTTATTTAAAGCTATACTAACTTTTACAATTTTGAAAATCCTTTTTCGATTTCTTAACTAATTCTTATGTATAATTTAATTTAAATATTTAAAAATTTTTAATGTTGAAATTCATGTTTTTATATAATGTGCAATAATATTGATATTAATTTTTTATGTTGTTTTAGTTTCCCATTTTTTTTTCTATTATAACTATTAAGAATTTGCATTTTTTCTCCTTGTTTTCTATTATATTTAAATTTTATTCCAAATATTAAAATCCCCAGCTATCTTTTGTATTAGATCTATTCTATTGTGGTTAGATTAAAGAGGATGCTCAGTGTTTAGATTATTGTTTGTCAAAATATTTAATGTGGAAGAACATTCGGTGAAAATTTGTTTCACAGAGAGTGTGTGTCCACATTTTGGACAAGACTTTTACTTGAACCACCCCAAAGAAATCTAATATAAAATATTGCATATTTATAGGCTCGAATAAAAATAGTTGATTACAAAAGAAACCTATTAAATTTTTATTAATTATTTTATGTAAATCCAAACAAAAAATAAATCTACAGACACAGGCAAGTTCATATAAAAGTATATAATAAAGCTTAATTCATTAAAATAAATTAAAATTTAACAAAAAATTGAAAAAATATTTGTGATCAAAATAATTTTAATATTTATATGGTGAAACTTCCGGAAAGGGGTTGTGAGCTATCAAGATGACGTCATTACATAACGGTACTAAATATCTCAAATTTTTTGAATATATATACCATTAGTGGCGATGGGGCCATCTAGTGGTCGAAAAATGCATTACAAAATGTTCCTAAGATTTTGTAGCATTTTTATTAAAATGTTATATTTTTCCTGTTAGTCCATAAACTGGAACCAACATCTTACAATATTGTAGGGCATGATATTGTCTTTCATAAACATCTTGTTTCATCTGGATCGGTGCTACCATTTTTGAGATATTGCAATTTAAAGTGAAATTTTTTTTTAAAAAAAAAAAAAAAATCAAACTTTCAAAAAAACTACTATAACTGTGAAATTTTCAGAAACACCCTGTATTATTATTATACCATTAGAAAGGTCTCTTAAAACTCTTTCCAACGGTATATAATAAGTATGGCATATGTTGACAAATAGCCCCACCAGAGAACATAAATGCAAAAATGACGCAACAATTTTATTAAAAAATACATTTTCATACTTTATTTGTCATAAATTTATTTTGCCTTTTTGTTTTCCATTTGAAATATTTATTTTAAAATTTAAGAATGTACTTTATAGTTTGATACAATATTGAGTTGGGTTTTGTTTAGAAGATTTTTGAGGTATTTATATGTATGTAAAGTATAATTAGAAAGGACCTTAGAGTTGGTTATAAAGTCAGAATTATACGCTTTTTCCAGAATATTTATATACTAAGATTTTGAAGATTGACAGGGTTTTGAGTTGGATATAAAATTACGCTTATACTGTTCCAACAACCTGTATAACGTTTTATTTAGCCCTTTCGTTGAGCCCTTTCGTTGGTTGGGCGAACAGGTAGTTCGCATTTGAATGCGAAATAAAGCCATATCATTTTCTAAAATTTTACGAAATAAAGCCATATAGTAAAATTGATACAAATTCTAACACTAAAATGAAAAGAATGGTATAAGAATTCGGATACCTAATTCATTCAAAAAATTAATAAGTTCCTAATTTTTTTTAATACACTGTAATAAAACATCTTAAATAATATTATATTTTCATTACGGGGGCTGCCGCCCCCGAACCCCCGCTAACTCAATTATTGAAGCTAGATTTTGAATCCAACACTAAAATGAAAAGAATGGTATAAGAATTCGGATACCTAATTCATTAAAAAAATTAATAAGTTTCTAATTTTTTTAATACACTGTAATAAAACATGTTAAATAATATTATATTTTCATTACGGGGGCTGCCGCCCCCGAACCCCCGCTAACTCAATTATTGAAGCTAGATTTTGAATCCAACACTAAAATGAAAAGAATGGTATAAGAATTCGGATACCTAATTCATTAAAAAAATTAATAAGTTTCTAATTTTTTTAATACACTGTAATAAAACATGTTAAATAATATTATATTTTCATTACGGGGGCTGCCGCCCCCGAACCCCCGCTAACTCAATTATTGAAGCTAGATTTTGAATCCAACACTAAAATGAAAAGAATGGTATAAGAATTCGGATACCTAATTCATTAAAAAAATTAATAAGTTTCTAATTTTTTTAATACACTGTAATAAAACATGTTAAATAATATTATATTTTCATTACGGGGACTGCCGCCCCCGAACCCCCGCTAACTCAATTATTGAAGCTAAATTTTGAATCCAACACTAAAATGAAAAGAATGGTATAAGAATTCGGATACCTAATACATTAAAAAAATTAATAAGTTTCTAATTTTTTTAATACACTGTAATAAAACATGTTAAATAATATTATATTTTCATTACGGGGGCTGCCGCCCCCGAACCCCCGCTAACTCAATTATTGAAACTAGATTTTGAATCCAACACTATAATGAAAAGAATGGTATGAGAATTCGGCATAGCTATTTCATACAAAAAATAATCAACCCTAATTAATAAATATAAATATTCTGGAAAAGGGGGCAATCCTGGTTTTGAATCCAACTCTAAAATCCCTCCTAATTGAGAATCCCACATATACACATATATAAATATTCTGGAAAAAGCGTAAAACCCTGCTTTTGAAACCAACTCTAAAACTCCTTCCTAACTATTTAAATAAAAAAGTTTGGAAAATTAAATTGCTTCTATTTTCACAAATAAAATTACTTCTGATTTTGTAGCCTAAGGGCCTTTCTAATTATATTTTTACATACATATTTAAATAAAAAAAATTTTAAAACTTTGAGGTTGTCACCTCCAAAATCCCTCAAAACAAATTGTCAGAACCAAACTCAATATTGTATCCAAACCTAAAATGCATTCTTACATTTTTAAATTTGCCAAAAAGGCAAAATAAATTTATGACAAATAAAGTATGAAAATGTATTTTTTAATAAAATTGTTGCGTCATTTTTGCATTTATGTTCTCTGGTGGGGCTATTTGTCAACATATGCCATACTTATTATATACCGTTGGAAAGAGTTTTAAGAGGCCTTTCTAATGGTATAATAATAATACAGGGTGTTTCTGAAAATTTCACAGTTATAGTAGTTTTTTTGAAAGTTTAATTTTTTTTTTTTTTTTTTTAAAAAATTTCACTTTAAATTGCAATATCTCAAAAATGGTAGCACCGATCCAGATGAAACAAGATGTTTATGAAAGACAATATCATGTCCTACAATATTGTAAGATGTTGGTTCCAGTTTATGGACTAACAGGAAAAATATAACATTTTAATAAAAATGCTACAAAATCTTAGGAACATTTTGTAATGCATTTTTCGACCACTAGATGGCGCCATCGCCACTAATGGTATATATATTCGGAAACTTTGAGATATTTAGTACCGTTATGTGATGACGTCATCTTGATAGCTCACAACCCCTTTGCGGAAGTTTTGCCTTTATATGATAATTTTTATAAAAAATTTAATTTTAACTCAACAGTTGGCAATATGATAATTAAAAAATGCAAACTAATTATAAGAAACTAATAACAATTGAAATGCTTTATTCAACTTAACAATATCATTATTGCTTTCTTTTTCATATTCATAGATTCATATTATCTCCATTAATAACTTTATATAAACATGCATAGAACCATTTAAATATATATAAATATGTATATATTGCAAAAATATTAATAAGTATATAAATAAATTTTGAAATATCTTTTTTTACTCAGCCATCATTCCTTTTATATGATTTTGAATTTTCTATTCTGCACAACCCCCCTTACCATACTTATTATCATTGCCTTACCTACCTTCCCAACTCTCCTTACCAATTCTTAAATTAAAACTAAAAATATACTCACTGTTAGATGATTTGAATAATAAGAAAACAAAAACAATAATAAAAAAAAATTTGTTTTGAATTTAAATGTGCTATGAAGGTCACATAAGTGTCCTTATAAAATTTTAAATTACTGTACGATATTTATGAAATATGCTTAAAATATTTTAAGGACGAAAATATAAATTATTATTTTTCTCAATGTATATTGACGTCTATGTGTATGTATGTAAAATATTATGTTTAAATTTAGATAAATAACAGTATGTTTTTCAAATTTTACTATAATTCTGTCATATAAGAAAGACCAATCCTCGAATTAGAAATGACTATATTTTAAACTCTGCTCCTTGTTTTTGATGTTTTTGTTGTTGTTTTTTTTTTGTAAATAAGATGGAAAACATAAATGTCATCAATATGATATGTCGGAATTTAATCTTTTTTTGGGTTTGAAAACCTCAACAAAAATTTTCAAAATTTAATCATATAAGGAAAAAGGAAGGGACAGGTTATACCGTTATTTGGTTACTAATATAAATATTAGAATTGAAATATGTGGATTAATGTAAAAAAATCGTAGAATGAACTGTCAATTATATACAAAATGTTTGTTTATATAAATGTTTATTAATACATACTTAAGTTCCTGTATCTTCAGAATTATATTTATATTTCATCTACTGCAATTGTTAATTATAAATAAGTTTTATATTTGTCTGTGAGTTATAATATTTAGATTTAAATTTTCTAAAATTCAATATTGTTTTTTTAATTTTTTTTTACTTTTTACACTGAGACGCTTCACAAAAGCCATTATGCCATATTTCCCATTATGCAGTTCCATCAGATCACTTCTTTTTAAATTCAGTGTTCGAAAAGGTCAATTTTTTAAAATCCCGTTTATAACAATCCGACATATCGTAGAAATTAAGTTTTCTTTAAGAATGAGTATGCCAAATAAGGAATACTCTAGAATACAATTGTTCGAGATATTAGAGTTCAGTCAGGACTTCCTTCGAGAATCATCAAGTGCAAAATAAATTATTGAATTAATGGACCAGATGTACAATTAATCGACTATCAAACTCTTATCAAAATTATAATTTTTATTTTACAAAAAAACTCTAATGAAAATTTAATGTATATTTTGATTGTATGGGTTCTCAAATATATATAAAAAACAAGTTAAGAAACAGTCAGTCGGTGCAACCGACTTAGAAATACCCTACACCTATTTGGTTCAAATTTAAGGACATTTTAACATCATTTTAACACCATAAAAGCTGTTATTAATTTGATCGTAAGACATAGCTAACTAAATTAACTTTATAATACTAAAAATAGGAAGGAAGGGACACCCTGATACCAAATTGCGAGGTTATATCTTCATTGGTTTCGGAATTACGCTAGTTTGGCCTAAATTCGATCAAAAATTTCGCAGTTCCGAACCCATTGTCCAATCCTCACCGTACGTAATCACCGCCGTAGTTTCATTACCAATAACCTACAGCACAAATTTCATGAAGATAGCCTCATTAGTTGTTGAGTTATCGTGATTTTTAATATATGTTCGTTATCCCTGACACCGACTAAAAGGTCCAGATTCCGAACCCATGGGCTGATTTCGCCCTTATACAGCCCGCGCTTTACTTATAGTACTAGTTAACCCTTGTACACAACTTAAACGGTCTATCTTAATTTTAAGTAACTATTTTTAGTAATTTCGATTATAAGCTTTTAAAACTTGGGAGGTCTGAGAGGGGTACTGAACCACCTCTCCAATTGATCCCAAATTAAAGGAACACGCAAGAGATAGTAAAGAACACCCTTGTTGCAAATTGGAAGCTTCTACATTTTTTCAAGTTGTTATCTTTATTCATTTTAAAGATATGCTTTAAGGTCTTCGGAAATGTGTGGCTGGTCCCCGACCCAGTACTCCAATGGGACCCAAATTCCCAAGACACTTAGGAGATAGGAGGGGACACCCTGATACTAAATTTGGAGGTTCTATCTTCATTGGTTTCGGAATTATGCTCGTTTGGCCTAAATTCGATCAAAAAGTTCTAGGTTCCGAACGCATGGTCCAATCCCGACCTTACGGAATCCCCGAAGTAGTTTCATTACTAGTAACCTACAGCACAAATTTGATGAAGAAAGCGTCATTAGTTGTTGAGTTATCGTGATTTTTTATATATGTTCGTTAGCCCTTCGATCGATTAAAAGGTCCAGAATCCGAACCCATGGGCCGATTTCGCCCATATGCAATCCCCGCCGTACTTTCAGTCCTAGTAACCTACAGTTAAAATTTCATCAAGATAGCTCCATTATTTTTTGAGTTATCGTGCCTACGGACGGACGGACATGGCTATATCGACTCTGGCGGTCACGCTGATCACAAATATATATACTTTTCCATATCTAGCTCGCTTCCTTTAGGTGGTTACAAACACCATACCAAAGTTAATATACCCCTTTACCTATTCTATAGGTGTAGGGTATAAAAACCTTCAGACCCCTCAATGAATATTTAAAATATTCCTTTTATATATAAGGTTCAGGTTTTTCTTTTCAAAATTGGGTTGAATATGCCGCAAGCATATTTTTAGTAAATATTTTCCTAATTTCTTTGTGTATTCTATAATTCTTTTAATGTTGGTTTCTTTGTATCTATGATTCTAATGGTTCGTATTCGTGTTTTCTGCTTATGCAAATAAATTTTTATTGTATTCGAAATAGTTTTCATATTTTATGAATGAAAAAGACCTCAACCTTAAACAATACAATATTTAATAATTTTGTGAAACATATGAATTTTAGAATTTAAAATTTAAAAACCATAAAATTAGGGAATGTAACTTTGGAAAATTAGTTTTTTTTCAAGATTATTTATATAAATAGTCTTCTAGATGTTAGTTCAAAAGTTCAAACATAAAATATAGGATTGAAAAAATTAATTCATATTTAATTTTGACCTAATTGTATTAAAAACTTATTACTACTCAAATAATCAAATAATCAAGTTTTTGATAAGTATTTGATTGAGCAAAACCATATTTCTTAATTGAATAAAGTTTTATGAAAAGAAAATAGACCTGAATCTTATTGCATCAACAACTTATCAAAAAGTCAAATAATAATTTTTTTGATAACTTTTTTTTGCGCCAAAGCCATATTTGACAACAGGCCAGGGATTTTAGTAAATAGAGTTTGATTAGTAAAAAAATCACTCATTTAACAAAAAAGGATTACTTTATTAGTAATAAGTGGTTGATGCAATAGAGCCCTGCTCTCAAAAAAGTTAGTATTTGATTATAATTCATTAAGTATAAGTACATGGTGCAATAGGGCTCTGATTTAAAATAAAAATTTATTTTTAGATAAATCTAATTACTATTTGAAGAGTCTATTGCATCAATTACTTTTAACAATTCAGTTAATCAAATAATAATTTTTATTTTAAGTGGGGTCAAGGCTTACTAATATAACTCCAAACCCTCCAAACCTACATTGGATTATCAAATATGGTTTATAATAAAATATACGGTATATGGTTTTGGTACGACAAAAACTTGATTAGTTATTCGAAAATTAGTTATTAAAAAACTAATTAGTTGTTCGATTGATGGGGATGCCGTTAGTAAACATGGTCAAGATTTGTTAAATTTTACTTTTTAATGGGTTTCATCTCAAACCCAGTTACATATTAGAATAAATTTGTTATTAATAAAAATCTAATCGAATTATATTAACTTATCATCTTATAAATATATAAATAATATTTTAAATAACAAAATATCTAGTAATTTATGTTTGTTTATTTTTTATACTGAGGAGCTCTACACAAGTCATTTTGCCTTATTAGGGG
This sequence comes from Dolichopus griseipennis, assembly GCA_963082915.1. Lineage (NCBI taxonomy): Eukaryota > Metazoa > Arthropoda > Insecta > Diptera > Dolichopodidae > Dolichopus > Dolichopus griseipennis. The sequence continues at coordinate 7,475,430 of OY720441.1, forward strand.
TATCACTAGGGGAAATTTAAAAAACAAAATAAATACATATCTCTTTTTAAATTTCGCAATTCCCAACAAATGTTCTTTTTAATTTAACAAATGACAACAAGGACATTCTACACTTGTTTTCCTCCAATAGAATGTTCTTAACTATTTAATTGAGAAATGAATAATCATACGAGTAGGACCACTTATATTATAATTCTTTTCATGAACTCAATATGATTTTATAATTTTAAAAAGTTTTTATAATATTATTATTTTTTTTTATAGTTATATCTTCGGATTGTTAGAATTAAATTAGAATTATTTTTACTACTATTCAGTTTAATTGCATTTTAATTAAAAAACTAGAAAGAACTGTCTTGAAACTCATTAAGCAATTTTGTCCAAAGAGATTTTATATCCAAATTGAAACACCAAAATAAGAATATTCAGTTCATGTATGAATTTATTCCAAGTATATGGCATCCATTATATTATGAGCCACATTATTGAAAGAATGTCCAAGATTCTTATTTTAGGTTTTCTGACTTAGGTGAATATTAAATTTCGATCTATTACATCTAATTTAATAGTAATCGGCACCGCTTCAAATGAAGAAAAAGTAATTAAAGTTCATGAGACAAACCTTCAAACTGCACCTAACATATAATAGTAAATTATAAAGGAAAAATGGAAATTAGTAAGATCAGTTATTTCATGAAAAATACAATGAAGAACCTAAGTGATACCCCTTTAATTCCCAAAAGAAAAAACAAAATTATCTTAATAATTTAATATAAATAATTAAAATGAAAGCTAAGTAGTTCACTTATGTTCATACTTGTTGATAATTAAATCTAACCAATTAGGAAGTCTTAAATAAAAAATTTTTAAAATATAAGGTATACCAGATCCTCTATATATACTAGACAACTTCAATTACTTAATTTTATTAAATTCATACAAAAAATTAACTTACAATATAATTTGGTAACGATTTGGTAATTTTGAATGAAAACATTGTTAAAAACTCTTCAAAGACCTAAATAAACAATGCATTAATATATTTACAAGTTAATATACGAGTATTTACCTTAATTGGTAATTTTTTTCCAAAAGTAAATAATATTTTTTCATTATTTATTTATATATATATTTATATATGTACATTTATTTATAAATTTGAAAGGTAATGCTTTACCAATAACTTTAATTATCCTACAAAAAAAAAAAATATAAACTATTATATAAAATTTAAAATAAAAATTTATACCGTAGAGGAAGTTCAGTATATTTGTAAAATATTTTAGGAATAGATTCAATATAACATGAGTAAGTTGAATAACAGGAAGAAAGGATAATCGAAAATGATAGAAAGGATATTTAATTGGTAAAGACAGTTTTTCTTGATTTACTTTGTGTTGTAGGATAACTTTAATCCTTCATCTTATCATATTTCCTAGGAAAACTTTTTTTTTGATATCATTATTATATTGATTACTTAATATTTATTTATTATTGATTAGGTACTTACTGCTATGAAATCAAATTTATGATCTATTCTGTCCAGTAATATTAACTTTAGATGTTACAATTTTTCTTCCATTTCCATTTTCTTAACGCAATTTTTGCTTTAAATTAAATTGAAGTTTAAATAAACAATTAATCAAAAAACGTCTTTAAATAGGGGCTACACTTCTTTTAAGCTTCGTCGACCAATATTTTCCAAACTTTTGGCTATGAATCGTTGAACATGAAAAAATGTGTTTGACATAGTATTTAATGCCGACGATTCCGAGAATGTTGGATTAAGAGGACGTCATAAAAATGGGTGCGCCAGTTAAAATAAAGTGTAACCTTGTCTACTGAAATGATTTCAGTACAAAGTTCTGAATCGATTTCGAAAATTTCTTTTAAAGTTAACCTATATATGAACTTCGAAACCAATTTATATTACTTTATTTGAAAAAAAGTGACTGCAAGCAGATAGTTCATCTGCTTATTGTGTAACTGAGACCTTGCATTATCATAGTGCTGAATCAAAGTGTAATACACATACACATGTTAAATGTTCTTGCAGCTAATTATTCTATTCCGAATCCTGAGATCAATGATATGAAATTACCTTAGAATATGCACTCTCTTCAAGAAATTTAACTGTAAATTAACAGCCAGACAAACTTTAAACTCTTCGTTTAGCCCATTTAATTAATTTTGAACAAGATATAAAATTAGAGGTGTTATTAATTTCATTTAATGACCTAAAAATAAACATAAATATATATTAATAATAATATAAGTATATTGAGAAAAAAATATCGGTATTATTGTGGTTTATTTAATAAAAATAAATAATGAGTAAAGTACTTTGGGGAATAATTACATAAAAATTGGTTTGGATCATTTTTTTTACCTGGTCGACTTTTGTTTTATAAAACATTAAATTTTACAAATGTAGACATAAAGACCAAAGCACTCCAACAAAAATGTCTATTAATTTAAAATATTGTATTTTTCCAATATTATTGTTAACTTAATTATATTATAAATGTTATGTAAATATTTAAATAAAGTATCATACATTTTGCATTTGTATAAAAATGTTGTAATCAAATAATTTTAAGTTAAAAGTAAATATTATTTTATTCGTAATTAATTTTATATAGTGTGAAAAATTAAATTATAAATTCTTTTGAAATGTTTTGAAATATTTTTTTTGAATCTATTTATTTTATAAATTAGGTTAATATTAAACTTTTAAATAATTTTATTTTTTTTGTATAAAAATATATATAGGAAGCATTTAAACAGTAATTAGTAACTAGTAATATATCTAAAAAGTTTGAGATTATGTATCAAGGTATAGTAAAATTTAATTTCAAATAGCACTTAGTAGAATTTACTAATTCTCATTTTATTAAAAATCTATTAATTTTTCAAATTAAGCTAACAAACTACGGGGTCTCCATCATATCAACAACTTAGTACTAATCAAATTATCTTTTTTTTTGATAAATTTTAAAATAAGCCAGAAAACTATATTTGACAACGAACCAATGAAGTTTAATTAATAAAAATCATACATTTATCGAAAAAATTTTTATTTGATTAGTGATTAGCGTTGGTGTAGTGGGCACATGGACTAGATAATCGGAGAAAAATCCGATCCCAATAGTTTCGAAATAAGTTTTTTGAACCTTCCTTTTGTATGATAGTAATACTTCACAATACTTGTAAGGTATTGCTATGATTCAAATGCTTATTTATTTCTATTTGTGCATAATATAATTATTTTGATAATAACCGAATTATGAGGGTATTATTCTAGGCTCATCTTAATGTAGTTGATGATAAATAATGAGTGCCAAACTTTCATGCGAAAGGCCTCAGTTTGCAATCCCAGTAAAAGTGAAAAACTTTACTGGTTTTCCCCTGACCTCATATACATTTACCATTAATGTTCGAATAATTTAATTGAATAATATAACTCACAGATATAGAATAATATAAAACTGAAATACAAAATATTAAAATATCAACAAAAATAGAATTGCATCTATTTAAAATCTAAGACGTTTCAACATGTTATAAGGTCTTGTACTATTTCATGTTTAAATTGTATCTGGAATTCATTAAGATCAATTCTAATAACACGAATATAATATGACCCCCTGTTCCAGACTCATAGAGCCTGATAATTCTGTGTCTATTCTTCTGGCATTAAATACTTTCTCTTAATACCTAAAGTATTTTAATATTTTTATTAATTAAAATCCTACTTTTACTTGAAACCTTGTTGAATAATATAAAAATATGAAGACTGGAGTATGAAAGACCAACTTTACTTTAAAATTGCAATTAAAGAATCTTAAAAACTGCAAACGACTTAAAACTCATACAAATACTTTTTCTATTTAATTAACAACAACATAATAATAATTGTTATTCCAACAATTACTCCCTATTTTAGTAAGCTTTATGTCCTATTTTGAATATTTATACTTGACCCAATCTCGATTGTTATTTTTATAAAACGTTCCAATATTCTGAACACACATAATCAAGCAAAAATGTATAAATCACCTTAAACTGACCAATTAAATGTTATTAAATACTCTATTATTTAATCGGAAAGACCATAATACATATATACGTGTGAATTATATAAGATTAATGCCCTTCTATAAATATAAAGAAGAAAACCAAACGATTAAAAAAAAAAAATTCCAAAATCCAATAAAAATCCTTTAAAAATCTTTTCTTAAGTAGCAAATTCTTAAGCATAAATCCTTTCTCTCTCCTTCCCCAGAATTTGTGTGTCTCTTAACCAGAGCACTTTTCATTCCTAATTTTCATCCTTATCCCTAAGTATCCCTTTTATTTTTTAATATAAATCTTTTAGTTTAATAGTCTACAGAAAAAAAACAAAAACAAACAATCAAAAACACAAGACCCTTGAAAAGTTAAATTGGCAACAAAAGTGTTACCATAAATTTATTTTTTTGCTTTTGTTTTTTTTTTAAATAATAACAAAAAATTCAAAAACACAACATTACAATATAAAACATTATTTTGTTTTTTTCTTTTTTTTTTGAATTGTTATCCTGTAGAAATCAACACTATTAAAATACAGGAATATATTCAAAGAATATTACTCCCATTATATTATTAAATTGTTTTGTTTCCTAATATAGAGTAAAATGTATGGATTTGGTACTTACAGTGCATGGAAAAAGAATTGTGCCTCATAAAAGAAGATTATGTATTTATAAAAATTATGTAATTGAATGATGAAGGCTGGATTGCCCTGTAATTTGAGTATCAACCTTTCATTCGTATTAAGCCACGTTTCCGAATCCAATTAAAAGAGAAAAACCTTTAACTAGATTTGGACTCGATTCAGCTATACAAACCCATCATAGAAAAAAATGCATTGACATAATAACTATTAACAAATATAAAATATATAAACGAATAATTTAATTGAATAATATAACTCGCAGATACCGAAATACCTTATAATTCAAGTATGAAATTATTACAATACATTACCAATGTATATATTTATTGAAAATCTAAGATCTATACTTCCTCATTTATTAATTGTATATGGAATTCCTTAAGATCAATTCTAATAATAACAATATAATACATCCCGCCTTCTAAAGCATTCAGCTGTAGTATAGATAGTCTTATTTGTCTACAGTTTTTAAAAAACTTCGATCTTATGATGCCAGAACTTAAGCTTCAAATTTAAATCGCTAATTTTCGAATTTTAACGGAAGTTTGTTCTTATTTTCCATTTGTCTGTAGGGCTCTTTAATTATATTTAATCTAAGGTGTATGTAATACTGAAATACGAACCGGTGCTGTTAGCTTATGGTCTCAGTTTAGCTTATGATGCCAATCTTCTACCTAGAAGTAGAATATCGGTTGTTACCCTTTGAAACTATTTCGTTTCCCGGCTAGAATATTATCCTGGATATTTACAGAATATATTACAAAACACAAGTAATTCTCTTTGTACGCGATAGATACGTTCCACTAAAATCCGCTGAAAAATAAAATCGCGTAAAAAAATCATTTCTTTTCTCGATAAATTTTTTTTTTAAATACCAAATCGTTTTAAATTGAATTTAAACATGTTTTTAAATCGCGTTATTTCAAATTCGTTCGCGCGAAAACAGAATTGTATTTTTTTTTTAAATCGCATTATTTCAAATTCACGTGAAAAGAGGATTAAGTGTAATACAATTTGCATTAGCGAGATTCTGAATTTAAATCATCTTAAACTTAGTTTCAAATGTAAGCAGTCAAATGAAATTCAATAAAATTACAATTCAGAAAACGAAAAGGAGGTAAGGGGTTATTACTTTTTTGTAGCAGGAGCACTGCGAAATCCCAAAAAAAGAGTCCCAAATGAAACAAAAATCCCAAATTCCAATATCCCCAAATATCAAAGATTTGGAATTTCGGTGATTTTGTATTATTTGATAGCTTATTACAATTTATTAATCTATGAGAAATTGATTGACCAATGGCGTAGTGGTAAAGGCGCCTTTCGTGTGGAAATCTCGGGTTCAAAGCCGGGTCAGATCTAATCTTATAAAAAAATATCGTAAAATTGTATAATTATATCGTAATAGTTTATATCGTAATATAAAATAAGATTTAATAAAAATTTATAAATAAATCTTGTGTAAGATTATAGATGGCGCACAAAGTTAACATTTGTACATTAATATTTCATAACCTTATACAACAGCTATAGCCGAGTAATCAACGGCTTAGTGAATATTATGATTAAAGAAACTGAAGCCTAGTTTAAAATAAACTTGGTGAATGCCCTTTACTCCTTAAAGGAGTTGAAAAGGAATAAAAAAAAAATGAGAAATTGATTATTTATAAACTGAGAAATGAATACTTAATTGACATTGAAAATCAAAAACTATTTCGGTAAAGCACTGTTCATCAATTTACCTTAAAGTAATCATTTAGAACTGTAAAGTGTAGTATATTACACATTCAAAAATTGTACAGCACATTCAACAAAATTTCCAAAAATAACTTGATATCTTCTTTAACATTTATGAACATTATTAGTAAAATTACACTGAATATTTCTGTTTTATTTATATACATTTTTCCTTTTTCTTTTTTTTTTTGGGACTCCCATTAAAAATAACTCCTCCATTTTATATGTGTATGTTGTGTTTTTTTTTTTTTATTTTTAATAAGTAAATAAACCGTTATAAAAATTATTAGGAAAAGAATTAAATTTCAAAAAAAAAATAAAAACAATAATCAAAACCCAGTAATGATCCCGTTTTTAGAAGATTATAAAAACGATTTGTTCTTTTATTACCGCAAAAATCACTAAAAATAAAAATAAGTGTTACGAAATGGAATGAAACGAAACAATGAAAACATAAAAAACAAAAGAATTTTGCCACAAAATCCATAAATTCAAAAGGTTAAAATGGTTTTTATTTCTTCTTTACTCTTTTTTTGTTTTTTTTTTTGCTTACTGGGACCGCACTTCAAATGAATATTATGAATTGATTTTGTTTTTTTTTTTGTTTTTTTTTTTAAATCCCTATTCACATTTAATTCACAATAGAATAATTTAAATTTCAGAACAAAAACAATAACAACTAAAAATACTTAAATATTTTTCATTTAAACCAAAAAAAAATATAAAAAATGAAAATTTTGTAAAGAGAAAAATGAAAATCAACATGGGAAATAATTGAGGGAATACATTGGTGTTTATTTAGTGTTTTACCAAAGGGTAAAAATTTTGGAATTTAACAGGATAAGTAATTTTCAGAGAAATTGTAACACTTTTTAACCATATTAAATATGAATAAATTAAATTAAAATACGTAATTAAGATTTGTTTATTTTACTTAATTTGTATTTTTTAACGTTTTCATTTTTGTTTTGATTAATAAAAAAATAACAATAAAATTTTAAATTAATATGAGTAGGTTTTATTTCAATTATTTAATTCGACTTGTGAATTTTGATCCGCGTTGTATTGGTATAAAGTCAAAATGTAAATGATTTTGGTGGTAACATTATAATTGTGAATTATTTTGACATTTATTTAGCAATTGTTGTTGTTGTTTTGACATTTATTTGACATTTAAATCACTATTTAAAGCACATTATAACATTTGAAGTTTTTCGGGATTATATTGCAAGCAAATTGAATTCAATTATTTTTAATCATTATTTTTAATTAAATTCTTATTGATTTAATCATTTTCGGTATATAAACGAGGAAATTTGAAAAACGCTCATATTTTTTGGAACTATTGATCTATTACATAAAATTGTAATATGGCTTCGTATTTGGTATTAGAACTGTTTTCGAAAAGAAAGATACCTATAAAATATTTTTAAAAAATTCTTTTTTTTATACTCTTACTCGGAATGGAATGGAATTTTTTTACTTAAATTATAAAAACTTTTTAATAATGTATCAATTTGGTCCCTCGATAGTGTAATGGGTAAGCATTTGAATTAATTACCGAGGGGGCGCTGGTTCGTTTCCCGAAGAGGCCATGCAATATTTAATTAAAAATAACATTATCGAAAAAGAATTTTTCTTTACAAATTTTATTCAGAAGACAAATTCATTCGGTATCTAAATTTGAAGCCAGAGGAAGACTAAGGAAATGCAGATTTTTAAAAGATGGTAAAACTTGGTAAACGATTTATTGCTTTAAAATTGCTATAATCAAAAGATTTATCTATTCTTCAAATTGTATGTGTTTATATCGTAAACTCCAAATTTTTTTAAGCACATTGATAGACCGACTAAGCCAAATTTTCAAAACTATTTGAAAAATATCTTAAAAAATACGTTTCGATGAATCAAACCTAATTTTTAGTATTAAACCCCCAATGTATAATGTTTGTAATAAACCCTTTGCCAACAACCGCATATATTTTTTTTATCATTGATAAATACTTAACTTAAAATTTTTTATTATGTTATAAACTGTATCTGAACTACACAAACTCTGTTATAGAGGTTGTTTTGTCAATAACCTGCCATAGCACTAAGGGTTATTTTGGGGTTCAAAACAAATCAGAATTTTTTTTAGAGAAAGGACTGATTCGCAACCATTTGGAGAATAATGACTATTGACTTATTATACCCTACACCTATAGAATAGGTAAAGGGGTATATTAACTTTGGTATGGTGTTTGTAACCACCTAAAGGAAGCGAGCTAGATATGGAAAAGTATATAAATTTGTGATCAGCGTGACCGCCTTAGTCGATATAGCCATGTCCGTCCGTCCGTCCGTAGGCACGATAACTCAAAAAATAATGGAGCTATCTTGATGAAATTTTAACTGTAGGTTACTAGGACTGAAAGTACGGCGGGGATTGCATATGGGCGAAATCGGCCCATGGGTTCGGATTTTGGACCTTTTAATCAATCGAAGGGCTAACGAACATATATAAAAAATCACGATAACTCAACAACTAATGACGCTATCTTCATCAAATTTGTGCTGTAGGTTACTAGTAATGAAACTACTTCGAGGATTGCGTAAGGTCGGGATTGGACCATGGGTTCGGAACCTAGAACTTTTTGATCGAATTTAGGCCAAACGAGCATAATTCCGAAACCAATAAAGATGGAACCTCCAAATTTGGTATCAGGGTGTCCCTTCCTATTTCCTAAGTGTCTTGGGAATTTGGGCCCCATTGGAGTAGTGGGTCGGGGACCATCCACACATTTCCGAAGACCTTAAAGCATATCTTTAAAATTAATAAAGATAACAACTTGAAAAAATGTAGAAGCTTCCAATTTGCCACAAGGGTGTTCTTTACTATCTCTTGCATGTTCCCTTAATTTGGGATCAATTGGAGAGGTGGTTCAGTACTCCTCTCAGACCTTCCAAGTTTTAAAAGCTTATAATCGAAATTACTAAAAATAGTTACTTAAAATTAAGATAGACCGTTCAAATTGTGTACAAGGGTTAACTAGTACTATAAGTAAAGCGCGGGCTGTATAAGGGCGAAATCAGCCCATGGGTTCGGATTCTGGACCTTTTAGTCGGTGTCAGGGATAACGAACATATATTAAAAATCACGATAACTCAACAACTAATGAGTCTATCTTCATGAAATTTGTGCTGTAGGTTATTGGTAATGAAACTACGGCGGTGATTACGTACGGTGAGGATTGGACAATGGGTTCGGAACTGAGAACTTTTTGATCGAATTTAGGCCAAACTAGCGTAATTCCGAAACCAATGAAGATATAACCTCCAAATTTGGTATCAGGGTGTCCCTTCCTATTGCGTAAGTGTCTTTGAAATTTGGGCCCCATCGGGCTAGTGGGTCGGGGACCAGCCACTCAGTTCCGAGGACCTTAAAGACTATTTTCGAAATTAATAAAAATAGTAACTTGAAACAAATGTAGAAGCTTCAAATTTGGCCCAGGGTGTTCTTTACTATTTCTTCCGTGCCCCCCTAATTTGGGATCATTTGGAGTGGTGGTTCAGGACCTCTCTTAGACCCCCAAATCTGTAAAAGCTTATCATCGAAATTAATAAAACTAGTAAATTAAAATTAAGATAGAACGTTCCAATTGTATACAAGGGTTAACTAGTATTGAAAGTATGACCGGACTGCATATGGGCGAAATCGTACCATGGTTTCGGGTTCTGGAACCCATGACAAGTTCAAAGACTAAAAAACATATATCTTAAAAACACCATAACTCAAAAAATAATGCCGGTATTTTGATGAAATTTAAACTCTAGGTTACTAGTAATGAAAGTACCATGCGAATTGGTTCTGGTCGAATTTAATTTCAAAGCCAAAGAATATATTTCCTATGTCCTATGTGTCTCCGAAATCTAGACTAAATTGTAGTGGTTCAGCTATGTTCAAAGGTACTTGCTGCATTTATGTAAAATTTATTTGAATATTTAAATGAATTATATGAAAAGTTCAAAATTTGTAATTGTATTTTTGAAGTACATTTATTGCATATTTTGCGTTTATAAGCTTTTCTATTAGGTATATAAACTAACCATTTAAAATAATTGCAATTTTTAAAAATTTGGATTATTAAATATATTATGCTTTGATTATCTTTTTATCACAAAATTTAATAATTAGAATTTTTTCATTTTGTAATTGAATTGGAATAAATATATTTTCATTTATTTCAAGTTTGTTTGTTTTTTAATAATTTTAAATAGATAAATTAGTAAGATTTTGTAATATTTTTTAATAGATAGTGTAATTAGAAAATGTTTTTAGTATTATAAAGTTAATTTGGTTAGCTATGTCTTACGATCAAATTAATAACAGCTTTTATGGTGTTAAAATGACTTATGGATATGTTCTTAAATTTGAACCAAATAGGTGTAGGGTATTTCTAAGTCGGTTGCACCGACTGACTGTTTCTTTACTTGTTTTTAGTTTCATGTCTATAAATTTGTAATTAAAGCAGATAAATTAGAAATATGTATAAAATTTAAGATATAGATAAGATAATTTCCTTTCTAAAACTTTGTCAACGAGATTTCTAGGTCGCTTAGAACAAGATTAATTGGAACTGAAATTTTCCATTGCTTGGAACTGAAATTTTCTAAACTTTTTACAAACAAAATATCTTTCAAAGTCGTTATTTAAAAAATAATGGTATCATCCCAATGATTTTTCTAGTTTTCAGTAGTTCTCCTATCCCTTCCCTACATTTGAGCATAAAACAATTTCCGCAGTCCAAAAACTACAAAGGTTATATAGCTAGTTAAAAACAATCTTTCGTTTGTCTTAAAGCTCGAAATAATTCCAAAACCAATTGCAAGTTGTTAGCAATACATTCTGTATAAAATTTAATAATATTATAAAAATAATTTTAGAAAATTAAATTTAATTTAATTTAGTTATAATAATAACTGTAACATTAAAATGTATTTAAAATTCCAAATTTTTTATAATTATAACTAATATTTTTTACTTATATTTTCAGGTAAATTTCCTGCATTTCAAATTTGGTAAATTGGTGAAAAAGTGTAAGATATTAATTAAAAACAATATTTATTTAAAAAAAATCTTATTAAAGTTAAACAGAACACTTAAACACTTAAAAACAGTCAATTCTAAATTTTTCATACTTAAAATTTAATTTCCCATTTTTGAAATCAACCTCTTCAAACCCTCGTCTTAATACTCGTTAATATAAATTTTCCATTTATCAATTTGTCGTCACAAAACTCCCACTCTATTCAATTCCCTAAAAACCTAAATCTTAGATCTAGTAAATTTTTTTTTGAGGTCTATTAGGATTAAAATAAAATCTCAATCAATTTAAATTTTTCTCATTATATCTATCACATCACTTTCATTTTAATCAATTATTTTTCAATATTTTCTATTTTTAATTCATTTTTTGTTTTTTTTTTTTTTTTTTTATTTATTACTGTGTTAAATAAAGTGAAAATTATTTTTTTCTCTAATTTCTTTTAATACCTTCAATTTCCACCTGTACACAAATACATACATATATATATATAAAAATAATCGTGTGCTCAGCCTTCATTATAGGTCATGTACATTTTCAACATTGAATTTATAAAAAAAAAAGAAAACAAAAAAAATTTATCTAAAAATAATCTTAAAATATAAAATATTGAATTTTTTAAAGCTGAAAAAAAAATTTTTTAACCCACAAAATAAAAAAAAACAAAAAAAGGTACCTGTAGAACCTATCAAAGCCAATAAAAAATAATGAAAATTGATGTACCTATACATACAAGTAACGGCTAACTAAATTTAGACTCTTTCAAAAAAATATTAAAAAATAAAAAATTTTGTATCTTAAGATACGTATAGAAATAAAAAAACAGTCAACGATTTTTTAAATAAACTTTTATTTTTGTATCTATAGATAAAAAAAACGAAGTATAAGTTTACATATAAATGTTATTAAAAGGTTTATTTATAACAAATCCAATAAATTTGATTAAAAAACCAATTTTCATATAATCGATAAACAAATACATACACAAACCAAACCTAATTTATATAAATACATATTACAAAAAAAAACAAAACCTCAAATAGAAAACGAAATTTTATACCATTTCAAAATTCGTCTATGGGAAGGCTAAATTTGTAATGAAAACCTAAATGAAACTTAATTTAAAAGGAAATACACGTGAATATCATAGAAAAACATTTCATTAAATTAATATAAAGTATTATTAAAAAATTTAATTATACATAAATAAATTTATAGGTTAAAATTCATTTTTTGGGTTTTTCCAACACATGTTTTCCGCGATACTTAAAGTAAAATTCCGCAGATATAGGAAAATTAAAAAAAAGAAAAGTTTATTAGAAAACCAATGTTTTATTAAAACCACATGGAAAATCATAAAATCTATAAGTAGGTACTTATTAAAATTATTTTATGAAATAAATTAATTAATTTATTAGTTCGCTGTGTATATATTTGAGAAACAAACATTTAAAATCCATCAAACAATCGCATTCATCAAATCTAAATTTTAAATCAACTTTTAGATACCCGTGCATACCCACTATGGTAAAAAAAAAAAAAAAAAAAAAAAATGAATTCATTAACCCATAAGTTTTGCTTAAAAAAAAAACCATAAAACCAACAAAAAAAAAAAAAATTGGTCCACACTAAATCCAATACATACACTATATCTAGCTCGTCTAGATTAATGCGTTACAAACGGTGGAGCAATATTAATATACCCGATGTCATATATATATGCACAGGCATAAAAATATCAAAAAAATGCGTTATTTCAAAGAAATTATTGAAATCCCTACCTTCAACCTTATAATTATAATAATATAAATTTAAAGTGGTATTAATAAATTGGAAAATTCGGAAAAGTACAAACTAACAATACTTTTGTACTTTATAAAATTAATCTACTTAATTAAGTAGATATTAATTCAAATGTATGGGGTTATATTTAAGTAACATTGCATTCAAATCCAACATCAATGGCGAAGTGATTCTGACTTTTAAATGGAAGGTCTTGGGGTTAAACTCCGGTCAGATGATATGTAATAAAAAAATATCGTACAATTGTATAATTAAATCGTAATGGTTTATATCGTAATATAAAGTAAGATTTAATTAATAATAATTTATAAATAACTCTTGTGTAAGATAATAAATGCCACACAAAATTTACAATGTCTGTATTCATAATCTTATACAATAGTTACATGCGAGTAATCATTTGCTTACCGAATATAACAATTATATTATATAAACTGAATGCTAATCTTAATGATTTGGTGAATGCCCTTTATTCCCCAAAGTAGTGGAAAAGAAATAAAACAAAAAACAAAAAATATTCAATGTTGGCTCTTACATCATTTGCAGTTTGGCTCCACTAAATGCTACGTATAGTTGTTTTTGGGTGCATACAGAATGAGGTAAATAAATCCTAATTCTAGCAAAAGTTTGTCTTTGTGCTTTATTGATTGTCATCGCAAATGCTAATCTAATTGGAAACTGCTTTCTTTTTAAAGTGAAGGGCATATTTACGTCAGTTTAAATAATATTGTAAATAAAAAATTATTTACAATTTATTTTAATCTATATATATAAAAGGGAATGTTTGTGTGTATGTTTGTTTGTTTGTTTGTTTGTTTGTTTGTATGTAGCGAATAGACTCCTAAACTGTCCAGCCGATTTTCATGAAAATTTGTATATAGGGGTTTTTGGGTACGGAAAGAAATCGTGGCCCAAAAATTTTGCTCTAACGGACCGCCAAGTTGGGGCTGTGGTGCAAGTATTTAAACTTCTTTGTTCTAAAATGAAAACGGTTTGACCGATTGACTTCAAATTTGTATACGTGATGCTCTTTGAGAATTGAGTAGACACTATTAACAGTTTTGGAATTTATTAACCCATGTCGGGCCGACGGGTGGTCAAAAAAAATTTTGGGTCCAAACTTTGTCCGATTTTACGAAATTCTGCTTTACCTTTAAAGAAATCCCCAAAAAAAATTTTATTGAGTTCCATTAACCCATTGCGGCCCAAAAGCTTTTTATAGGTTTTTTCAATACTTTACTCTAAATTCGAAACGGTTCGACCAATTGACTTCAAATTTTGTATACGTGATGCTCCTTGAGAATTGAGTTGACACTATTAACAGTTTTGGAATTTATTAACCCATGTTGGGCCGACGGGGTGTCAAAAAAAATGTTGGGTCCGAATTTTGTCCGATTTTATGAAATTCTGCTTTGGCTAAAAAGAAAACCCAGAAAAAAATTTTATTGACTTGCATTAACCCATTGGGGCCAACAGCTTTTTATAGGTTTTTTCAATACTTAACTCTAAATTAAAAACGATTTGACCGATTTTCTTTAAATTTTGTATACGTGCTCCCCTGTGAGAATTGAGTTGACACTATTAACAGATATGGAATTTGTTAACCCATGTCGGCCCGACGGTTGGTCAAAATAATTTTGGAAGCTAATATTGTCAAAATTTGCGAAGTACTGCTTTGGCTAAAAAGATAGCCCCAAAAAATTTTGTTGAGTGATTTGGAAGCAAATTACGTCCAATTTTGCGCAATACTGCTTTGCCCAAAGAGAAAGTGTAGTTCCGTTAACCCAGTGGGGCACAGTGGCTTTTAATAGATTTTTGCGTTACTTAACTCTAAAGTAGAAACGATTTGACCAGTTTAATGTTACCGGATTTGACTCAAATTTTATATGTGTGAAGCAACTTGAAAATGGAGTTGAGTCTGTTAACAGTCGGTCTTGCGATTTTTCAAAAAAATTTTTTGGAAGTAAATTACGTCAAAATTTGGAGAGTAGTTCGTACTGCTTTGAATTACAGAAAGTTTCAAAAATTACTAGAATAATCCTAGAAAAATCGTTTTAAAAAGATTGCTTTCACACATTTTAAAATTTACATGTGTAAACCGTGTGAAGTTTTGTGTTAACTTTTTGCAGTAACATCAAATTCAATTAAACCTCCATTGAGAGGCGCAGCAACGCGCACCGGGTATTAGCTAGTATTTCTATATGCATGATTTAATTTTCAAATTAAAATTTCACTAAAATATTTTGCAATTCTATTTAAAATTTGTATGATGGTAATCCTAAAGTTATGTATCGATATATATCCAAAACTATTGGTCCTACAGACACAGTTATAATTTTACCGATCCCGCACAATCTCAACCTTTAAATCAAGTTATGACTTAGGAAATCTTAAAATAAAAAATCGGGCACATGAAATTATATAAAATATAGATAGCAGCTCATATTTTTGAAACGATTAAAGTATTATTCAATTTTTTATTTAAAAATTTCTAATAAGACATTTTTCTTCATTAAATGATAATTTTTAAAATTACAAACTATCGGGCAACTTTAATAATAATAATAATAATAATTTTTCCATTCATATTTTAATATATAATTTTATTTACGTATATAATTATATTAATTTCATCTTATAAAAATTCACAACTTGTAGCATCACTCATATTATGAATATCAAAATCAAAAAGAGGGAATAAGAAGCAGACAATGTTTTTAAATTAATATGAAGTGGTTGGAACACTTCACGCATCTTTTCTAACATTAATATACTTATATAAAAAAAACCAAATACTGTCAAGGACAAAATTATTGGTCTATGATAAGGATGTACGTATACATTTTTTATTTCTATATATTCACATATACACACACATACCTACATAATAATTCATATTTTTTTATATTTCTTAAAATTGTCATATGACTCGAATATATTATGAATGCTTTTGTCTTTTTTTTCTACTTTTCTTCAGCTCCTTCTAATTATCATTGGAATGAAACTATAGACTGTAGGGTTTATTTTAAAGTCTTGGAAATACATATTAAGATTTTGTTTTGAAAATCAAAATGCATCTCGAATTCTTAATGTCAATTGTTAATCAGATTTGTAAAATTTATAAGTAAATGTATAGAGAGACCATATAAATTACCTATATAAGGCCATATCAAAAAACTATTATGACTTTAAAAAGAGTCACTAATGTCACCATAATGTTCTTCAAAATGTATAATATTTCGATATTACATGACGTAATTAAGTGACATTTAGTTTGTTGAAAACGCTATTGTCATTATAATTATCTCAAAATTTTAAAAGGACGTAGCTCTATTTCTATATCATAGTTGAATCAGATCTGTCAAAAAAAACTTGATTTTCTTTTTGGGCTCAGATTATCCGTATTGTTGTTCCTTTTCAACTCAGAGTTCAATTTGTGGACTCGATAGATTTTTCCCAGATCCCACAGACATGTCAAAAAATAAAACGTCAAATACATGTAAATGTTTATTTGTTTTTATATTTAGAATAAAATGTGACAATTCCATATGATAATTGACAATTCCAGCTCTGAGCCTTTCTGTTTCAACCCAGAGCGTCATTCGTTCTTTGATCAGAGGGTTTGACATCTGCTCTGAGCATAGATCTGATTACAACAGGACAAACGCTCCAACAATGTCAAATTGTAACAGTAATTGTATATTAAAATATACTCACTATATTTTTTAATGTATGACTATTTAGTCCTATTCATGTCTATTACATAACTGTTTATGTATATTTTAGTACCTTGAATCATTATAAATAATCATTATTTTATTTTTATTCTTATTTTTCTATTTTTTTCATGCTTAAATAAATATAAACAGTTTTTACCTGTTAAATGATAATAAAAGATTTTCTTTTCTACCTAAATTACAGTAAATTATTATACCACCATACCAAAAGCACTCATATACAAATTATGAATCCATAAACAAAGATAAATTATTGCATGATATATGATATACAATCTAACTAGAGTGTAGAGACTATATAAATAAAACATTATACTAGGCAGATAGAAATCAAAAGCTCATGTATATTTAAGCTACATTTATGAGCCTATTTCTGATTATATCAGAGTAGAGCAAAACAATGACATATTAAACGTTAATAAGACAACAACAACAGCTATTTTAAAATAAAAGAGTCATACACAAAACAAAAAGGATAATAACCCTCATTTTTAGGTATATATATATTTAAATATATGACACAAAGCAAATAAAAACGAGTGAGCAATAATAACTATTTTTTACTCACAAAGTTATTTTGAATCGTATACATATATATGCTCTTTTCATATGAATTTGGTCCTTTTTCATATAAAATTTGTTTATTTTTAAATTAATTTTATCTTTTTTCAAACTAAATTGATCTTTTTTCAAATCAATTTGATCCGATTTTTAAAAACACTCCCAGGAGTGCAGAAGTATTATGTCAATTATAAAACCTAGTTCTCCATTCTGTATTAGAAGCATATGTCCCATTATAAAATTAAACAAAATCCTACAAAGTGACACTTCATTTTTCGGGACTCTTTTTCAGGGCGGTTTTAGGAGTCGAAATTTTTTAAATCTTTGTTCTTAATTTGGGTTCTTCTATAAAATTAGTAAGTGACCTTTTCTGCAATATTATGATTATGATTCAACTCCTGGATCCTGAAAAACGGGGGGCGTTTACAAAAAATATCAAATTCATAGACAAATTGCATATGATTCCCCAGAAGTGCCGAACTCGGTTATCAATTGTAAAACGTAGTTCTCCATTCTGTATTAGAATCCTATAACCCATTTTAAAATCAGGCAAAGTCCCACAAAGTGCCACCAAATTACCGGGCTATATTTTAGGACGCACTTAAAAGTCGCCTATAAAATATGATATGACGATTCGACTACTGGATTCCTAAAACAAGGGAAATTTAAAAAAAAGACCAAATTCATTTGAAAATAGACTAACTTCATGTGAAAACGACCAAGTTCGTGTGAAAAGAGTATATTATATGTAAATGTAATCAGTGAGTTTCAGGTGATAAGAAGGAAAAAACTTATTTGGTGGAATATATGAGTCAAAACAATGAACAAAACCATGAAATTTTATTTTTAGAAAATAAATTGTTTTTGTGTCTATGATAAGAAAATAATTGCGAATGATAATAAAAAAAAAACAAAAACGAAAAGAGAAAGAGAAAGAAAATATAACAAAAAAAATCTAAGTATACGAAGTAAAAAGGAAGTATGTGTGTGAAAAGGATGAAAAAAAAAGTGTCAAACAATTTAGAGTAAATTGTTTTATGACAGTTTCTCTTTTGTTTTATTTTTATTATTATTATGACACTGTGTAAGTGAAACCATAAGTAGAGGGCTTTAGATAAAAGGATTAAGATTTTTATTACAAAAATTGGTTCACTGACAAAATTATTCGTTAAAATTATTTTATATTTTTTTCGGTCTATTGTTGGTTTTATTTTAAAAATAAAAACAAAAAATAAAAACAAAAACAAATGTGTTAGTGGTAGGGGTTGTTTGTTGTTGTATTTGATGTCTCAGATAAAAATAAATCTGACATTGAATTCTAAATGGTATTTGCACGAATATAAAATATGACACGGGTATGAAAAAAAATAAACATAAAATCTAATTTGAATATAAATTGAAATAAAATTATACGGAAATTTAATAAAAAAATTTCATTGTTTTTGACAATTATTATGTTTTGTGTCTATTTTAATACGTTTTGGTTTTTGGTAAATAATGAAAAACGGGTCAAAATAAAATTGCATTAAAAATTAAAACAATGAAAGTAATATAAACCTAGGAATAATAAATAGATTAAAAATTTATAAAAAATATCTAAATTCAGTTCGTTATATTTTATGGAAGGATTAAAAGAATTCCTGATTGTGGTTTCAAAGGACCTTCCTATAATGACCCGTAGATTGTCTTCAATTTATTTGCTCATGTTCTTTTCAACAACTTACAATACAATAATGGTTATTTGATCCTGGAGGAATCAGTTACTGAGAATTGAATTTCAAAATTGTTTAGCTTTGACATATTACATACTTACTAACTGAATCCTAGAACTAGTGCGGAACAGGGCGTAAACAAATCGTTTTCACCTTTCACGATCCTTAGCAATTCCTTTTAGCTCTTATAAACAGAACGTTTTGCGTTGCGCTTCTGTCTCTTTCAAAACAGTACTTCTCTATGTATTCCTTGGTCTACGCACTTGTCGTTTGCCTTGCGGATTCCACTCAAGACTTGCCTTGCAATGTTTGCTATCGCCATTTTCCCTCTCGGATCTCAACTTCAATCATCTTTTGGCTCGTTTTTTGCCACGACATATTAGAACATAATTTTTTTAATCGAATAATGTTATTGTGCCTCAATTACTTTGTGACACCAATATATGATCCTATGTCTGATCCTGTACAATCTCTCAAGTTGCAGGAATATCAATCTCGAACCTAATGGAAAAAAATCTTCAATCATGAGCTTTTCAAAACTCAAGTTCAAACTTTATTTTACAATTAAGTACGACGATATGCTTAATAACTAATCTATTGCTAGAGTGGAATGTATTTCCAATTTGGGTTGCGTTTTAGATAGTAAAATGAATTTTAAAAGTCATTAAAAGTCGTTGGTTAAAGGAACTCTTCGATCTCTATATCACGAAACATCTTATTACTACATATGTTTGAAAAATTCTGCAATATTCAAGTCAAGTGAATGTCCTTTTTGTTCTTGTAGAATAATATTCATTTTAAATGTGGTTAAATGTATGTGGTATCTGATTAAGTTTAATCAAACCTAGGTTTAATAGAACCTAGCATTCAGTATCATTTTAAATCTTTAACATATATTATAATCAGCGAGTATCTTCTATTGTTTTATCGAGACTTCACTCCCTCATCTATCTGAATAAAGTTGATCTCATTCCTGACAATTTCAAATTTTAATTAACTATGTTTTGCTTCCATCCATTATAAAAGTTGTTTCTGTAATGATTTTCACAATAAAATTTTTTAAAGTGGAAACCCTGTATACATATAAGTACTTCACATTATTATTTTAATAATTTAGCTATAAAAACGTTTAACATGCCACATTCAATCCCAATGCATTATTTAGTAAAAAAATCAAATAAAAATGGAAGTACATGCAGTACAATTATTGTGTCTTATATTTTTATGACAAGCCACAAAAGTACTTTTTAAAATCCGGAGGGACTGTTGATTCACATGTTTAAAAAAAATGTTGGAATTAATTTTTTTATTATTATATAAAACGTAATTTTAAATTTAAATTATTCAAATTATATAAAAATTAAAATATTTTTTATAAAATTGAAAATTATATTAAAACGTGACAAAGATTACAGTAGACTATCAAATTTTATGAGTTCACAATAATTGTGAAATTTTTTAACAGCAATAATGATATTCAATGGCAGATACTTGAACCGGATTTTCTTTACACAGAGAAGTTTTACATAAGATTCTTTCTTAGAACTTGATCATATTTTACAAAATATCAGGGTTCCAAGTCGGTCAATAGAACTTAAATCTTTAGTTTTTATAAAACCTTGTATAAATCAGATTAACTAAATTTTGTAGTAGTCCTTGACATATGAAAAAAAAATTTTATATTGAAAGTTTCGAGCCTATGAATCTTTTTTAACCATTTTGGGAAAACGAAATTTATTAAACTGTTAAACATAAACCTTTACTGTTTTTGACTAAATTTCATACACACAGCCATATTCGAAAAATAGACTAATCTGAATAAACTAATGTGCGCTAACTGTTCAACTGCTAGGCTAATAAGCCTGTCTATACCAAAGGTACATTTTGGAACATGGGGAACAGGGGGTCATATAATATTCGTGTTATTAGAATTGGTCTTATTGAATTCCACATACACTCCCTCTCCCTCAATATAAATATGAGATAGTACTAGACCTTATATCATGTAGACACGTCTTTGATTTTCAATATTATTGGAGTTATATGGTATTCTATATCTGCAAGTTATCTATTTGTTTATATTTTGCATTTGTCTATATTGTTAAATTAATGTATTTTTTATTAAAGATATATAATTATAAATTATTGATTATGCCATTAATTTGAACCCAATGGCGAATGGTAGCTGAGTCGAGTCAAAAACTAGAAAATTTTATTTACTTTCACTAGAATTCGAACCCGAGCCTTTTCGCATGAAAAGTCGGCACTCAACCACTGTGCCACCCTGCTCTAAATAGACTGTTATCTCTTTGATACTTCTATAGCTCTGATACAAATAGCTAAACCGACTCACTTTCCATTTTAATAAAATCCATACACTTAAGTCTATATACTTATTATGTCTTTAAAGACTTACAACTTCCGTTTTGATGTAGACCTAAATATATCATTTATATTATATTCTTAACCTTTATCCTAGATTTCAAAATTATAAAACGCAATATTAAGCAAATTCGATTCCAGTAATTTAACAATCACCATTTTATAGAAGAACTAATAAAAGTCAATAATAAAAATTGAAATCAGGAATATTAACTGGGACAGGTCATGAACCATAATCAAAAAAAAAATATATTGAATTCGATTTTATTTATTTAGACATATGCTTCTTAAATTTTTCTAACGGAAACTAATAATTTACGTGCTTTGATTTTTATTTTCTATTTTAGACCTTTGTTTTTCATTGTTGTTGTAATTTTTTAGTTCAATGATTTCATTATTGATTTTCTATAATATTATTTGTATATTCATTCCTTCATCTGTTATAACATGGCTGATGGCATACACAAATCCATACAAAATAAGGATATATTTATTTAAATAAATATATACATATATAAACCTTGTATTATTTCTATTCATTATAATACTGGCCTTAAATTTCTTTTTTGAAAACTCTAATAAATTCTGACATTGCATGAAGATTGAAGTTCCTAAGGATTAAATAATTCCTATCTGTCATTTAACAGTATTTTTCTAAAAAAAAAATCTGCCAAAAAATAAAGGTCTACTGATATTTTTGTTATTTTTTATAAAATTAGAAAAAGTCACTTATTAGATTCACTATGTCTTTCCGGTCTGTGTTTTTTTATCCTCCATCTGTTTACAAAACTTCTGCACTACTTAAGTTTAATAACATAAAGTGAGGAAATTAGTCCCATGCAGAAATTCAGAGCTACGGTCTTCAAAGTTTATAAAAAATCATATTAAAAATTTTTTAACGAAAGTTCTACAGCTTATAATTCCTATATAACATTTCTAGGCATTAAGGCAAGAAATAAATTTTTTAAAAAATTAAATGAATTGCATATTTCTAGGCTAATAGTTTGTATTGCTTGTTTGCTATGATGGAATATTTTTGTAATTGATATACTGTTCTATCCCATTTTTGTTCCCCATTTTTGAATCTGCAATCTCAACAGAAAAAAACACAAGGGGCATTTATATTTACAGTTTTTTATTTATTTTTCATATCTTTGGACCTTTTCAATATTTCAAAAAATATTTAGGAGGCGAATAAGGGCTTTGAAAATGAATATACATTAATATTTTTATGTATTTTGCTATTTTACAATTTATGAGAGGCTAGAAACTGAAAATGTGGACTATTTTATTACATGCCCATCCCTAAAATGCAAAATGATTGCGTAAACAACCTTTTAATTTTATTGGGTTCATTTTTACATTAAACCTTGTTTTTGATATCTCAATTTCGATTGTCTTTCAAAACCTACTGGAAGATTATTTAACCTGAGCCTGTAAGGGTAATAATTTTTCAAAGTGCAAAAACGCCCTATATAAATAATATTTATATTATTGATCGTATTTGCTTTCTCTAAAAACTATTATGTATACTAAAAAATTAAGATTATATTATGGTGACGTGAATTAATTTCATAATATATGAGAAATAAAGTTAATCAACCTTAATATATTTTGAAAATTGTAATAAAACCAATTAACTTTAATTATTACAGAGGAATCTGACTGCACTTTAAAAAATTCCGGTTGCCGTCAAAGTCTCTGCCAGTACCACCACTCGCCGTCTTAAAGCAAGTTAAAACATACATAAATGAAATATGTGTATATGAATTTTATCCGTACTTATTTATTGCATTAAGGTAATAATTCCATAGTTAATCTTTTAATATATTCTAGATCAGAGTCAAATTAAATTTAATTAAAAATAGTTTTATTTTCCTAAGTTAAAGCAACTAAAATAAATATCTCGACTTCCTAAAAAAAAACACTTTACTTTAAATTTTAATAAAATGACAATATATTGATAGAATATTGATATAAGAAAGAAAAAGAGTCAAATTTCAGAAAAAGAATTTGACACACTTAATAAATTTATATATCATGTATAAGATCCAATCAATATCAAAATTAAATTCATTTTATGCCAAATTGATTCCAATGGACATTTGATATTTATATATTTTCAGAACCAATAAAGTTACATAAATAAATATATATATATTTAATAGAATTTAATAAAAAATTGTGAAATCAAGAATCAATATGATTATGTCAAAACGAATTTGTATGGGCTATTGTAAAAATTAAATAAGATATTTAATAATAAAGTTATGTGTAACTAATATTTTTATATAAGTGTTTAATAATCAGAAACCAATATTAAATAACATTTATTTTCGATCTTATTATTACAGTTTAAAAGAATTTTATTCATCCCTTTTATTATCATAGACGACAGGTTCATCAAGTAAATATTTTCCATGCAACTGATTGTCATAGTGAAATTAATTTTTTAAAAGGACGAACAAATTCCATAAATTGCGTCTGACCTTATTAGACTTGCCTGAAATGTGTCATGTTTATGCTAATCTTCCTAATCAAATTTTAAAATGGTTGAACTTTCTTTATATTAAAGTAAAAAATGCGATAACTAAATATTTCATAACCTGTACGAGAACCGAATCTGCACCTCCTCGGTTAGTTTGCTAAATATTTACTCACTACAACATTGAGGCCCATCATATCTTCTAAAAGAGTGGAAATTGAGTGGTCCTTTCGGAACTTTAAAATATCTCCAATCGATAGAGCACCCTCAACTTATTTAATAGATATTTTTTATATTTTAAAATAACTACTTCTTATTTGCTTAAAAAACTGATACGTATGGTCTGGACCACTATATTAATGGATTTATTCAACTCCATATATTGAGGAAATGAACATTTAACAATAAGTTTTTTAGCACATGTTTCAAAAAGTTTTTATAAAAGTTGAAGAAATGCTGATAGAAATTTATAATAGAAATATAAGAATAAGGTATTTTTAAAAAGTCAGCTTTAAACTTTTTTAAATTAGTTTTTTGTTGATTTAAACATCTGCAGCCATTCGTGTTGACCTTTGGATCTAATACTGATTAACTTTTCTTACAAAAAGTCAGTAAGCTGTGCATTCTTTTATGATTTAATTTAGAATTGATATTAGTTAAAAGAGATTTTTTCAATTTATGCATCAAATAAATGGAATACCACTTCTAAAGAATTACTTACAACCGCAATATGACTTAATTACAACTTTCGGATATCCAGACTTTAAGATTAACATAGTATAATAAATAAACTGTGAAAAAACCTCAAAGTTACCAAATAGGAATTACCAAATAGGGAAACAACAACCAACTTAGTAAATTATTTAAGCAACAAATGATTTATACATCGTCATATGACAATTATCATTCTTTAAAAACAAATTTTGATCTAGTTAATATTTACGAACTTGCAAAAAGTTTTAGTCACATTTTTTTTAAAATCCAAAAAAACAGCCTTTTAATTCCCATTCACTGGTTTGGCAGTCTGTTTAAAAAGTTTCTACACTGATAAACAATTAAATTTTAATCTAAAAATTTTTCTTCATCTTCTTCAGCTGCTAATCCACTACTGGATGATAAACGAACACGTTACTGCAGATTTGCAATGGAGTTGGCATCCTCTTCTCTGCATCTTGCACTATGTACTAACTCTGCTATTCAGATATTTCTGAGACACGACATTTGTTTTCTAAGGGAGACGAGAGATGTTTTCTTGCCTTCTATTTTATCTTGTATTAATGTAGCTTTTATTTACCTTGTAGCTGCAGTAGTTCATGTTTAGGACCTCGTATTATGTGACCAAAGTAACATAGTTTTCTGCTCTTGATAATTAGAAGCAGTTCTCTATATTTTTTAAAATAACTTTTATTATTTGTTTATTTAATCAGAGGTTAAATTTTTGGTGTAAGTAGTTTTAAGCATTATTTTAATTTTTCCTTCAATTATCAACTGTTAAGCTAGGTCTGTCCCTACCCTACGGTCAAGTTAGAACCACAAGACTGACGCATACTCAACAGATGATGCTCTTATAATATAATTGTTCCTAATCTTCAAAAAAAAATACTGTAGAAGACAGCCCTAGGTCTTTCATGTGACCTTAATGCGGCGGTGCAATGCAAAGATTCTATCCGAAGACGGTTCTCTTAGGTTGGGAAAATTTTCTTAACAAAGAAGTTGAAACTCTCGTTCTTTCTTCACTAACTCTTGAAAATGTACGCTTCCTCTTTAAAATGTGCTTATTGCGATTTCTTACTTTACATGTCAACTTCTTTTTAATTGTCTTCAATTGTACAAGGCAAAATTTCGAACCACATTACAATTCAGAAAACGTGTAAGAATTTAAACAAAAGTTTATGATTTCTTAATTCTAATTCAAAAAAAAAAAACTTTTTTACAAAATTTATTCAATAGACCAAAAAATCTATGTATTTAAAATAAAATATAAAATTTTTTTTATACTTAAGATATAAATTCTTAAGATATTCAAGGTCATATGGATAAAATTCATAAATTTGTGTAATGCCATGTGCCACTAAATATGTGTTTCTCCTTATAAATAAGAACTTTTCTAATCTTAACGGTATTATTACTAATATTTAAATATTTGAAAAGTTTTGTTTTTTTTTTGTTGTTTTTGTTTTTTTTTTTAACATAAACTGTTTACCTAAAAGATAAGTAAAAGATCTTAGATTGTTTGCACCTTCTTTTAATTTCATTTAATATCTCATGTAATAAAAAAAATTTTGGAAAAACGATATAACGACACGTGTAAAAGGTGAGAATCCATTAATGTGTTTTTTTATTGTTTTGTTTTTTTTTTTTGTTTCTATCCTCTTTCATTTTCTTTTATAGTATATAAGACATATTCATATTACTGTTTTATGTCAGGCAACAAATTTATATCATGCAATAAAAACAGGAGAACACTAGACAACATTAAGAGGGTTTTCAATTATTAACTTTCAAAATATATTTGTTGCTTTCTAAGTTGAAAAAGGGGACGACATAAAGGGTCCAAAACCTAAAATCGTCAAATACTAAATCCGCATTAAAAAACAAATCGCAAAGTCAGAATCCCCAAAAGCTTTTACATAATGTTTAAATATATAAGTATATATGCGAGAATCTGCATTTAGAGAGAACCTATAATTTGTTACAAAATCAGGGCCCTACGCTTTTTACAATTCTGGGAAAATTCCAATATTCTGGAAAATTCTCTGTAAATGATTTTGCATTAGGAAAGATTTTATAATTGGTTAACAAACTCAAGGTTTTGAATGTTAGTTTTTGGGGATTTTTGTTTTCGAGATTTTGTCTTTGGAGATTTTGATTTGGGGACTGCAGTTTAGGAAATTTTGTCTTGCGGATATTCGCCTTGGGAATTTTATCTTTAGATATTTTATAATATTTGGGATTTTATCATTAGAAATTTTATCTCCGGGATTTCGTACCCAAACCATGGAAATAGTATTGCTTTTAAGATGTGTTTATAGCCACATTTGCCTTGGGAATTTTATTTTTGGATATTTTGTCTTTCGGTATTTTATCAATAGAAGTTTTGTCTTCATGGTTTCATACTCAAACCATTGAAATAGTATTGCTTTCAAAATGTGTTTATAACCACATTTGCCTTGGGAATTATATTTTTGGATATTTTGTCTTTCGGAATTTTATCATTAGAGATTTTGTCTTTAGGATTTCGTACCTTAACCATTGAAATAGTATTGCTTTTCAATGGTTTGGTTTTTATTACTACATACACGTGAGATGTGCATTTTATTTGTTTTATTCTATAACTATCTCTTTTTAATTTAATAATGCGTCTTCTTCCTTTCCTCTTCCCGCATATGCGAATAAAGAATACATGATTCGATTTAATAAACCTGTATTTCAAAGAAATTTTCAAAAATTGTTTAAAAGATTAAAAGACCTAAGGTGTAATAGTTTTCAGGATCAAATCAAGAGTTTTGTTGTTTTTTTTTATTATTACTTTTTGTTTTTGCTTTTGAACACGGTGATAAAAATTCCAAATGACAAAGACAACATAAACTTTATGACTATATGATAGAAAAGGACGTAAACGATTTTTTATTTCGTTTTATAAAAGGATCGCTTTTAATACTTAAAACACTTTTTTTTATATATATTAGTTATAAGGACATATCAAAAGTTGAAGCATTGTTGGGTGAATGAACAATTTTAAGTGTTGTTATGGTTGGTGTCATTGTATTTGAACAAATTGAAAGATAAGAGATATAAAAAAATTGTCTTTGTATTGCAATAAACATTTAAAAAAAAGGTAAAACAGAATTTTATTTTAGATTTCAACCTTTTTTTAAATATAACAATAAAATATAGCATATATCAGGATCTAATGTACAAGGGGCAATGGGAAAGAGCCAAAAGATAATAGGATAAAAATCAGAGAGTAAAATGTTTGAAATATTTTCACATATTTCGCTTTTGTTATCATTTGTTGTATGTTTTGTACAATAAAATTCATGTTCGTCCTTTAAGGAATTTTTTTTTTGTATTCCATAATATGTTTACAACTTATCTAACACGATTAGCAATAAATTTTTTTGCAAATTTAGTTTTTCGAAATTGTAGATGTATATTGACATAAAAAACGAATGATTAAATTAAATTAGTAAGAGAGCTTGATGACTTAAAGTTTTATAGAAATAAAAAAATGAAATTTTCCATTTGTAAAAGTCAAATAAGTTGTTGGGTGATTTTGAAATTTTAGAAGTTTGTTTTTATTTGCGCCAATTAAAAATCTCAATGCGATTGACAAATTCAAAAAGTTAGTTTTTATTTGCGCCAATTAAATCCTAATACTATCAAAAAAAATTCTAAGAGTTACAATTTGTTTGCGCCAATTAAATTTTAATAAAATTCTAAAGATTAGTTTTAATTTGCGCCAATTAAATCTTAACACTATCGAGAAATTCTACAAGATCATTTTTATTTGCACCAATTAATACTTAATGTTCTCAAAAACTTATAAGAAATAGTTTTTATTTGCGCCAGTTAAGTCTTAACGCTATCAAGCCATTCTAAGAGTGAGTTTTTATTTGCGCCAACTAAATCTCAATGCTCTCGAGAAATTCTAAGAGTTGGTTTTTATTCGCGCCAATTAAATCTTAACACTATCAAGAAATTCTAAGAGGTAGTTTTTTTTTGCGCCAACTAAATCTCAATGCTCTCGAGAAATTCTAAGAGTTGGTTCTTATTCGCGCCAATTAAATCTTAACACTATCAAGAAATTCTAAGAGGTAGTTTTTATTTGCGCCAATTAAATCTCAATGCTATCAATATATTCTAAAAGTTAGCTTTTATTTGCGCCAGTTAAAACTCAATGTTATCAAGAACAATTTCAGATAGAACTGAAATTAAAATTGTTTCTAAGAAGGTTTTTATTTGCCCAACATGTTGCCCTCAGAGAATGCGAAATTCATTCTAGAATAAATATTGTGTTTCTTCAAGTTAGAATATCGTATAGTATTAAAGAATTACAAAGTTAAGTAATTTAATTAGTTTTCAACTTGTTTAAGTAAGCATAAAAAATTAATTTTCATTAAATATATTACAGATTGAAACTAAAGATATATGAAACTGCAATAATCCTACGTCAAAAAATATTGATTTTCATTTACGTATTATATTTATATATGTAATTTTATATAATTCCTAAAATATATCTTTAATTAACTTAAATTCCTATAAATCAAGAAAATGTTTTTTTCCAATTATATTCTTTTTCTACGTACGTAACGTACATTTGTAATTAATTCTCTATTGATTCAATATTTCTTTTTGTTTTGCATTTGTAGTTATTAACCTTAAAAATTTCCTTATTATTATTATTATTATTAAAGTCTACAAGACTATGATAGCTACCATAGGATAATTAGGATATTTTTAATAATAAATATGTTAAATACAAAATGAAAATATTAATTAATAAAAAAATAATAATAATATAAAAGTAATGAAAATAATCATGATATTCGTATCATTGTATAATACAAAATTATATTTATTATTTTTTCATTATAGTCCTTTATATTACTTATATATATGTATGTATATACACATTGATAATATAGAAAAATACATATAGATATATCATTCGAAATAAAATATAAGGATATAATGAATTAGATTTCCAAGAAGTTCGTCATTTCTTTAAGTAGTAGAATTTTGAATGCTTAGAATTTTGTAATCATAGAATGGGTAGGCGTGAGTAGTGTTGTAATCATATATCTTATTTATATTTTCTAATTAATAATTATTTTTTGTAGACTTACAATATAGTTGTTAGTGCGTTGAAATGGTGTAAGTTGAAGTGAAATTCTATTCACACATTAAAGATTTTATTATTTATAAGCTTTAAACTTTAAAAAATTGGGAAAAAAAATTTTGTTAAAACCAGTGCTGTAGATTCGGAATCGGAATTATGAGGATTCGAGGTTTCGGAGTCTTAATGTTTTTAGTGGAGCAGGAGTTGGAGTCGGAGTTGGTTTGCCAAAAACGGCATTGGGGTTGGATTCTGAAGATTATTTGGTTGACTCCACACCTCTGGTTAAAACTTTAGATTTTTTAGGGTTTTTATGGTATGGTATGAATCCGGAATCGTAACTATGAGGCTTCGAGGTTTCAGAGTCTCAATATTTTTAGTGGAGAAAGAGTCAGGTTCGAGTTTGGCTTACTAAAACAGGCATTGGAGTCGGAGTCCAACTCTGAAAAATATTTGGCCGACTCCACTTCTCTGGTTAAAACTTTGGCTTTTCTAGGGATTTTTATTCGTTGTTCCATTAAATTTTAAGAGATATTTTTAATTCACTAAATAAAAAAGTTTAAACCCCTTCGTCTTCTTAATAATTCAAACGTCCAATCTATTGCTTACTTAAATTTAATTTCTTAAAGATGGAGAACAGCAATATTTTTAAGTCTCTAAACGATTTGAGACCTTTGATGTAAGAGGTCTCGCATTTATCACATATTCAAGAGATTTTCTATGCAACTCTTAAAGTTAAAATAACTATATAGAATATTTTTATAAAAATTTCAAAAGTCGAGCGGCATTTGCCGTTACTATATTGTTACTCACACTATACATTACATTAGACATAACAACTGTGAATTGTTTATAAGATCTGGGTTCGAATCCCAGTAAAAGTGAAAAAACTTTTCTGGTTTTGGACTAGACTCAGCTACCATTCACTACTGGGATCAACTTAATAGAGTAATCAATAAATAATTGTATATCTTTAATAAAAAATAAATTAATATAACAATATAAACAAATAATTTAATTGAATAATATAAATCACAGATATAGATAACCATGTAACTCAAATTCAAAATTATTACTGTATACACAAAAATAGAATTGTATCTATTGATGATCTAAGATGTCTTTACATGTTATAATGCCTAGTACTATCTCATGTTTAAATTGTATGTGGAATTCATTAAGACCAATTCTAATAACACGAATATAATATGACCCCTTGTTCAAACATGTACCTATGGTACAGACAGGCTTAATAGCCTAATAATTGAACAGTTACAGTAAAAATTATTTAATGCTCTATTAATTTTTTAATTTAAATAAAATGAGTATTATAAAGTTAGAAAGCTACGACTAATAACATTCAATGTCAAAAATACTCATTTTATTGAAATTTAGGACAGTTTTACTCTTTTACTTGAATCCGAAATCCTAAGACTTTATAATAAATTCTATGAAAAGCGACTGTTATGTATTTCCAACAAATCCTAAGAAGTTTAAAAATTTTAAGATATATAATTTTGCAATGTATAATAAACAGTTAAAATATTAATAAAAAACAAATTAGTATGCTTGAACATGTTTCAAATTTAGAAAATATATTATATATGTATATTAAAATATAAAATGCACTTATAAATAATTACAATTAAAGAAATACTAAAAGTAGAACCAAATAAAAGAAAATAAATAATAAAAGGAAGAAAATTAAGATATCCTTTTAAACATTATCTTTGTATTATATATATATATATATATATATATATATATATATATATATATATATATATATATATATACATATTTTTTGATATTCGTGACAGCTTTAAATTTATTTTTTATTTATTTTTCATTTTTACTTTGGTTTTTCATTGAATTCCTTTAGGCATTCTTTGTATTTTCAATAACCCAAACAATCTCACCACCTTCTCCTTCATCCAATTATCACCTACTATTGCTTCTATTAATGTTAAATTTTAAATTATCTCTACTGTTCTTTATTTTCTTTTTTAAATTTTACAGTTACCGAAAATGAAATAAAAACAATTTGAAATTTAATATTTGTACAAAAAGTTTGTGTGATCTTAGAATGATCTTAGAGTTAAAAATATTTTAAAAAGTTTTTTTGATTAAGTACTTTTACTCGGTACTTTCTTTCGTATCAAGTACCATTAATTATTGAAGTAACTGAATTACTGACTTAATATTTCTAATAGTATTACTTTGAAAATAATAAGCAAGATATATGGTGATATTTGACATGGAATTTGGTTTTATATAGTTGTACTAATGAAATACTTTTGAGTTTCAAATATAATATACTGAGTATTTATATAGAGTAGTATATAAAGAGAGTACTTATTTAAAATTAAGTACTTATGATTTTCAAAATTGTACTGAACTAAACTCCTCATAGTATTTCAAAAACAATTAAAATTTTTCTTACTTGAATGCTTCAAGATAAATTGAGTATTAAAAAATAATTACTTCAATGTAACTAAAAATAAAGATTAATTAATCTTTGGATATTGTCAAATAAATTTCTGCTTCTAATTTTACCTTCCCCTAAGTTGATATTTTTATGAAACAATGTCAAAGAAATTTTTTGGTACTTGAATACTTCAAACTAAATTGAGTATAAAAAATTAATTACTTCAATGTAACTAAAATTAAAGATTAATTACTCTTTGGATATTATCAAATAAATTTTTACTTAAAATTACCTATAATTTTACTGTTTTTTCAGTTGATATTTTTAAAAAACAGTGTTTCAATTCTTTTGACTTTAATACTTTCAGGTTAGATCATGACCAAAATGAAAGTTTGATATAAGCCGTATATAAAATTCAAAGCAGCTCAAAGAAATTATTAAATTATGAAAAATCTCTTAAAAATATCAATTTAGTTATAGACCTCACAAAAAATCATATTAGACTACGTTTCAAGTACTACTTAGTATTAAATTGTTCAGTTAGAAATGAGTATTTTTAATTTAAAATAAAATTTTACGACTTTACCCAAAATAATGACCGCAACTGTATATAATTTTTATTTTTTAATATTTAGGTATATAAGTTTTTTAAGAAAACAGAGAACGTGTAAAAAAGGTAAAGTGTTCGTGTCTACCATGATTGGGCAATAAACATAAACAGAAGAATAATAATAATAATACCACTACTACTATTATTGTTCTCCCCACTACAATTCTCCCCATAAAACGTCAAATACAAAAAAAATAGTCTTAAAACCACAAAAGAATTGCCCCAATTTCTGGTTTTGTATAATGGTTGCTGGTATTGTTGTCACATAAGGCCATTCTTTTTGTGTATCAGGCAGGCTTTGTGGTCACGTAAATGCAAGCTCTTTTATCATCCCCAAAAACTTTTTTATGATTCTTTTGTTTTTTTTTTTTTTTTTGATATTTTATTCGATTCAGTTAAAAAATTGAGGAGGAAGTCATAAAAAACGATTTTAATTTTTTATTTTATTTTGTGGTTTTGTGTTTATAGTTTTTTTTTTTTTTTGTAAAAGCCACAAAATTGTAACGATTATGATTTTTAATAGTGACATATTATATTGTGTGTATGATAAAAACGTTTAAGTATTGGTTATTGTCTATGCAAAAAATATTATGAGGGATACTTTTTGGACAAAAGATGGTAAAAGAATATTTAAACAATAGAATGAAAAACAAAATGTTAACAAAGAACTCAAAAAATTTGTAAGAAATTAAAGAAATTATTAAAATTAAAGGTCAAAATTCCAGAAATGACTTTTTAAATCAGTAGTAACATCGAAAGTCATCGAAAAAAATGTTGTCATTTTTAAATAGTTTGGTTTATTTGATTTTAATGCAAAGAAATCGGAAATGATTCTAATACAGTGGGGTTTAAATAGGTAAATTAGAATCTTAAATCTAGTTAACATGTAATATAGTTTAATATCACAGCTAGGTGACATAGTTGTTTAAATGCGAATCTCTCAATGACACCTTGGTTCGAATTCTAGTAATAATGTTCTTAATATTAAACAATTAATTAAACAACACTAAGTCGATACAACCTAAATCAGGAAAATTTAGGACATATCTTCGTTTAGTTTTAGATGGCGCGGGACAGTTACACGAATTATCACTTTAATTTATCATTTATGCTTGTTAGATCAACGGGTTTTCAGTACTCTTTCATAAACGTAACAGGTCAGAACACTCATGGATTTCGAAAACATGCTTTTTAGGTCATCTCTATGTCTATCCTATTACCCTATCAGATGGGTATCAAAACCACCACTCCAATTCGTTACAACTTTTAGCTATATAATGAAAATATGGTAGAATAAGTATAATTTAAAAATTTGTATTTTTCTATATTTATTAATTTTGAAGACTTTGGGAGGTTGTGGTGTGTGATACCTGAATTATCACTTCATATCAATTCAAATCTAATAGACATAATATACGCAGACCAGAATATTTTTATCCTAATTTCAAGTTAATTTCAAGTTCGAAGATACGCTTTTAAGTCTTGGGAGATGTGCAATAGGTACACGAACCACCAATCCATTCGATTCATAATTTTAGCGATACAAGGAATAGGAAGGAACATCCTTGAGATATGCTGTTTGGCCTTTGCCTAATCGAAAGCTTCCACAATCCGAACCCAAAATCCGATTCCACTTATTTACACATTAATAATAAGAATATATAAAGTACTTTCCCTCTTTTCCCAATATGTACTGTCCAAGATTTCAATGTTTTAAAACTGTTTTGATCTATAACTAAGAAAAATCCTTTCAAGGCTACTTAGTCAAGTAAATAATTCGAGAACGCAATATTTAATATAATATAGGTCAACCTTGAAAACAACAGGAACCATTCAACTAAATAAGATGTACATATCTAAAATTTAAAAGATCCACTAGAGACTCATATCATCAAGAGCACTTTGAGAAGAAGAGAAATACAAAGTCTTGTATGTAGATTTATAAATAATTATTTTCTCACAACTTTATTATAGAACAACAACTAATCCCCCTTCCTTTTGTTTTTGGAAATATAATTGCTTTTCTCAATAATTCATAAAACAATTATTTAATTTTTTTAAATATTTATTAAATCTGATGAAAATATGCTTCATTAAACACTTAAAGTATTCAAATTAAAATTTAAAATTTATAAACAATTATCACATATTTTCATATACCAAAATTTAGTATAAAACTTAAAAAGAGCATTCAAGGTTAAAAATTAAACTTTAATCTCCTATTCATAACTAGAAAAAACTTTACTTTATTCCCAAACTAATACTGAGAATATGCAGTAAAATTTATTAACTTGTACGTTCCAAAGTTAGTTTCCATTTTCCAAAAAAAAAAATCATTTCAATTAAAAAAAACTTTTACTTAGTAGATGTAAAAAAAAAAACTTTTTTGAAAACTAACAAAAACTTTAAAAAATTTCAAAATTTAGAAAACTTTGTTTAAACCAAAATTTACCTTTAGTTTTCAAAAAACAATTTCTCTACAACTTGAAACAATTTGACAAGTAATTTTTGTGGTGATCTATATTTATACTATAAACAGACTTTAAAAGTAATTAGAGCACATACTAAGCTTTTAAATTTATATAATAAATAACCAAAAAAATTAAAAAAAAGTTTGTTGCAAGAGAGAGAGTAAACCTGTAAACCTGTACATACAATTTCTTTAAGTTTTCAACTTTTTACAAAAAAATCTGATGCTATAAATATCTAAAGTTTTAATAGTTTCAATATTTTTTTAATTTATTATATCTAATATATATTAATTCCAATAATCTGTTTGAGTTAATGTTCAAATTAAAAATTAGTATAAGAAGATTTTGAGAAGTGGTATTATTTACTCCGAATATTATACTTATATTCAAAAAAATTTTAATTAAGAAGCATTTTTTAACAAAAGACTCCTCCTTCGATAAATCCATCCTTCTTTTAAATTATAATGGTACTGCTCTAGGTTACTCATAAAATAGCCACAAAACTCATAGCATTACAGCTTCAATGACAATTGCAACAGAAGAATGAGAAAGACACTACATTTTTTAATTGTAATTCATAAACAGTTGAGAGAAAACCAATAAAATGCATATAAATTGCTTAGAAATTCTCGGAAAAATTGCAAAGTCTAGAATACGCTAAAGATATTTTAAAGGGACCTCATTAGAATATTATGGTTGAGGATGTAGAGAATTATTATAATACTAGCTGTTGGCCCGTCACAGAATGACGAAATGTCAATTGAAAGAAAAACTTTTTCTAATAAGAATTATTTCTAATTTCATTAAATACATGTACATAAATTGTATATCAATACTATTTTCTTAAATAAAGTCGAAACTGTTACATTTTGTAATACGTAGATTATATTTTGATTCTAGTAATTGATACAAAAAAAAAATGACTTATATAACTTCTTGTTGTTTCTTAAAAATTTGAAGATGAATAATAAGTTATGTAGTCTACCTTTTGTATGTTTTAAATTTGATAAAATTTCGGGGTCGTTAGTTCAAATTCTTCTTGGTGAATTTTTTTTTTTAATTTCAATTAATTTTTTTTTATTCAATTACGTACTTGTTTAAATTTTAAATTTTTAAATTTAAATTCGATAAATTTGTTTGTTAAAAGATTTGAAATTTTTTTTTAGGTTTATTTTGTTTCAATAATGATCTATTTCTCCATCTATTAACTTTATGTAGACATATTTTTAAAATGTTGCTAAGCTCTGTATATTGTTTCATAACCTTTGTTTAGATTCAAATCGAAATACTTGTATGTTGCCAACATTCTACAATGTACCTACTCAACATGTTTAATTATGTACCTATTTCTATGGACATGAAATTGAATTATGAATTGAGTTTTGCATAATCAAATGAAAATTAATTTTTTGATTTTTTTTTATTATATCTACCTAATTAAGTAAAAATAATATATTTGCTTTGTACTATGGCGCAGTTCATTTGGCTTTATTTCAGGGATGAGATGAGGGAAGCTTTGAAATTGCTTTGAAACATTGCTTGCTTTATTTACTTTCCAAAGCAAAAAGCAAGCAACGCAACAAAGCGTACATTTGGCCCTCGCCATTATTTCAGTTTTTAACTGACCCTAATGAAGACTTACTACAAAACTGTTCATGTGAAGCATAGTCTTAGTTTTTAATACCAATATGATTTACTACTTATTTAAAATTCCCAGAAAACCTTCTGTGATTTTTAAAACTGAAATCAACTTTTTCATAAACTAATAAATAAATTTAAGTTCATAAAAAATTTTTTTTTAATTTTTTTTTGTTTTTTTTTTATTAAAAATTAATAAACTTTTTTTTGGCCTGCTTTCGATAATATATGATATTTTATTTTTTAAAATAAAACACATTCAACAAAACATTAATATTTTATTTTTTATAAATTGAACACATCCAACAAAACACATTTAATTGTATGGATTTGTTACACCTCGTTCTAGACAAATTGTTAATTTCTCATTCCGCATCTGACACTTCACATTTGACATTTGATATTCGAGTATTTAAAACAGGTAACCAACATTTTAAATTAAAATTATTGTTACTCAAGAGACACTCATGGTTTTTTTTCAAACTTTAATACTGTCCCGGATGAAAAAAGCATAGCTAATATTTTTAAGCGCTCAGTTGTTATGCCTGAAAGTCCACTTAAATTTTATTTA
Source organism: Dolichopus griseipennis (assembly GCA_963082915.1). Lineage (NCBI taxonomy): Eukaryota > Metazoa > Arthropoda > Insecta > Diptera > Dolichopodidae > Dolichopus > Dolichopus griseipennis. The sequence goes on from OY720441.1 coordinate 7,513,208, forward strand.
GTTTTAAATTTTGAGTTTGACATATGTTGAAACTTATTGCCAGTTGGAATTAGGTACAAACAAAGAATGTTTATGTTGTACCTGCTCAACTCTTTTAAGCTTAGCCCCTATAAATCATTATTCCTTTCTAAAGGTAAATGTCACAGAACCATCAAATGGTATTCAAAATTTGTCATAACATTTTTGACACTGTAAAGGGTGGAAGGAATAAATAAAAACTCGAGTATAAATCGATTCAGCTTTTTGTGTCCGACCGTCCTTACATGCACACTATAACTCGAAAACTAGAGATTCTAGGATTCTGGAACTATCGCTTCGATATAGGAACTATTAATGATATTTAAAATGAGCTTATTTGTTCAACGGGTTCGAGTTGCTGACATACAACTTGACTTTTAAATAATCATTACATTATACTTAACAAAGCCGGTGCCTTAAACTTTGCCAAAAGATGTTTAGTTTTTTATGGTCAAAGTTTGTACAAAATTTGGTTAGTATTGTGCAGCGAGTTCGAGTAGCTACCATACAACTTTTTTGCAAAATATAAACGTAACTTAATATCTAATGAAACTGAATACCTGAAAATATGTCAAAATTAGTACAGATTTGTAGCCAAAGTGGCCGAGATTTAGAATATGGCGAGATTTAAAATAGTTTTGAATAGCAACTTATATATGCTTGTATACATATATATCGCAGATCCAACATAAACGCCCGCTACCTCAGATTTTTATAGACTGTACAATTTTAAAATTAATTAACCGGATAATGTTATGTATATTTTACTTGTATGCGGGTTTTCTAGAGCTGATACAGACTACTCTATCCTCGTCCTTCCTAAACCTAAAACTCAAACAATTTTTGTCACTAGTACCTACCGGCTACTCTACCTAATATAATTAAGGTTCCACAAAAAAGTATTTACAAAATCTAAACAAACTTTAAGATTTATTTTCGAATTAAAATTCTTCCCAAAAAAAAAAAATCCTGGATAAAAGAAAAACTAAAAATTGCACAATTTTAATAAAATATAAACAGATACACATTTAAACATTAATTATTATTCATAGTCACGTTCGATATTAGAGATACATTTATAGTATCTTTTTCTATATTACTCACACAATCTTATGTATGTGTAGACTATGTAGGTATTTGTATAGATATATTAATAATAGGTGAAAAGTATATGAAAATCAAAACCAATTATCAATTCATTATAATTAATGTAATTAAGTTAATGATGCGTTTGCATGAAATCCCATATCAGAAAATTTATGAATGTTTTGGTTCTAGCTTTTTCAGAAGAGCCTTAACCATACAGATACATCTGAACAAACATAAAGAAATATGAATAGCAATTCATTTCCATTATGTATTTCTTTCAAAACAACTTAATATCTATGAATTCTAATGAAAAACAAATTTTCATTAAAATTTACAAAATAATTAGAGTTACTTAAAAAAAAAGAAAATCTAATTAGCTTGGAAAAGTCAAAACGATAATTTCTATATTATTTTTTATCTCTTTCTTTTCACTTATTTTTATCTCTTTTCTTTATTAAAGAATGTTATCAATGGCAGAGAATGTGGTTAACTTTTACAAGTCTTTTAACTTTAAAAGTTCTTTTATTACTTTGTTTCATTGAACTTTTCGTCTGAATCCCAATCTGTAAGTATCAAATTAATGACCAACTGTATGTTGCATCACTTTTTTGATTTCAAAAAAACAAAAATTAAACCCTAACACTAAAAATTATCTATAGAAGAACAGGGGTAGGTAAGAAAAAGATACAAGATAATGCTATCAATAGTAAATAAAGTAAGTGAGTTTCAATTTCATTCCTGTAATTGTATGTACCTGGGTTTTTTTCAAATTAAAGAAAGGTTATAATCATTGCATTAATTTTAAAACTATAAAAGGTTGCACTTTCTGATACAATCTCATATCTGTGAAATAGAAATAAAGGAACATTAAAAGAAAATGTACTTTATAAAGACTGGAAAACTTCAATATTTTTATATTGTGAATGCTTTTAATTTAAGGTTGCCAGAGTATTTAAAATCAAAATAAGGCACTGTCATGTCTTTTTGATTTTTCGTAAAATTGTTTCAGCTCGGTGATTGGCCAAAGTTCCCAAATCAGTTTGCCTCTTTGTTCCCAGAATCCCAGGTCTTATATTAGGACCACTTTATCTATGATAGAATTTCAGGTTTTTGGAAATTATTCCAGACCTGCTTGTCCGTTCGTGAAAGAGACAATTAAGAACTGCCTATTATCGGATGGTATTGTTACAATATAATAAGCTTTCGTATTTGTTTTTTTGAATGCACATGTTTGTCGTAATTAATTCGGCTAACAACGCTCTTGCTTTTTCGCTAAAAATCGAGCTTAAAAACTTGGGATCTTTCGTTGTGGTTCTGTTATTGTTTTTCGATTCTTCAGTATAACACATGGTTGAATAGAAATCCACTTCAGGAATCTTGGTTTGTTAATTCGAACATTCTCATTTAAACAAAGCCAAATTTTTGTCATTAAGTAAATTTAAATGGTGCTTGAATTTTGTCTTTAACTAATTTGACATATCCACAAAGTTAAATGTTTCTCGTCTTAGTCTCCGTCTGACACTCCGTCAAGCACTTCCAGAGGAAGTCTATTATAAAATTTAAGTATTAGCATTTCTTTAATTATATTTAATTAATTTTTAAGACAATATGAAGATGAGGAGCGTGTAATCAAACCCCTCAAAAATCAACCATATTAAATTCCATTGTTCAAGATTTTTAGAATTCTTCTGTCTCCATTCATTGAAATTAGTTGCATTAATACAACTTTCAAAGCTGTATCTATTCCCTCATAATTTTACAGCAATTTCAAAATGAGAACAATGACCTATTTAAACACTTGTCTAAAAAATTTACCTGTTTTGATAAATTTACATTTGGCTATAATAACGCCCATATAATAATCATATTACCCTATCTTTTTTATTTTTTGTGTTTTCTTGCATTAAAGTGCAAAAATTCTCTTAGTTTTCCTTTTTTTTTATTACAAAATTCAATCGCTCCCAACTATTGTTGTATCATCATCATGATTTTCATTATTACCATCACAATTCATCTGCACATACATAACAACTACTATATAATAATCAATTAAATGGATACCTATTACCTATACCATAATAACTATGATAACTAATGTAGTCATCATTTTGGCTTTGTTTATTTTATTTTTTTTGCATACTTATTGGCGTTACATTTGTAAAACAACATTCTTTCTCTATTTTCTCTAATATTAAAAAGTTTTCATGGAAACCAAAGAATAAAATAGCAGAAAAACAATTCTATGTTTAAAGAATTTTAAGATTCTCACACATTCTCAACCTAGATTGAATATTTTGAATTTTTCGAACGAACTTTTAGTTCAAAAATAACCAAAATAAACAGAGTAAATAAATAACTGTATAGTTGATTTTGCTTTTTTTTGAGTACACATAAAACTAAAATAACGGTAACAAAAAGGAGGGAACCAGAGGGCGGGAGGGTAGAAAAATATTAATACTGACAGTCCCCGGTTTTAGCATAAAGAATTTGAAAATATGGGGTCTATGGCAGTTTACTGAAAATAAAACTTCAAAACGAGAAAATCTTTTAAATAAAAATCTCGAAGGATTTAAAATGTGGGAAAAAAATTCTGAAAATACCAAAATCCCGGAAAATATAAAATCTCGAAAAAAAATTTTGAATTAAAGTTAATTATAAAATTATACGTAATAGTTGGTTACAAAATATACAAATTCTGAAAAAACCTTCCGATTTTGAATCCAAACTTCCGAATTTCCGTACGATTTTTAATCCAACTGTAAAAACCCTTCAAATTCAGAATCTGGAATTTAGCTCTATAAAAATATTCGAGAAATAGGAAATACCCAGATTTCGAAACCAAATCCTAAAACCCCTTGTCACCGATTATATACAGATTATTTTCGAGAAATTTAAATTCGAGATTTTTTTTTTATCGGGATTTTTTCGTTTGTGACTTTTTTTTTCAGTAAAGTGTCATGCACCCGAAAAAATAGAGAAAGCAGAATAGAGAATGTATAGCGCCAATATACATTATCAGTTTGTTAATATTCGTTACACATTTTCTAGAATTTATACTGTAAAGTTTTCTTTTTTGGAATTTTCTTTTTTTCTAACAATACCGTTATATTTTGTATAACGGTAAAATAATCTATAAGAATTGTTTTACAGTATTAAGTCTGTTCTTAAATATTGAAAACCAACAAATTTAAGAAGATTTTAAAAATTTTACAATAAAATTCTTTTATATACTTAGAGACCTATATTCTCAATTATTCAATATTAAAGTCTATTACAGCATCGGTTTAATTTTTAATAAATTTTTACAGCAATGGTTTTTTGATGTAATATAAAACTGTACTATACTTGTATTTTAATTAATTACGTAAACTATTGAAATCATCGGAATTTTAAATTGTTAAGGAATTCTTTTGGAAGTATTAATGAGGTTTAAAACATTGGTGCATGAAATGTAAGATAATTTATATTGCGAAGTGTTTGCACACATTTTATAAAAATTTTGTTGCAAAAATCTGCGTCGATCCTAAGAGAAACTGAAATTTGATTACACAATTTTAAAATATGTTAGAATCAGACAATGTGTGGGTTTATTACAAAAATACCACCACAGTACGTAGGCATATATTTGTACAATATTTTATTGCACACTTGTTGAATAACTCCAGCAATTTAAAAAATTATTTTAGAAACTATATGATATACAATTTAGTGAGTGGCCAATTCGGTTATATAGCTATATTTTCTAATTGTTAGACTGTTAGACTAACAATCCTGTGCAAACCAAAAGGAATTTACTTAACATACATTTTTCTTAATATTATAAAACAATTAAAATTACGATGTGAGGCAGGACCAAATCATATTACATGTAAAGTACCTTAGATACCAAATAAATTGCAAATTGAATCAAATTGAAGCTTTAATTTGATCTTTTTAAATAATTAACTCTTTTTACATGCCTTGGGGAGTGTTGGTATAATATAACTTGACCACCACAATAATATTTCGCCAACACAATAAAACATAATTGACCAAATCTCGGAAGTCGTTTTTTCTTGTGGCAAAAGAAGCATTTATATCAAATTTTCTAAAAATAGCTTTACATTTTGTCGATTTATTAGAATTTGGCATTCCGAAACTTCTAGAATCTCTGGAGCCCATGATACTTGAATCAATTTATGAAAGCTACTACTCATGGGAACTACTAATAGTCTTTATACCAAATCTGAGTAAATTCCAAATGTTAGATCTTGAGTTCTCTCGAAAACTCTGTAATTTTTGTATGGGAGCCACCTGATCCCGTAGTTCAATTAAGCCCATCGACGAATTTAACCATGCTATTGATAAAAAAAAAATAATCATATCATCAAAATCGGTTGAAATTAACGCGAGTTATCGTATTCACACACACACACACTTACCATACATATACACGCACACATACACAATACATTAAAAAAAATTTCAGATTCAGGCGTTTCCGGCAAAATGAAACATCTTTTGATACGACAGAAGAAATTCTACTTTCTCTTTTACCCAGGAACTTATAAGCTTTTCTTCGGTGGTATTGATACTGAAGAAAAGCTAATAAAACCTAAACATTTGGATACCCTAAACATTTAATAAAAACAAAAGCTGCTATACTACAAATCTTAATTTAATTTTAACAAATTTTATTAACCAACAAATCTACTAATAATTTTGATGAAACTCACATTTCATAGTATTTCAACATATTTAACATGACATTTTCCGATGAATTGTTAGTAAACTTCTTAATCCTGGTAAATTTTCTAATATCCCTAAAAATAAATAAAGAAAACAAATCCAATCTGGTACCAACATTTAAATTATAAACTTTTCTTTACTTGTGTTTTTCTAATATTCATCTTACACCTCACTTATTTACCACATAATATAATTTCATAATACAGTAGTCGATGGCCTCTACTATAAAATATTTTATGATAATCCAATGTCCTTTGGATATTTTGTTTTTCAGTTTTTTGTAAACTACTACAAACAAAGTAAACAATTTAAGATTAATTTACAAATACAGGCATATACAAAAGAACAGATCAAATATTGACCAATTGTAATCTTACTAAATTGTCTAACACATGTATTAATTTTAACATAAGAAATGTGTACATACATGTATACGAATGTGTTCATGTTAGAATAATGAAAATTTAACAAAATAAAAAGAAAAGCTTAGGGAAAATTCCAAGAATGAATACAATGGAATTTTAACGTTGGAATAATAACAGTTTATTCACAAATACCTCAAAATATGCAGTTTTTTTCTTAAGCAGCTGTGCTTAACGCAGCCTCATTGCGAATCTGATAAATTCAATACCTGGCTCTATTATTCACTAAAGCTCTTACTCGCAAGAGTTAATAATTCTTTTAATTTTCCGTTGATTAACCACTTCCGATACAACTACCAACGGTTTGAACTATAGATTTAAATTTTTTTTTAAATTTTAGATTGTCCTAGAGTAGAGACCTTCTCTATGATAACAAAAATCTTGGATCAGGTAACTGTTTTAGGCCTAGAATAATTTTACAAAAGCTTTTAATTTTTCCGCCTTTGTTAACAAATGGTTCGATCGATTGTCTTCAAATTTCATTACTGTCTTTCACCTTTATGTAAAATTGACTGTGAAATCTAGGCCTGAATTAATGAAACCGTTTCAGTTCAATGTCAAGTAAAAGTGTTTTTAAAAAAAATTATGCATACGAGTATTTTTCATATAACTGTTGTGACGTAAGAGGAAGCTTAAAAACAGTTTTTCTTTTAATTTAAAGTAATTTGACCAAATATTCTCCATTAACCTATTTTGTCACAAAATCATAACTATGACCTCTTATTACCATTAACTTATTTTAAAATTTATATTTATAAACAGTCCCCTACCTCACTCAATGTGATAAGCGAGCGTTTCAGCCATTCCTTTTCAGGTAGGGCAGGTATTTTATTTTATATTATGATATAAACTATTAAGATTTTAAATAATAAACTTTATTTTTTATTAACAATGATCCGCCCAGGGTCTGAACCCAAGACTCTTAGATTTATATAAAGGAAACTGTAAAATTCAAGAAATCCGTAAAAAAATATAGAGTCCTGTCTATATTAAAAATTTTTATTAAAAAACCTGTCAAAATAATGAGTTATGAAAAATCCTGTCAAACAGATTATCATTTTTGACAGGATTAATTATATAACTGTCATTAAGCGTTGATCTCATTAAACTTTGACAAGCTGATACATAAGATTTTCATTTTAAACTAAATAATATTGTTTTATGAATTGTCATTTGCATTTTACTGAGTTGTCAACTTCAAGTAAGACTGTCACATTGACGGACAAACTTTAGATCTAACATTTAAGAATAGTACAAATGAAAACTATATCACAAGTAAATTCAAGAAAAAAGAAAATACTGCAGAAAAAGAACAAAAAAAAAACCAAACAAATAATAAACAAGAACTAGAAAGTGTCAATCAAAATCAAAAAGTTCAAAATTTATTCTTGGAATTATTTAATATATTTTCTTGTATATTTGTTTGTTATTTGTATGTTTGAAAAGCTCTAAAAATCACAAATAGTAAATGTCAAAATAAGGACCTTCTTGGAAGGTCAATTCAGATTATAATATTATTATATTCTTTATAATTCTATGAATTTAATGAACAGTTTTAAATCATTTTTGTTTATTCTTTGGTTTTATTATTTTTGTTATTTTCTTTTGATTTATGTTTTTTGGTGTTATTGTCCGCACCAACTTTTAAAATCAAAAATGGAACCTTTTTTCAAGGTAATCTTAAACAAATTTTAAAAATTTAAAATAACAAGTTGGGAAATTTTCAAATTATTTTAAAAAAATATCTTTTATAGACTTATAAAGTTCAAATATTAAATATAGAGTTCATATGAAAATATCTTTGAAAAATTTGGGGTCGCAAAGGGTCTTATATATTTCATGACTAATATTTATTATAACTTAAGTTTAGATAAATATTTTTAAAACAATTTAATATTTTTAGCACATTTTAAGATTATCTAATTAGGGATTCCAGTAAGTTTTGCAACTCTGCATTGGTATGCTATATTAAGGCGGAATTTTGGTTTAAGTAGTTCAATTCAATCCTCAAAAAGATTAAATATATACTTTTCCATATCTATCATGCTTAGCTCCATGAGTTACAAACGAAAACGTAGTTTTAATATATAACCGTGGACTAGTGTTCTATATGGTTATAAGAATATAGTGACTGTTCAATAGATTTTAAATACTATCATGGATTCATACGAGTATCTCACAGTTGACACAGGCAATAAACTCTTACTCGGTTTATATAAAATTATAAACATATCAGTTTTTTCTACATTCATGGAACATTTCAGTTTTTGCATTGAAAATACATAAAAATCAGAATTTACCATTTTACGAGGTTTATTTAGAATTTTTTTCTTCAGAAAAATAGTAAACTTCACAGTAGTAAATAACAATTTCATGCATTCCCTTAGATGTAATGATTTTATTTTTTAATATAAGAACACAATTCTAAAATCAATAGTTAGTAAATCACGTTTTCAGAAAATCTTGTTTAGAAAATAACGTTTTAGGAAAATCTGGTTTTTAAAAAATATGGTTTTAGAAAATCTCTTTTTTGAAAATCATGTTTAAGAAAATCTTTTTTTTTATATTCTGTAAAAGGCTCATATTTTTGTCTCCAACAATAAAATCCCTAAAAACGAGATTTCTATTTAACTCTAAAATCCCTAAAAACGATATCTTCTAAAAACTAGATTTTCTAAAAACGAGATTTTCTAAAAACGAAATTTTCTAAAAACAAGATGTTCTAAAGGGGAATTAAAAAATATAGCCGAAATAATGGAGCGCTCCCATATTACACTTGGGTATAAAAGTGCTGTAGTATTGTATAATAGAACCTAAAAGACAAGTCAGATAGACGGCATTACAAATTTTAGACAAACAAAAAAAAAACTATAACAGTTTTAATTAAAAAATTGGAATTTTCGAAGTTTACAAAATTTCAATTTAATGCAATTTGAACGAAATAAACGAAATGAACGAATTCAAAATTTAAATATTTATCAATTTCTTATTTACCACCCATTTCTAGCCGCTTTCATTTCTTTAAATTCAATTTAAGTTCACCCCAAATAATTTTCTAATTATAACATAATTTAATTAAATTTTCTTTTTAAATTTTAAATTAAATAAAAAAAAAAACAAAAATTAAATATTAGTTTTCCCCTAAAAAATTTTTATATAAAAACTAAACAATTCTATTGTTAATAAACTTTAAATTACATGCTTACATACATAAAATCAACCATTAATTTAAACAAAATGATTTAAAGTAGACAATTTAAAAAATTATCACGTATTTTGAACATTAAATATATATATATATATATATATATATATATATATATATATATATATATATAAATATACCAACATACATACACATTCATACCTAAATATCATTTTACACATTTATATATAATATATATATATATATATATATATATATATATATATATATATATAAATTTAAAGTACCTACTAACTATCTTACATCTCAGTTTTAAAATTTTACCACCATCTGCAAAATTTTTAGAAAAATCGCACACAAAAAGAATCAAAACCACACCACTATTAAAAAACAAAATATTATTATCTATTTATTAGCTCTTTCATATTTTTGTATCTTTTATTATTGTTCGTTTATTGTTTTTCTTTTTGTTTTCAACAAAACAGTAAATTACCCCTAACGGTATGTATAACGGTATATATTCGCAATACCAAACCACTTTTATTAATTTTATAAGTAAAAAGAAAAATAATAATAAAAAAAATAAAAGTACAAAATTCCCACCAGATTTCATCACTGTTATTAGATATCCTGAGGGAATCAATATATAACTGTATATAACAAAATAATAATAAAAAAAATAAAACAAAAACAAAACCAAAACAAACAACAACAAAAAAAATTAAAAACAACCAAAGGAAAAACAAATAAAAAACAACAATTTAATATTCTAGTAAAATTTATAATTTGATTTTTCTTTTGTTTTGTTGCATGCGATATTTAATAAAAAAAAAATTTGTATAATATATTACAGACACAAATATTTTGAGAGTTTTTAATATTTATACAGTTTAAAGTATACCTTTAATTATATGCATGTTATATTTATGAATAGATTTATATGAAAATGTATAACAAAGGTATAAATGTACAATTTATAATATAGATTATAGTTGCCCTTGTCAACTTTTAGATACCCGTGCATACCCACTATGGTGTATAAAATAAACCGTAATTTACTTCCCTTATCATTTAACTCATTACCCCATAATTTTGACGTAAAAAAAAAAAAAAAAAATTAACAAAAAAAAAAAAAATCACAAAATAAAAAACAAAATTTTCATTCATTGTCCCATAACTTAAGCTTAAAAAAAAAAAAAAAAAAAATAAAAAAAAAAAAAAACAACAAAGAAAAAAAAAACAAAAAAAAAAAATTGGCCCACCCTAAAAGTCCGATGGTCCGAGTGATGTCCAACTTTGCCAACTAACTTGCCCTATTAATTTACCTGCCCAATTTTAATTTTAACCTTGTAGCTTTATTAGATTCACAGTTATTGAATCGAAAACTTTGTATGGCAGCCCCCCGAAAATGGGGCCCTAACATTTTGAAACTTCATATAAGTGCTCGATTCATTATATAACTAACCGTGTGTAATTTTCAGCCTCGTAGTATAATTAGTTTTGAAGAAATTCATATTGGTGCAAAGAAGTTGTATGGCAGCCCCCCGTAAATGGGGCCCTAACATTTTGAAACTTCATATAAGTGCTCGATTCATTATATAACTAACCGTGTGTAATTTTAATCCGCGTAGTATAATTAGTTTTGAAGAAATTCATATTGGTGCAAGGAAGTTGTATGGCAGCCCCCCGAAAATGGGGCCCTAACATTTTGAAACTTCATATAAGTGCCGGAGTCATTATAAAACTAACCGTGTGTAATTTTCATCCCCGTAGTATAAATAGTTTTGAAGAAATTCATATTGGTGCAAAAAAGTTGTATGGCAGCTCCCCGAAGCCTTGGTCCGATTTTAACCAAAAACAATAGGGAACCTAGAAATTGTCTAAAAATGACTTTGTGTGAATTTCAAGACTCTAGCCCTTTTAGTTTTTGAGTTATCGTGCTGACACACGGACGGACGGACGGACGGACGGACGGACAGACACACATAGCTAGATCGACTAATTTTTCGATTCTGAGCCGATACGTACCCTTGACACTATATCTAGCTCGTCTAGATCGATGCGTTACAAACGGAGGAGCAAATCTAATATACCCGATGTCATATATGTATGCACGGGTATAAAAATTTAAAGAAGAATTCAATTAAGTACCTGGATCACTTAATTCAGACTAAGACACCACAATAAAATGCACCTGGTTTTTTATGGTTAGGGCTATTGTGTTTTTTTGGGTAATGGGATTAATTGACATTAGATTGGAGGGTAGGGATTCGAAATTTTTGAAAACGGATGCTAGGAAACCATTAATTGCGGTTCCCTCAAAGTTTTCCAACGTGTAACAAGGAGCGCAACAGATGCTCATCCTTACTGCGTCGAATTGTTAAGATGACAAAGAATATTAACAACTTTCTCCTTAAAATCCTTCCAAACTTCCCCATAATCCCAAAATCATTTCATATCCCCATCCCTGTAACCAAACTGTACATTTGTATCACAGGTTCCTTCCTAAATTTTGGGTCAAAAAGGGTGTGAATTTGGTAAGTTAAAGTCGCACACTACCTAAAGAACTACCACAAAAACACTGCACAGTTTCAATGGGTGGCCTTCGAGCGTTTCATTTCCTATTTAAATAAAAAAAATAATATAATTTTTATAATATATAATATAAATAATATATATAAAATATAAGATCTTCATTGAGACAAAATGTCTTCACTTAAAGTAAAAATCTTTAGTTGAAATGGAAATGTTTTCAGTTAAAATTAAAAATTTTCATTAAAATAAAAATATCCTCAGTTATAATGGAAAAATTTCAGTTTAAATAATAATGTCCTTAGTTAAAGTAAAAAATTTTAATTGAAAAAAATGTTTTCACTTAAAGTGAAAAATCTTCATTGAAATAATTATATCTTCGGTTAAATACATAGTCTTCACTCTTTAGTTAAAATAAAAAACTCCTACGTGAAAGTAAAGATGATTAATTAACTAAATGGAAATTAAGAAAATTTTAATGTTCTGTTTTAACTCCACTACATGGAACACATAGGAAGTATACAAAGGGTAGGTACCATTGGTACAATATGCGATTATTAACATTCCTTAATACTGTCTTACACCGATTAAAAATCTCTGGTGTAGGACAAATATTTATTATCTTTTTTAAATTAATTTTTTTAATTAAATTGAAATTATCGGATGTCCCAGGCTTCGCATTTCACTCTCAATCCTCACGTTAAAAGAATTTTCTTCTTTTCTCAAAATAAGCTTGTCTCTATAAGGTATTACATATGCATATAAGGAACCGCATTCTGGTACACTGGCATATTATTGGTTTTTTACCCACTGATGATCAACTTTTCTAATAAAATTTCACTGAACTGCATGAAGATATAATTTGATGCACTTTCAGTCTATTTTATTATTAGTACCATGAGAATTGATGTTTAAAGGTATATTGATATTCCTAAAATGCGTATGTATGTATCTTATAAACAAAAAAAACAGATATCTTAAATAATTATGGAAGTTACTACCTAGGGATGAGTTCTTTAAAAAAATTAGATAATTTATATTTAAATTCAAAATAATTTAAAAATTCTGAAGAATCCATTAACAAATTCTGAAAAGCTGATAATTTTTTTTAGAATTTTTGTATTTTTAATAAGTTTATGATGGAATGGAGATATTCTATTTCAAAGTCTATTATAGTCTCCACTTTATTTCAAAAATTCCAATGCATTCAAATTTCTTAGAAAAATATTGTACCTTAAAAAAAGATTTCCATACTTGATTTGTAATCAAATTTCAAAAGACGAATACTGCCAGACATTAAAAATGAAAATAAACATGAATCTAGGTTTTCTTTTGGCAGTAAGTAAGTAATATTTAACCTTGTAATTTTTAAGTGTATCTTGTGTTTCATTCGCCTTTAAAAAAAAAAACAAAATTGTTTTTCATTTTTTTTATGTCATCCGAAGAACGTGAAAATTTTATTTAAAAAAAAATATTTTGTATTTTTTAATTGAATTGAAGAGTTTGGTTGTTTTGTCTTGTTGATATTATTGCATGATGCTTGTATCAAATGGGGACATATTAAAATTCCAAAACAAAATAACCCAAAGTAAAAGAATCCCAAAATTTTAAAATGTCAAATCATATAATCCAAAATTTCAAAGTCCCAAAGTGATGAAATCCCAAAATTGCAAAATCCCAAAATTACAATATCCCACACACAATATTTCCAAAAACTTAAAAATTTTCAATGTTAATTGTCATATTTAATTTTCTTTGTATAAAAACGTCATACATGTCAAAATTAAATTCTTTTGCAAGAATTCCTGCAGTATGTATTGACTTTAGAATTAGATTCAAAATCAGGATTCCCACTTTTCCGGAATATTATATATATAAAAGTATATACGAGGTTATAAATTAGAAGGGCTTTTCCAATTTGGATTCAAAATCAAAGTTATATGCCCTTTACAAAAAATTGAATAACAAATAAAAATTGCATATTTCTAGGAGGATAATATTTGTTCGCTGCATACATAGAGATTCTAGATTATTGGAAGGATTTGAGAGTTGGAGAGGGTTACAAAATCCGTATAATCTCAGAATAGTAGTTTTTTTTTTATTAATAAAATAATTTCTTGGAATTTTGTACCTAACCAGATATTACAATTTGGGATTTTGTAATTTATAATAAAATAAGATTTTGTGATTTGTTAAAAATTTCAGATTCTATTATCTGGGATTTTTTGGTTAGGGTAGCCCCGTTCTCAACCCGTATAAGATACCTTTTAATTTCTTGGAATCAAAATAAAATTAAAAACAACTGAGGTACAAAGCTAATAAATAAAAAACAAAAAATGCTCAGACATTTAAATAACAATGGAAAAAAAATATTATAACAATAAATAGATGGTAAAAAATGAATTAAAAAAACAAAATTTAAATTTAAATGAAGATAAAAAAAGTATCTTTTGCAAAACGGAAATATCTTATTATTTTCATTCTATACATATTTTTTAATACACATGTATATATAAAACCAGATAAAACGTGTTTTTAATAAAATACTATTTAAGACTTTTGTATCTTAATGAAACCAATGTTATGCCTCTGCATCAACTCAATATATTCTTGAAATTCCCCTAAGTAGATTCTTCTCTTAACTTTTTGTTCCATACTTGAAACTCCTCAAAAGTATTCCAAAAATTTAATAAATTTAATTAAGTATTTGAAAATTAAGGGGTTGATTAGATATCTGAATTAAATATTAGGTTCCGATTCAGCGTTGATTCAGCACGATTCAACGTTGATGTTTCAATAGAAGGTCCGCCTGCATTATTGCTTCCATCACTTCAATATCTAAACAAACACCTTTCAGAATTTACTCTTAAATATATGTAAGTGTATTAAATATATGATTTTAATATTTTAAATAATATTAAAATCATCCCATTATTCATAAAAAATGTATCCATCCCATCACAGATATTTGCTTTTTGATCCATTCCAGAAAACATTTTTAAATTTAAGGATTTTTCTGACATTGACAAAAAATAAGTTTTCAAAATGTCTTAAAAATTGCACTAAGAGATACAACTCTAACACATTAAAAGTTCAAGGACACAAAACATTATTTTTTAAATTTGAAAATTTAATAAAATTGAAGTTTTTGAAATGTACACAAACTCTTAAGAATAAATGAATGTCAAAATGTATGTGTTTTCAATTTTTCAAAAAGAAAACTTTCGGGCAGCCCATCCCCTTTAGCATTAAAAATTTATGAAAAGCTTCTACCATACCCCATTTTAATATCACTAATTTTACGAACCAATTTAATAGAATTTAATAACACATTAAATATCTAACAATTGTATGATTATCAAATTTAATTTAGTATGCAGCTATAAAATTTTATCCTCCTTGAAATATGCAATTTTTTTTTGTTATAATTTTACAAAAAAAAAACTAAAATTGCGCCTCTAACGAAATAAACCTTTTTAAAAGTAGTTTTGTTATAATTTTTTATTTGTATTTTTTACTATCATCTAATAATTATCTTGAATTGCCTTGAATTCCCTTCCAAACAATAGAATCTAAACTTAATGGTAATGGAATAACACATGCAATACGTATATATATATATAGACAAGGAGATGTGTATTATGTAAACGTTATTTTAAATTAACTTTTTCTCATTAAAATTTGTTTCTCTTTAGTTTTATTTTTGTTGCGGAAACATATACATACAACCATACACTTTGCAAGTACATATACAATTGTATAAAAAAAATATCCTAAGTTAAATAAATAAAACTAGATAGTGGATGCAACAAAATTAAATACAAATATACAAAATACATTGATACTATTTCAGGAGGTATGAAATAATGCCCTACCAAATAATACCACAAGATCTTCATTTTTATATGCAGTAATGCCGTAATATTTGATAAATAATACCACGGGTTTCTCTTTCAATTTCACTTTCGACTTTTTGAGAAATAAAGCTCCTGGGTATAAATTCCATATTATCTGGTCTTATTTCTCGGAGTGTTATTTGTTCTCGAATGTCAAATAAAGTCTGGGGGTGCAAATACTCAATATGTTGATGATATTTTGGAGGGGTTTTACAGTTAGATTCAAAAACATTGTCAAATTTTGAATCCAATTATTATTATTAATATATTTGTCTAGGATGAGGTGTAACAAACGCATTCAATTAAATGTGTTTTGTTGGATGTGTTCAATTATAAAATCTCCTAAAAATATGCAAAAAAATTATCAAAATTATTTTGATGGAAAATCTAGAATGAGGTGTGTTTTGTTGGATGTGTTCAATTATAAAATCTCCTAAAAATATGCAAAAAAATTATCAAAATTATTTTGATGGAAAAATTTTTTGAACAAAAAAAAAAAAAAATAATAAAAATTCTGTGGAACACGAATGAAAGAAATTTATGTAGATTGCACAATCCTACCCACATTGCATACTTTTAGGATGTGTTTTATTTTCTCATAATCAATATAAAAAATTAAATCAAAATCTGTAGGTAATAAATTTTAATTATTTTATTGACCTTTCTATTAATTTTATTTTTATTTTAAATTTTCTTAAATAACCATTTTTTTTTCTAAAAAATTTATAAAATTTTATTGATTTAAAGTTTCTTTTTGAAAATCCTTTTGGAAATTTTTAATTTTTTTTTTTTTTCCAACTTTCCTAGAAAAACTGTATTGGTACCACCTGGCTTTATTGTAAATATTTTGAAAGTTATGATCTAAACTTTATTTATATTTTCATTCATTTATTCATTCATATAATTTTTTAAGCATCTAAATTTTCCACCACCATTTTTCCAATAAAACGTATATTTCTTTTGATTATTGGATATTATAAATTTGAACTTTCATTTATTATTTAGTTATTTTTAGAAAATTCAACATTTCCTTTAATTGTGTCTATTTAGTACAAGTGGAATTTGGGTTTTATACAATTCGACCACACCATAAAGTAGGGCGCTTCCCACCCCTTAAAGCTAAAGTAATTTTATTTAAAACATTAAACTTCTTAATTAAACAACTTCGACATTAGATATGAGTATTATTATTATTATTATTATTATTATTATTATTATTATTATTATTATTATTATTATTATTATTATTATTATTATTATTATTATTATTATTATTATTATTATTATTATTATTATTATTATTATTATTATTATTATTATTATTATTTATTATTATTATTATTATTATTATTATTTTATATTAATATATTTGTCTAGAATGAGGTGTAACAAACGCATTCAATTAAATGTGTTTTGTTGGATGTGTTCAATTATAAAAAAATAAAATATTGACGTTTTGTTGGATGTGTTTTATTTTAGAAAATAAAATATCATAAATTATCATAAGCAGGCCAAAAAATATTTTATTTATTTTTAATAAAAAAAAAAAAATTTTTTTTTGAAATAAAATTTACTTATTAGTTTATGAAAAATTTCATTTCAGTTTTAAAAATCACAGAAGATTTTCTGGAAATTTTAAATATATAGTAAGACATTTTGTCAATAAAAATTAAGAAGACAATGCTTCACAGGAACATTTGTGTAGTTGGTCTTAATAATTTTCAGTAAATATCTGAAATAAGGGCGAAAGCCCAATGTATGCTTTGATGCATTGCTTGGTTTGCTTAAGCAAATAAACCAAGAAATGTATTAAAGTAATTTCAAAGTTTCCCCTCATCTCGCTCTCAACTCTACCTCATCTATCTCTCATCCCTTCCTTCATAACTTTTTAATTATTTATCTATTTAAAAGTTAAAATGGAAAAAAATTATGTAACAACTGACGGTTGGTAAAGTGGGTTCAGGTATACAATACCTCTGAGTTCAATGCACCATAAAAACCAGACAAAATAGATTTTTAACTTAGTTAGGGTTAGGTATATTAAAAAAATTTCAAATAAAATTTATAATTTGCATTTGATAATGCAAAACTCAATTCAAAAATCAACATTTATTTAATACAATTTCACGTACATATAAATAGATACATTATTTAGCATGTTGAATAAGTACATTATAGAACGGTTAGCCTTCAAACAAGTATTTTGATTTGAATCTAAACAAAGGAAACAATATAGAATGTATAACAACATTTTTTAAAAATGTATATACAAAACATTAATAGTTGGAGAAATAAATCATTATTGAAACAAAATAAATCTATTTCACATCTCTTATTAACACAAATTTATCGAACTTAATTTTAAAAAGTACGTAATTGAATAAAAAAAAAAATATTAATTGAAATTAAAAAAACATTTCACCAAGAAGGGATTTGAACTAACAGCCCCAAAATTTTATCAAATTCAAAACATAAAAAAGGTAGACTAAATAAATTATTCATCTTCAAATTTTTAGATACAACAACATATAAGTTTTTGTTTTTTTTGTACATAACTAGAATTGAAGCATAGTCTGTATTACGTAGAATGCAACGGTTACCATTTTATTTAAGAAAATGGTATTGATATATAATATATGTTTATGTAATATATGTAATTAAATTAGAAATAGTTCTTAATTAGAAAAAGTTCTTCTTCCAACTGACCTTCCGTCATTCTGTGACGGGCCAACAGCTAGTTTTTAAATATTTCCTAATCAAGAATCTAATATTAAATATTCTGCAAAAGGGGAATACCCTGATTTCGAATACATTTCTAAAATTTTTCCTAATTTTAAACTTTTCATATAAATAAAAAGATATGGGAAATAGAACTATGGGATGTTATTTCTCATTTTAATTGAGAAATAAGACCAGAAAATATAGAATTAACACCCGAGCTTTGTGTGAGAAAATAATATTAAAAGATATAGGAAATAAGACTCCTGGGGTGTTGTATTTATTCCACTATATTAATTGAGAATAAAAGCTTAAGTGTGAGAATATAATACATTGGGGCTTTATTTCCCAAAATAACTTTCAAATTATTTCCAATGAAGTCCAAAATTAAATTGAAAGTCAAATAAGGCTTTATTTCTTAATTACTATGAAAAACAACATTACCGAAACTTATTTCGTATGGCCTTATTTCATACCTCCACTTTTTCATTATGTTTATTCAGCTTTCGTGTTTGTATTTTTTTTACATTTTAGGAAATTGGATATGGCGATTTCTTTCGGGTCCATGAAAATGAATTAAAATTAAAAACCATGCATGAATTCTAGTAAAAATGTAAACAATGAAATGTGTACATAAAAAAAATTATATAATCAAGTTGGAATGCCATTAGGGATTCAGGGATTCTGAATCCTAGTTATTCATTCATATAATGAAAATAAATAAACAAGAGTATGTCGGTTTTAACAACAACCTTTTGAATTTTTTTTTGTTACAGAACATAAAAGCAAATTAAACAGTTATTTTTTGAATTTTAAGAATCCCGGTTTCTAGTGAGAAAATCGAGAAATCAAAGGTTTGGGTTTTTTGTTTCGTTGATTACATTGCATATCCTGATATTGTGTGTTGTATACACACTTGACTACTTGACTATTCGGAACATTTACAAAATGATGGTGTTCTAGTCAATTTTCCAACGAATATACAATACTCCTAATAGAGAGAAAGTGATGTTTGCAAAGGATGTTTAAGTATAAAAGTTTTAATTACTTACATGTGTAGGTATTTGTGGAATCTTAAATAAACAATGAAGTTCTGATTTCTTAAAAGTTTTGTAAGTTTAAATAATATTTAATATGGACATATTGAACATAGATTTTGAATTCTTAATTTATCTAGAGTACGTATTTCAATTAAAATTAAAAAATTGAGCAGATAAATTTTATAAATGTAAGGGTCGAAAAAATCAGGTTAAAACCAAAAAAATTTTAAAAATTATTGGGATTTGCTTTTTTTTGCATTCGATTGACACTCAATGACTGACACTCAAAAATAAGTTGATAAGTGATTGATTAAAAAAAGTGTGATCCCCTACCACAAGTGATAATATATCATTATTTAAAATATTTGAAAATTCGATACAAAATTATTATATGAGAAAGTAGTAATAGACCCTGGGACAACACATATATATATTTTGCAAAATATCTTGTTGAAAAGTTTTAAAACATTTGACAGTTTATTAATTAAAAAATATTCAAAATTTTGATTTTAATAGAAGTATCACTTAAAATGATACCGTAGGTAATATGAAGGTGATAAATATAATCAAATTTGGATATTAAACTTGATATCTTTTACTTTTGGATTAACTTTGATTTTTTTATTTAAGGTTTCATTTGTTTAAACACAATCAGACATTTTACAATTACAATTTTTTAAATAAAATTTAATAGACCAACTAATCGTGCACAATTTAATAATTATAATTAGATTTAATTTCAAGATCATTCGATTGAAAACGCGAGGTATTAACCACTATGCCATAGGTCTGAATGTTTAAAAAATTTTAACTACAACCCTCTAACTAACAAGTGATGAAAAAAACCAAGGGAAAATTTTAGTACCGTATGGTAACCCTATACAATTGGCTTTTAAAAATTTGTAAAGATTATAAGGGCAGCTGTCTGTTACCGTTTTCAGGTTGAAAATATATCTTATAGAACTCTAATTATAACTGTTTAAATATGGGGCTTTTTACGATTTTATGGGGCTATAGCTCTGTAACGAGGTGGACTCCAAAAAAATGTTTTAACATTATATTATTTTTATTGCAATACTTACCCGTTGCTGATATTTTTTAGTCAGCCGTAAGTAAAAAGGGACGGACGGACGGACGGACGGACGGGTAGAGTAAAGCTATGTAGGCACATTTTTACAAAAATTTTTGAAAATGTGCTAAAAACCACTTCAGGCAACTTTTTAGATTGTAAATAAAAGCCTATGCCATATTAGCTCATGGCTCGAATCCATGAAAATGAGCTTGATCTCACAACTCGCTTTTACATAGCAAAATTAGACTTGAACTCAACTCAATTTTATGCATTCGACCATATTTATTTAAGTTTCAATTTCCCCAAAAATCTCCCAAATAAGTGTTGTGAATCAATTATGAAAACTTATTTATTTTTGACTCTTGTTTTGACTCAAAAATGTGAAATACAAGATTTTACTCAATTTCGATTGAGTAAAGTTTTCAGACTACATATGAAATATTCTTAACAGGTCTTAATTTTATAAATCATTTTGAATCGTACATCACATTATCTGAAATAAGTTAAATTTGTCCAAATTTAGTCTCAAATTGTAAAAATTATGATTATTATGATACTGACTTATAACTATGAAATTTCTATTTGATCTTATAACTCACATATAAAAAAAAAAATTAAATCTTAAATATCCTCAACTTATGTGATTAAACTAAATCTAAAACTATATTTTGATTTAATAAAACTAATATGAATTGTATATAACACTGAAATGGTAATACTAAATCATATAGAAGATGTAGAAATATTTATAGAGGAGGCAAAATATAATCTTCGAAATTGTGTTGAACAATTTTAACATACTTAACTAATCTTAATTAAACAATTTTGAAATTAAAGTACTATAATATTCTTAGATTTAGTTTTTGTACAAATTTTGTGTTTTTTTTATTTATTTTAAAATTCTTTAGTTTATAGTACTTTAGAAATTTTTAAAATTTTTAGAAATAATATTAAAAACAAGGTTTTTAATGAAAACAAACTATTATGAATAAAAAAAAAAGTTTTTATTAAGAATTAGAATAGCTTCGTATTCTACTTATTCTTCTATTGAGAAAAAATAGTGGTCTTACATAATAGAATCTGAAGAATATATTAAATAGAATTTATAAGAAATACAAGCATTATAACATATCAACTATAATGAAGAAAGGAGGAACGGAAAAAAAGAGTAGAGTAGACAGTGTAAACTCTAGAATATACGTCTGATAAATAAACAATTAAGGCTCCAGTTTACAGAAAGCAATTTATATTAGTTTTTCAGACATGTAAAAACTAAAATCAAACAGAAATGCGTTTTCTACTAAATTTCAGAGTTATTTCGTAGTTTTATAACACATACCCAAAGTCACGCCCGACTCAAACTTATTTTACAACAAATCGTTCTTATGAAATTTCTGTTGAGAAAAATTCTAAAACCGATGTTAATTAAACCATGTGATGCATTAAAAGAACCTTTTGTGCTAGACGAGCAAATGTAGACTTTGGACATATAATATTGAACTTTGGACAAACTTAACTATATACATAAAGGAAAATTTCGGGCAGTCTGACTTATAAGATAGGGAGATCCCCGAAATCCCAAAAAATCCCAAATGCCAAAATCCAAAATTTTAAAATCCTAAATTGCAAAAAATTCCAATTTTTAGTTAGTTATAAAATCAAGGATATATCTTTCTTCCTTAATATTTATATATGTATAAGTTCATGCGATATCGCTCCCCCTCTCCTCCCCTCTTTCCCTTCATTTATTAAATGGTTTGTTACTGACTTATTATTTATGAAAAAAGTTACCAGGGTTTCAAAATTGTGTACAAAATCAGGGTTTTAATCATTTTTTAATCGGGGTTTGGGAGGCTACCCATTTTAAATACTGTTTTGCAAGTTTCGGAACTTCGTTATTCGATACTTCGATACTGAATTAGGAGGGATGCTAAAGTAGGAAAAATGTTATTAATACTAAATTAATAACTAATAATTTATAATAATTAAAAAAAAAAAACTCACAACTGAAATAAAAGAATTAAAAAATTATGCTAATGAAAATTGTTTTGGATTTTGGTATTTGGGATTTAGGAGTTTTGGAATTTTGGTAGTTTGTATTTGGCATTTCGTGGCCAACCCATTTGGTATGGATTTTGCTTTCGAGTATAAATGAATTTGTGAAAACTTAAGAATCCTAGTTAGTTTTTGAAAGGAAAAGCACTACACAAGCAGGTAAATCGGCTCATTTTTTGATCTAATCTATACACTTGAACGTAATGTCTAAATTAGTAAGGGTGACATCGTAAAAACCGTTAAAAAAAACTTTAACCTGATACAATGTAAAAATACAATGTATTTTGTTTACAATTCCGATTGCATCAAAATGAAATGCCAAAAATTTTAACAATTGTAATAAAAAAAATAAGCATCTCTCAAAAATTAAAAATTTACTCGCACTTACTTTTCTTCCATGGTTTTTTTTTTTTTTGGAAATTAGGGACTTCACTACCACAAAAATAAAGTTCAAATGACCAAAATTCAAGTTAAAACTTAAAAGTTCAAATAACTTTTAATTTTTTTTAATTATGTATCCAAAAAATTTTCAATACTCAATTTAACAACACGCGTCGTGAAAATGGGTCGCGAATACAATGTAAAATGAATTTACGATCATGAGACAATGAAAAATTTTTTAAGTTTACATTTATGATCATGCGACATTGCATTCACGACGTCGCAAACACATTTACGATGTCAGGGGTTCTCTTAGAACTACGTTCAACCTAGTACTAAAAGAAAGATTCAATATTTCGTCCTTCGAATAGTGAGCTATTAATTTATTAGCAACTTATTTAATAACAATTAACTTAATATCTTTAATCATGAAAATTATAACAAAAATATCAAACCATTAACAAATTATTTTAAATTAATTCCAATGTTGATTTTTAAATTTCAAACAATTGTTAATTTTAATCAATAATCATTATTTTTAATCTATTAAAACCATTTTCTTTAATTAATCCAATTTTCCTTAAATGACAATTAAAACAAAACCATTTTTTAACCTAAATATATATATATATATATATATTGGAATATATATATATATATATATATATTTATTTCTTCATTTAAACTTTAAAAACTTTTGAAAATGAATCTGACAACTTTATTTAAAAATTTAAACCAGATTCTATTAAATTTATTTGTATTTTATTTTTAAATTATTGTATTCTAGACTATTCAGACATTTTCATCCTGTATGAATTCAATTTAAATAACTAACCGACCATTACCAATTATTTTTAATTATCTAAGTGTAAAATTATTTAGAAAAAAAAACTTTTTGAATTAGAAAAACATAACAACAATATGAATTATAAATAGAATATTAAATGAATAGAAATTTTTTTTTGATTATTGATAGGAAAATTCTATGTTTTTTTTTTCAAAAATAATGAAAAGCTCAAATGAAAAGTGCAAAATTTTTATTTTCAGGTGGAAATTTTTTTTTCATTTTTCATGAAAATCAATTTTGTTTTCCTTCTGGTTTTTGAAATAAACAAAATCTAAAGAGTACTAAAACTGGGTCAAGAACATCAGAATGATGTTAGGTACAGTAAAAATTTGAGGGGCCCATTTAAGGGATAGTAAAGCAATGGAACAAAAACGAATTTTCTTTAAAGAATATTAAATAAAAGTTTTTAGTTAGTATTGAATGATATTGTTTGGTAAAATATTACACATTTGGTAACCTTTTAGATACCCAATAGTTACAATACAAACTTTTGAATCATCCTAATAAATATTAACTACTTGAACTATATCGGACTGACGGCTGCTTTACCCTAAAAAAAAGTCTTTAAAAAAATGTTTGTTGAGTTCCGTTAACCCATTGCGGCACAACAACTTTTTAAAGATCTTTAATTTGCTCTAAAAAATAAACGGTTTGACCAATGGACTTCAAATTTGATATGCGTGATGCTCTTTGATAATGGAGTTGACTCTGTTAACATACTTGGAATTTGTTAACCCATATCGAACCGACAATAGGTCAAAAAAAAAATTTTGAAAGCAAATTACGTCCATTTTTACAAAGTACTTCTTTAGACAAAATTTTCAGGGATTTAACCCATTGCGGCACAACAACTTTTTAAAGATTTTTTCTTTAATTTGCTATAAAAAAGAAACGGTTTGACCGATTAACTTCAAATTTTTTATACTTCTTGCTCTTTAATAATCAAATTGACTTTATAAACAGACTTAGAATTTGTTAACCCAAATTGGCACACCGATAGAAAAATTGGTTTAAAAAAAATTGCTCTTATAGTTTAAAATATTTTGAATTATCATTCACACTATGAGTAATTTTTTTGTAAATTTTTTCAAATAACATCAACTACAATAGAAAACCCATCCAGAGGAGCTGCAAAATGCTCCCGTTATAGGGCTATTATTTATAACAACAAGCTTTTAACTTCATCAAACTTATTGAAGAATCCTTCTGGTCTTAATATAGACTCGTTTTGTCTAAATACAATTCGACCAAAATAAACGAATTCTTATGAAGAGCACTCCCGGCGCTCTATACTATTTTTCCTATAAACGGGTTTTGAGGAAATTGGGTATCCACAGACACAAAATAGTTTACATCAAGTTCATCGTAACTGAAAAAATTCTAAATGAAAGTCATGGATGATTTCTTACCGACAATCGATATCGTTGGATAATTTAAAGAATCAGTATTAACCTTTTACAGTCCCGATGATTCCATATGTATATACAAGTATAAAACCAAGCTATCAAGATTAAGTCCTGCAATGAATACTCTCCTGTTCCCCTTGATTTGACAGATTCATAATCAAAAGCTAAAAACCAAATCATTATTCCCATTTATTACTCTTCATTAAAAATATTATTCTTTTATAGTATATTTTTAAATTTTATTATTAAATTTTTTTAAAAGTGTAACCTACACCATATCTTAAAATATACCTATTTTCATTCAAATTAATTAAATTCCTTGTTTCAACAAAAACATATTTTTGTATTTTTTCAAAAAAAAAAAATTTATTAAATTAAATTTTGTTTTTTTTTTTTTTTAAATCTAATTCAGTAATTTTCCACATAATGCAACCCTTTAAATCACTTAAAAACATTTTAACGCCTAAAGTTATGTAAGTTATAAGAAAAGCAAATTAACTTTGATCCTCTTTCGTAAATATATTTTAAAGATGTTTATTTTTCGAATGTGGTGTAAATATTCTCTGGAAAATAAAGTATTCGTAAAACTGAATTACATATAAATATTTATATATATATATGTTTACATAAATACACATATTCACATATCCATAAATAAATGTAAAATTCAATGTAAAAGATGTACATTGTATATTCGAAAGTAATTTCATATAAGTCGAAAAATCCTTTAAGGGTAACAAGTCTAATAACCTCGTCATTGTCTGATTGCTAGTAAGGACCTGCCATTAAAAGGAATGGAAATTGAATTTTCAAAGTTTTCAAAGAAAAATAAAAAAACAATGTTAAGAGAAACTTAAATTTAGGAAAATCAAATTTTCAACGTTGCATGAGTTACAGGTTTTGTTAAACAAATCAAACTTGCCCAATCTTTGCTGAATCAGTTATTTAGTTAATCTAAGGGAATGCCTTAGTCTGAGGACTAAATACTGATTACAAAACTCTGTAAGGTCTTGAAACTGTAAGGGCTTCCCAAAGATCACCTGTGCACTTAAAACCTTTAGATTTACTAAAACTAGCAGCCAGAATGCCTAACATGCATTTAAGCGAAAGAAAAGCATAGCACATTCTCATTTTTTATTTTTCGAAGCCATTATTGTAAAACAAAAGTGCAAAAAAAAAGATTTGAGGTTTGTTTACTATCATGTATACGACACAAAAGAACATTGTGATACATAAATAGTACCTATTATTTTTTTTGTTTTCAAAATCACTCCTTTTTGGTTCGAATCCTTACAAAAAAAATTGTGTGAAAATTGTGCGGTTTCCATTCACACGTTTTTACCATTCAAAGCAAAATTACTTTGGGATTTTTCTTGTTTTTGATGTCTGTTTTTCTTTGAAAGTTTTTTTTAGTTTTTCTTTTTTTAGTTTTTCTTCTGGAAATTTTTTTTTTGGAAATTTTACTTTGGTTTGAAAAAACAAAAAATTGAATGTGTTTTGGAAAAAAATAAACGCAATTTTTTTTCAGTGTTTGGTTCAAAAAACCTTTTAAGACAACGAACAAATTGAACATTGCCATGAATTCCATAAAATATAACAACAATACAAAACAAAATCTAATGGAGGATAATTGAACATTTTCATTTTTCAATTTGCGGGTTTTGTTTTTAAATTCACATTAAAGAAAACGAAAATAATGTGTCCTAATGCATTCTTCGGGCATTGGCGTCTTCTCTAAACTTCGGGATTTCACTACATGGCTTTTAGCCAAACCTTCTAATGTGAGTTTTCCTCATCATATGACCTATCCATCGATTCCTTTCACTGTTTCTTCTACGCTATACATTAGTAAGGAATTGTTTCTAAATAGTTTCTAGAGATCGTCGACGTTTCTTCTGGCGGACTATTTATAGTTATTGACAATTAATATCAAGCTTGCATTGCAGTTTCATCCTATGTTATAGGATGGAACCTAATCTTCTTTGCAATGTGGTTTTTCCACTTGCTTCTCAATTTTACAGACTTAGTTCACTTTCCAAACTTGATTTCTAAACTTGAAAATTATTTCCATAATTTTAATCTAATCAAGCTCAAACTTTCTTAAAAAACTAAGTTGGACGTAGGCCTCCAAAAACATTTAAATAAATCCTAATTAATACACTCTTTGTTTTTTATTATAAAACTTCATATTATATTAAATGAACAGTATATATATTATTTCCTATTACATTATTTACTTTAATTACTACCTCATTATGTCATATTATGGCCATTATTTTTTTTACCACGTCATTAGTGGTTTTAATTATTCATCATTTTGGTTGTTCAAGTCACTTTTGTTCTTTGTATTCAAGGAAATGTTTGTTTTAAATCAAATGAATATTAAAAATAGTTTTAAAAAATTTGTAAAAAAAACTGTCAATAGGTATAATGATTGATTTCCTTATTGATTCGTCATTATGATTTATTTGGAACCCCAAATTTAAAATAGTAATTTTTGTATTCATTAAATACAAAGTAAGTTAAATATCCACAAATTTTGAGACATGTGATTAAATTGTACAACAGCTAACGTTATATTTTGTACAGTTCTACAAAATCTATCTTGATATACAAATCTAGTTAACGAATCCGTCTAAAAGAATTTCAAAATTTACATTACTTAATTATAAGTCGATATCTGACCAATACTCCTTTCTGTACTTCTCATAGGAGTGGAAGAGGAATTAAAAATATATTATGAAGAAGTCTGCATGTTAAGATCCGGAATAAAACTTTTTCAGTGCTAGGACTCGATTCAATCATACTAGCGATCGTCGAGTACCACAGCACAGAAGAAGTTGGTGTGTCGTAGACGAAATACTGGTAATTAAAAAAATAAATAATTTTAGTAAAATTAAAAGGAAACTACTCGCTTTTTATTTCTTTCATATACAATTCACTTAAGCGCTCAAAAATATATAAAATATGCAAAAATTTATAAGTTGACAGTGAGAGAACATTAGCTTTATATCCCGAAAGCTTATTCGTAACTTATCATAATTCAGCGTGATGAAGCTTAACACATTCGGCTTTATTGCGGGAATTCCCGTCATTCATTTTTCCAATGAAAGAAAAATTGCGGAGACTCCCATCATGATTTGTATGAAAAAATTTAAAGTTTCACCGAGCTTTAAAACCAATTTTGACAATTAGCTAATTTTTAATGCCTGTTTTCCTGATTAAATTTGGCCGTAATATCTTAAGCGTCGAGCCATATTATTCCAAATATTATTAGGGAATAAGATTTTACTAAGGGTGGGTCCTAATAAACCCAAAAAAATTAAGTAATTTATGATCCAAATAAAATTGAGAGGGGTAAAAACCACTAGCTATGGGAATTAATACTACAATAAAAAGTGGGGTCCAAAAACTTATCAAGCATTGTAGGTTTATATTAATAGATTTTGAAAATTATTAGAAGGGATCATTTTGAATGTTTCATTGTTATCAAATTCACAAAACAAAAAATTTAAGAAGTTTTTGGTCTTTTAATTAGAGAAATTCCTCTCAGTATCTGTTAGTATTTTTTTATAAGGCTCTGACTTACAAAAGATTTCATAGTTGAGTTACAAATCAAAGTATAAACCAATTTTCAGTAGGGATCTAAGGACAGTACCATCACAGTTCAAACATTATACCCAAAGTAATTATGGCATGGATATGATATCCCTATATTGCCTACACAACTTGATACCGATAGTCCTTAAAACACTGCTCAATTCATCTTCAATTACAATTTTTAAACAAGCTTAAAAAACAATCGTGAGTTTATAATTATCAAAGGACTTCATTATAAAGTTTATGTAAATAATATTAAATTCAATCCACTCAAAAGTTAATATTCCTAAAATAAAATACCCATAAACCCAATAACTCCCACATCCCATATTAAAACAAAACCATAAATAATTGTAATAAGACCATCTTAGGTTCAATAATAAAATTAAATAACACAGAAAATTAATTAAATATTTAATATTTTTATTTTTTAAATAAAAAAATATGGTGGGCTATAAAAAATTTAAATAAATTTTACGTAAGTTTTCATTACATAATCTGACTTCAGTGACTTTATATTTAAATAAGTAACAAATTTCAAAAATATATTTTAAAATAATAATTTTAAAAGAATCCTCCATTTTATATATTATCTAGCAATAAATATTTTTAATAAGTGTAACATCTTGACTACTTCTTTAGAATTTCACCCATTAATGAATTTAAATTAAAAAATTTTAAAAAGGACACTTACACTCAGGACAATTAAATTTTTTAATATGTAGTACATCTACTGTTGATATGGAACTTTTTAAGGGACTGTAAATTTTAAAATATAATAGAGCTCTTAAGAACACTTGTTATTATCTCATAATAAATTAACTATAAAGATTGTTTTTAAAAAAACATTATTTAATAATTTTGTAATATTTTAATAATAAAAAATTTTTGTTGGAGTTATTGGTGATAGTATTTAGATGAGAGAAGTGACTTAACGCATGTTATTATCTCCTCCTGGTGTCAATAAAAATAGACAAGTGATGAAAAAAAACCAAGGGTTCTTAAAAAACTACATTGTCAAAATAATATAGTGTTTGATACTGAGGTTAATTTCGGGAATGTTACCTAAGTTACCTATATAAAAAAATGGAAAAATTTTAAATCCCAATATCCAATGGGGAAGGTTTCCAAATGTTTACCAATCGAAATTATGTGGATTTCCGAGGATCTAACCGTACATCCCCTCTTCCAAAATTTTAAGATTTTAGGAATAAATTATGGCTTCCTCTAAAATTTGAAATTTTCCTTAGAATTTTATTATCTAAGCAAAAAAAGGTTAAAACTGCAAGATACTTCAATTTCCTTAATTCTTCAATTTTAAAAACCCCTTTCAAATTTAAGAAAAACCTTTGACATATTTTAAAATATAATGTTGAAGCTTTAAATTTTGTGTATTAATAAAAAAAAATTTTACGGGTATTTAAGGTTCAGGAGCTTCAAAATAATAAAATTTTAATTTTTGACCCCTTACAGCTCCTAAAAAGGGAGTGTGTCAAAAAGCTTTCTTAATCATCTACTACTAATTTCTGACGATCCAACTTTTCAAGTCTCTAACTTGACCTGTTCAGAAGATATGTTGGGCCAAAAATTTTGCAAAAATTTAAATTTTAGTACCGTATGGCAACCCTATGCATTTATTTGCTTTTATAAAACCTATAAAAACAACTCCTCGTAATGCAAAATGGATGGACGTACGGACGGACCGAGTGGAACTATTTAGGCAAGTTTTTACAAAATCTTTTGAAAATGTGCTAAAAATCAATTTAATGTCCCAAATAACTCCTAATTCTTACCAGTCAAACTTTTATCAACAAAAAACCCAAAAAAAAAGAATAACTATTAAATAAGAAAGTTTGGAAATTATTACCGGGACTTGTTTAACTAGGAAATCATTTTATTTGATAATAAAAATAAATATTGTGTCTTAAAAATATGATATCTCATATTTCATAATACTAGGTTATTTATTTTATATAGTTATGTATTATGTAAAAAATTTTACATAAATTTGAGGTATATAAATTGTAGTCAAGGTTGTAATATTATACAATTTTTTTTATTTTCTTATCATGTTGTGTTATTCAGGAGAAACTTAAGAACTTTCAAAAAAAAACTTATTTAATTACATAAAATTATTTTTAATCAAAACCTTCGAGTTGGTTTTATGAAGTGGTTCCTTTTGATTTAAAAAAAGGAGATATATTATAAATAAAGTTTAACGAGGAATAATCAAGGACCAAATTTAGTATCTGGAAGTTTTTGCATTAAAGACTCTAAATTTGTTAAAACTCATACGAAGTTCTCTCAACTCAACCTAATCTTCTTCATTCGAGAAGAACCATCCGCTGTATCAACAACCTTTTTTTTTTAAACCGACAGGAGTATAATGCTTCGAAAGTCATTTGTTGTTACTGTGCGGAGCTTTTTTAGATGATACGATTTTAATATGATAAAACCCGGACTTTTTTAATAAATCTTTGAAACAGTTGTAAGGACTGTAGTATAAGTATAATATTAGGTTGCGTGGATAGGGATGGTAAAAGCTTTTGGGGAATAGAGTTTATGAATACATTATATTACTTACTAAAAGGAATACATTTGGTGGAATATAGTTGTATAAGCAAGATGAGCGCATGACAAATTAATTTCCATAAACTTTTTTGAGCCACCTGGATATCTTAATTCCGTATAGGAATGAGCATCTATTTATCTCCCGGTTTTACGGAGGAATACTTTAAGTTCAGACATTTATTGTTCTTATTTCTGTTGAATAGCTGTTAATTGCTACCTGATTTATACAAAATTTACCAAACAATTGGTTAATCCATTGACTGGCCCTCAAGTTTGCATTGCAATTTATTCAACAAGCTATTGCCAAAAAAAATTTGAAGCCATGCCATACATTGGATTAATATATAAACTGTAGAAAAAACTTAAACTTAACAAGAAAATTTTTTAAAGCTTTATAAATGTATGTTAAAAGTATCTTATAAATACTACATCTAAAAACTCATAGCAACAACTGGATTAATCCTCTACAGTACATTTAGCTAGTTAATTCATTTTTTTTTTTTGTTCTTCATTCGCTTTTAATTCTCCTGCTACATTTTTTTCCATTGTAGATCTTACTATAAATAATATTTCCAGGATAAGCCTTGGAGATGTTTTGTAAAAAAAAAAGCACGATGTTTTTTTTAAGAAAATGGTCTAAATACACTTTAAATCTAAGAATTACAAACAAAAAATGTAATTAAATTTATATTTTTAAAAATGTTCTTCACACAACGGGTAGTTACGGTGTTGTATGAGGAAAATAATTCCCATGTATATCAAGAAACCTTATAAAGTTTATAAATTTTAAAGTGATTACTCTCACGAATATTACTAAAGAACTAATTACAATGTTCAGTTCAAGTATTACAAAATAAATACTAGCAAATAGTAAAGTTAGTCAGACAGACTTACTGCAAGGGTGTAAGCAAGTGTTTGCTTTCACTAGCTTTTTATCTTAAAATTTAATAATTAAAATATGCAATAAATGTATTTCTAAAATACAATGACAAATTTAGAACATTTCATATAATTTATTTAATTATATAATAAAAATTAAAAAAAAAAAAATTTCGTCGTTTATTAAAAAAAAATTTTGTTTGGTAATTGACCGAACCATAGCGCTCTTATTAAATTAACTGTGCTTTTAAGTTTTTGTCATTATTAGATCGGTTTCTTTTTGTAAAAAAGGTTACAAAGCGTATATTACCTACACGAACCAACTCCTTTTCCTTTCTTATCCAATTCTAAAGCTTCTAGAAGCAAATCCATAGTCTGTCTTACATACCTCATTAGTATATTATCGCATAAATGGGAACGGACAGACTTAAGAGGCTCAGGAGAGACTCAAGAGTTCACTCTGATCAAGAATATATATACTTTACAACATTTAGCTTGCTGCCTTTTGAGGGTTACAAACACCGTACCCAAGTTAATATACCCCTATACACCTACTTTAAATACAGGATGTTAAAAGAAAGTACTTCCAGATCGGAATTTTATTAGTATATAACAGCATCATACCCTCGTTTTAAAAAGGAATAGATAAATAATATTTTTTTTTTATTCTGAAAAAGAAAACATCTGTTATTTTTTTTTATTATTATCATCTTTAATATCACTTAATATATTAAATACACACATATACATTACAAAAATACATATGTATATAATAAAGTATAACAAAAAAGGACACATCTGTTCGGTAATTGTCATCAAGTTAATCACGGTAACATTTACAACTAAATAGACACGCACCAGTTTTAATTTATTAAAACCTAACCAAAGCCGATTTAATTACATTAGGCACGTACATATATACCACATTTTATTTACAAATACATTTAGTTATAAATATAACAAGGATTTTTATTTATTATTTTAAGTGAACACACTTACATACACTTGAAAACGAATAAAAACGAACAAGAACATAGAAATTAAATTTATAAATGAATTAAAATACTTATTGTACTTTGGTTTTGATTTATCTGTATAGATTGTTTTACACTAGAGACTATCAAATAAATAACACTATTTTAATTTTGTTTTTTGTAATATAATTATTACATACGTAAGTACATATGTAATATGTGGTTTTCAACTAATTACATGAAATTGTTTTTTATTTCAGTTTATTTCAGTTTATTTTATTACAAATATCTGATTTTCAAATTAATTTTTCTATTTTATTAAATTATGAACACAATGAACGTAATAATGAAGTATCGTAAAATTGTTAAATAATTATTAAGAAAAAAATTCAAAGGGTTTAATTCAAAAAAAAACCCTTGGAATATTGATAAT
Source organism: Dolichopus griseipennis (assembly GCA_963082915.1). NCBI lineage: Eukaryota > Metazoa > Arthropoda > Insecta > Diptera > Dolichopodidae > Dolichopus > Dolichopus griseipennis. The sequence goes on from OY720441.1 coordinate 7,547,035, forward strand.
AACTGTAGCGCCAGTTAAAACAAGATTAGGGACTAGTATCTCAGAAAGTTTTCAGTATGTTCCAGTTAACGCAGACAAAGTTAAATTCAATAGTTACACAAGTCAAACCTGTCTTAAGTCTAGGAAAAGAGAACACTTTGTCTTACTTCTGAAACTTAAGCGGGAAGTATTCAGCTGTAAAATGTTCACATTTTTTATATGACCAAGATCGTGTTTGTAAAGCCTAAACAAGATATCCTCTGATAGTTCAATCTAAGAGATCTGTCCCATATTTATAAAGTGTGCACTCTATTTAAGATTAAGTACCTACATTATTCATAAATCGAATTCGCTCCTTAAATGTTACTGAATTATCTTATATGAGTTAAAACTTAAACTACCTTTGAAATCGTTGAAATGTTGGCATTCCGTCGCATTGTACCTGTCTACTAATTGTATATGGGTTGTAGAAATTTACACTTGACATAAAACTACTCAAAGGCAATCCAAGGCTAGTTAGGTGGTGCACACGGATTATAGAAACTCATTTATTATAGAAATTCATTAAATATCCAATGTATATGCACCTGATAGATTGTAAAGTTGTAAAAAGAAATTATCCTCTTGGCGAGGCTTATATATACATTCCAAGTATTAGCGTATACTAACGTCCATTTTGATCTAGATTAACCATAACTTTCAGGTTTTACAACCATGCTTTCAGGTTTAATTTGTTGAATAAAATAAAGAGATTAAACAAACTTCATAAAATTGTTTTTGGATATTTTTAAAGCTAAACAAGTATTTAACATTGGAGCATCACTTAATCTCGGTTTAGTAAAACTTTTTTGTAAAATCACGCTTTCAAAAAATCTTGTTTTTAGAAAAACCAGCTTTTTTTAAAATCTCGTTTTCAAGGATTTTAAAGTAAGATACAAAATCAGAATTATAAGCCTTTTACGAAAATAAAAAAAAGGATTTTCTAAAACGGGATTTTAAAAAAACATATTTTCTAAAACAAGATTTTTTAAAAACAAGATTTTTAAAAAACTAGATTTCCTAAACGAGATTATCTGAAACTAAATTTTATGAAAAGAGGATTTACTAAACCAAGATTTCAACAACAAGGCATTTAACATATTAATACTTCTAATTTAGTATTTAATTAAAATAAAACGTCAAGATGCTGGTGCAGGAATTTTAGCAGAGCAAATTAATGTATTTAAAAAATTTTAATTATACAAGAATTAAAACAAATATTAAATTTTTTATGTTAAATTTAATATGTTTATTGTGCTTCAAAAATAAAAATAAACTTAAAAAATTAATTAAATATAATAAAATAAAATATTATTTTTTTATTCCATTATATTGTATCTTTCCGTACTTTTTAAAATATTAATTATTTTCAATTATTTAATTAAATTTTAAATTAAATATTTTTGTTCGAATTTTTTTTTAAATTTATTTAAAAACTTTTGCCAATTTTTATATAAATTTAATTAATAATGAAAAAAAAAAAATTTAATTTTACAATATTTATTGTTAATACATTCTTTTGTTAAATTTTCTTTTATTTTTATTAAAATTTCACTTTTATTATAATATTATAGATAATAATATATTAAAAATGAAAAAAATATATAAAACGATTTTAAATAAAATTGAAATAAAATAATTAACATGAAAAATTTTAAAAATGAGTAATGAAAAAAACAAAGGGTTTTAAAAATGCACAAAAAGAGTGCATTGGAAAACAATTTGTTTTTTTTTTAAGCGCTAACTTTTCAACTATTAGGCTAATAAGCCTAGCTTTACCATAGTTACATGTTTTAACATTTTATATTAGTGTTATTAGAATTGATCTTAATGAATTCCACATACAATTTAAACATATGATAGTCCAAGGCCTTATCACATGTAGAACCATCTTAGATTTTCAAGAGATATAATTCTATTTTTGTTTAAACTGTAATATTTTGTATTTGAGGTATATGGTTTTCAATATCTGTGAGTTATGTTATTCACTTAAATTATTTGTTTATTATTGTTTTATTAATGTATTTTTTATTCAAGATATATAATTATTAATTGCTGTTAAGCCATTAATATGAACCCAAGCGAATAGAAACTGAGTCGAGTCGAAACCGGAAAAGTTCTTCCACTTTCACAAGTTTTCGAACCCGGGCCTTTCGCATGAAAGTTCGGCATTCTCACCCAGCCATCGAATAATAATTAATAAGATTATAATTGTAATCTAATTATAATAATTGTCTACACCTTTAGCTAAAAATTTATAATACATTGAAACATTGTAAAAAAATCAAGAGCCCCTTCCATTTATTTCAAAAAAGTCTTTATAATTCAGTAACGTTCAAATAGAATGTTGAATTTGATATCGTTTCAAAAAAATTTGCGCAGGTGAAGAGCTACATTGAGAGAGAGATACATTGGAAATTTTCAGTTTTTAACTTCTTACAACTTCTGAACGGAGGTTAGTATTAAAACGTACAAGTTCCAACTCTTTCACGTTTCTAATTGAAACCATCTGGAAGATATAAGAATTTTGCAAAAATTGAGTCTCGCATAATTAATAGTACTACATGGCAACCTTACATATTTGTATTTCATAATATATCTACAAAACTTTTAAAACAACTTTCGTTTAGCGTTTCCAGATTGAAAATATACCTTATAGAACTCTTGATATAACTGTTTAAATATAGAGCTTGAGCTCCGTAACTTAAAAGGGTACAGAAAAAAAGCCTCCTTGAAATAAGTTTTTTTGCAAAGCCTCTCTGTAGTTAAAATGGACGGGCAGAAAGTAACTGAACGACAGATCATAACTATATAGGCACTTATTTTTCAAAAATTTTTTGAAAATGTACTCAAAATAGAGGTAAAAAAAATTAAATCAATATTTTGATTTTAATAAATTATTAAATATTCATACTGATACTTAAATATCGAATTTAAATTCAAATTGACGGCTTTTAATAAATTTGCAACAGCAATGCAATTGTATTTATATTATATGAAATGAAAATACTTTCAATGCAATTCAATTAAAATTATGTTTTAAATTCAAATGCTAATTTAAACTTTGGTTTTGTTAATTTATACCCCAACTTTGAATTTCTTTTAAGAAAATTTCAAAGCATAAGGTCGGGTTGGTAAGGAACGGATAACAAAAAACAATTTTTAATGAGATTTGAATTTTAAATTAATTATTGATTTGAGTTTTCTTTTATGTAATATCTTTTCATTAATAACAGAAACATTATGTTACTGAACATTCTTCATTCTAAAATGTTATTAATTCAAATTTGGTCAACTGTACAAAAATAGTAATAGTCAATTTCTATATTAATTGCTGTCTTACGCAAATAAGTTCATACGACATATAACTAGGTTGTCTTCTTCTTCTACAGTCCGTTTTTGAACCTTGGCCTCTTTAATCATCCCATTCCACTTCACTCGATCTTGGGCAACAGTTATCCAATTTTGCTTTTGGAGCTTTGATGCAGCGTCAAACTCTACGACATCAATCCATCGATTCCTCGGCTTCCCTACCTGTCTTTTCTATCTCTTTTCCCATTCAATGATTTCTTTGGAATGCGGGTATCTGGCATGCGTTGTATGTGATTGTAGCTTGATGTATGTTACAAAGCGTTGTAGCTTGATGTATGTTACAACACACAAAAAGGTTAAAAGCTTGTACATTAAATAAAAAATTTTAAATAAACTCAAATGTTGACTCATCTCATGGAATTGTATCAAATTTTGAGTTTGCTCTAGTGCCGGGTTGAGTCTACTAAAATGTTAAGTCGAAACTTAAGTTTGCTCACACTAAAGTCTGTTGATACTTAAATCAGCTTAACTTGTGATCGCAAGTGCATCGCTCAAGTTATGATTAAATTGAAATGTATGACTATTAAACGTCGTGGAAGCTTGCCATATTTGTACAAAAATTGGAAAACTTTTATAATAAAAAACTTGTGTCAATAAAAAAATTAAATTTTTTAAGATCAAAAAGCATTGCATTCTCCAATTAAACTTTAAATATTTATTTATTCCTGATCTTACACTCAAATACTTTTCCTGTCAATACAGCAACTTTCAATTAATTTTACTTGTATCTCCGTATAAATTGCCTTGCATCAATTATTAACAAGTCAACTTTACTTAAAACTTTATGAAATAATAATATTGTTGCCGCGTTCAACATTTCCTCAAACTTACCAATAAAATTTTTAACAATTATATTAACAATTTTCAAGTGAAAATTTATCATTCATCGTTTTTTTTAGGTCATCTACCAGAACTATATTTTCTTCCTCTTTTTTTATTTTCCCCATTTTTTTGTGACAAAATGAAAACTTGCAGAAAAGTGAAAAAAGTTTATAATTAATTTAACAAAAAAACAAGGAAGAGTGCAGAGTAGACTGTATCAACTCTAGGATACTCGTATGCAAGTTATATAAACATTATATAGTCCGGTTAAATACTTTGCGAAATTTCAATTACACAACTTATTAGACTCTGGATTATTTATATAAGAAAATATAAATTGGATGAGAGCTATTCGACCCTTTGCACTAGACTAACTCATATTTAGATACTTTGGCCGTAAAACTAAACTACTGTTGGCGAAACTTTAGATAACCAGCTTCAGGTTAAGTATAAATAAATCATCATACACAAAGGAAGTTGTGTGGAAGCTACTCGAACCTCTTGAGGAAACTGGCCGGATTTCCATTCCGGCCCTTGCATAAAAACTTGAGTTGTCTTTCGGACGGATGGACAAGCACACATAGCGAGATCGATTTGGTTTTCGATCCAAATCCGATCTATACCTTCGAATCTTTGTTTACCCTCTCTCATTCCCTGCCTTACAAACGTAATGCAAAATTTATTATACCCTTCAACCAATGTTCATACGGGTATTTAAAAGTAATAAACTGCAGATTCTCGCTGTTCTATATATATAATTATTATATACTATTATATAATTTCTTTCTTAACTTTGCCGTTATAATTTCGCAATTTTATTTCTCTGTTGAATGTTGCACTATAATTAACATTAATAGTAATTTTGTTTGTAAATGTAAAAACATTTTTTTTGTGCTTTTGTGCTTCTTTTTCTTTTATTACCCTTCACCGGTAAGAATTTTTCTACATATACCGTTATTTGTCATTCACCGATGGTAAATATTTATGTTCCTTCCAACGTTACAAGCACACAAAAATAATGCAATAATATTTAAAATGAAAATTGCGACTTTATTGAGAGTTGCCGTCTATAAAAATTATTGATTGAACCTGTAGCTAATTTTCCATATTTTAATAAGAGTTAATCAAGAGTCTTAATTTTATTGTAGCACACATTTTTTTAAGTTTTAAATAATCATTTGAAATAAAGTCCATATGAAATTTCAATAGCCTTAACATAAACTTTGAGGCGTCGAAAGAAGAAGTAGAAGCAAATGGTAGTGACGAGCTAGTTGGAATCATAAGCACGGACAACCCGGTCAGCTATTTAAACAAGCCAATCAACTAACTACTAAATGAAAACCATTTGATTTTATAAAGTTTTTGACTAAGTTAAAGTGATGGTATATGAGTCATAAACCAGTCCATTAGGCGTTTGAATCAAATATATTAATTTGAATACGGCTTAGCAAAACACAAAAGAACACGAGCAGCAATATTAGAATAGAATGGGACGAATTAATATTATAGTAGAGACACTTTTAACTTTAAGTGCAGTAACTTTAAATTTGTCCTATTAACTTTAGAAATGACGATACATGGTTTATCGTCATGGCTCTGGGCTAATTTTATAATCTAAACTTATAATTATACCAATATGCCTATAGGTCAAAAGGGAATACTAAATTTGCCATTACGTTTGTGACGCAGAGATAGATTGGAGGTATATATAGAATTAAAGGTATGGATCGGATAAGAATCGATGACCGTTCGTCTGTCCGTCTCTTCGTATTTCCGACGGTCCGTTTGTCCCCACGATAACTCAAAAATTAAAGGAGCTAGGTATTTGAAATTTCACAAATTCGTTTTTATGCAATAGCCGTCATCGCTATTAAAATATCGCTTTCAACTTCCTTTTTTTTATATGAAGACTATCTTTTAAGCCTCTATACCTTTAAAGCCTGGATGCCTGAAATTTTTCCAAAGTAGTTTGGTTTCATTCAAGTTTCTGCAAAATATTGTTGGGATCCTGCAGTGGGTTCGAATAGTTGCCATACAACTTCAAATTTCACATGAGCATTATTATATACATAATAAAGTTCGATGTTTGAAATTTCGTCAACAGTAGTTTTCAGTAGCCAACGTTCGAAGAAGTTCGAAAAGCTGCCTTTCAATTTATATTTTCTTTTGTTCATAACTGAAATCCTAATAGGTTGTGTATATAAAATTTTGCATTACGAGTATCCCAAATTAAAGTCGAATAACCGTAAATTCCAAAGTACAACTTTTAAAGCCAAAGAAAAAACTAACCAACCACCAGATGTATATATCAGTAAAATTTTTACTCTGTTCTATATTAAATTATAAAAATTGCATAACTTTGCAATTTTCAAAGCAAATAAATTAATTTATTACAATTTTTTTTTTTTTAATTTCTTTTTTCCGTCATTTTTCAAAAAAAAATTCATTACAAACAAATATTTGTGTAAGTCTTCCATCTTGTTTTTTTTTTTTTTGTTTGTTATTTATTTTTATATTTTTTCAGCAAATATTGCAACTTGTTACCATCGATTAAGTTCTTCATTTTCTATATTACTTGTATTTTTTTATTAAATTGTCCTTTGAATTTTTGTTGTCTGTTTTCTTTTTTTTTTTGTAAGTTTTTCTTCCGGAAACATAAACTACCGTTCATTATATAGAATAACAGAATAGAACCGTTATATAGCTAAGTAAAAAAAAAAAATGTGTTAATAAACTAAATACGAACGGACACAGGAGTAAAAAGTAAAGAAAACATAAAGAATAGCGGCAAAAATGAATTACAAATAATTTATTTAAAAGCAGAAGAACGGAATAACGGAACAACGCAGTAAAAAGTAGGTTAGGCAAAATAAGTGTTAAGAATTATAACTGATTTAAAAATAAAAAAAAAAAACAAAATAAAAAATTTTTTTAAAAAAGAAAATAAGATTAGAAAAATGTTGCATTTAAATGAAATGAAATGAAATTAACTTAGAATTTATGTTTCCAATTAGAAAATTTTCAAAACGTTTAACAATTTTGTATTTTAAATATTGTAGAATGTCTGTTATTAAATTATAAGTTAATATTACAAATAAAGTAAATTAGGTTGACTTTAAGTTGTTTAAAAAATAAAATTTTATAAATAATTCTTTTTTATTCCTTTTCCACTCTTTCAAAGAGTCACCAAGTCTATTTAGACTAGGCTTCAGATCTTTTAATCGTTATATTCACTTAGCCATCGACTCCTCGGCTGTAGCTATTGTATAAGATTATAAATGTAAATAATATGCGCCATCTATTATCTTACACAAGAGTTATTTATATACAGCTCAAATCTGTTAGGGCCTTATCGGATTACAATAAAATTGAGAAACTCTGGTTTTAACATACTTTTACATGACATTCTCTATGAATCAAACTACTAGTATCCAGGGTCTATCATGTACTGTTCCTGTGTACAGGAATATACAGGATGATTTAGTTTGTTTTAAAAGAAAAAAGAGTTTCAATCAAGTTTTGTTTTTCAAAAACTACTTTAAACTTTTAAACTATTAGGAAATGGAAGATTATTCATATATTAAAGCTAATATTTCATAATCTACTCACTTCCTCAACCAGTATTTCATTAAAACATTTTGTTCAAACGTTATTGATTTTTTATTGAGAAGTCTGTACAAATCCCTGAATCAAAAAAGTCTCAAAAACGGTTCACTATAGACTCCGCCCTTCCTCATACAATAGTTTGGGATATTTTATTTCTTCTATCAGGCTATAACGATATGGTGCCTATATGGGACACTCTGCACATTAATTAATATAAGCTGTAAAAAACAAATGTATCTGTATATATAAATACAACTTATAACTCCAAATGAATCAATTGGATTTCAAGACATTCTTTATGTAATAAGGCGTAATGTAAATTTAGAATACATTAATATCGAACCTAATAAAAAACCTACTTAATTTTATAAACTGGCAAGACAATTGTGTTACATAACATCGACATTTGACATATAAAAAAAAGGTTTAAATTAAACTTTACTCTTCATAATTCCGATTTTTATCAAATTAGTACTCACATAGCCACTTTCAATTGTCACCTCTTATTTTTGATAGCCAATTAAGTTTGATAACTCCAACTATATAAATATAACTTGATATAACTAAAAACTCTTCTCATTTTATATAAGCCCTAAATTTCCTTAATACCCTTTTTTTGAATTCTACACACTTCGAAACTTGCATACTGAAGTGCAACTGTAATAAATGTTCAATATCTCAAAATCATATTCAATGACATTTTTACAAATTTTATTTTTCATTTTTGTATTATTAACTGTTATTTGTTATCTTGTAACGGTTAAATTACATTATGTTATTTAAATTAACACTGATTCTTTATTTTTAATTAATATTCTAAGCAATTTGTATATATACACTGTTATATTACAGTACAGTTATTTATATTCTTCCAAGCTTTCCTATTACTTTGAATTTTATATAAATAAATTTTCCTATCTATATGTACGTATATTTTCTAAATGTCAATTTTATACAATTGCATCATAAATGTGCGCTTGTGTGTATATAGCGCCATTTAAAAATACATCAAAGTCTGAAGTTCATCAAAGTATACTAAAAATTTTTACCTACCTGTTTGTTTGACAATCACATAATGAACGATTTTTTTTCTGAACTTCTTTACTCATCCTTAATTAAAGACGAACACATACATGTATACATATAAAAATATATATATATATATATATATTTTTTATAAAATAAAATTCAAAGAAATTAAATTTATTTGTATAAATATAAGTTAGACATAAACATTAAAATAAAATCATCTAAATATCCTTGATGTATTTTACAATAAGCTGTAGCTAATAGTTGGGAGCATAAATTTGACGTCACTACAATTAAGTTCTGAGTCACAAATCGAAAAAAGTTTTGAAATTAAAAAATTAGTTAGAACTTTGAAAATTGAGGTGAGTCTATTTACTTGTTAACTACTTCTGTATCTGATTAAAAAATGAAATATAAATTGAACACAGATCTTAAAAAACTTCACATTTAAACGCAGTTGCCTGTATGTACAGAGTTTTTACAGGCAACTTCAAAGTTTTCATATTCTTACGCGAACAAGTGTGTAAAATATTTTTTATCATTTACAAAGTTTGCTTCAGGAGATTATTTATTTTCGAGAAACATGTACTTAAGTAGTAGACAAATAGTTTGCTTCTCACCTAACATTATTAGCTATATCATACAGTTTACATGTAAAAACAGATGCGACTAATGAGCTAGACAGTCAGAGCACCTAGAAGTGATTAAATATGGTAAATAACATACGAGATACAACCAAACTTACAAATACTATTAAACGCTGATTTCAAGACGATATTCTTCATAAAATGTACTCAATAATTAACTATTTGTCTAAAGTAGCTACTTAATTTCCACATAAAAATTTCAACATACAATCGATAGACAGCTAATGAAAAGAAAATCCGTAAGTAAAATCCTATGAAAAAAAAAATTTTTAAAATCCAAAACAAAAAATTCTTAGAAAAGTAAATCTCTATTGGATGGAAAATACTACGTTGTAATATTTTTTCTTGTTAATAACAAGATAGGGATTAATAAAAGCTATAGGAAAATCTTAATTAATAAACATTGCATAGAAACGGCCTTGATTTAGACTTTGCAAAAACAAAAATCGTTTCCTCTAATAAGTATTTTAATGGTTTTGTTTGTTTATTTTTACTTATACTTATTCACACTTTTAACTTTAAAAAGAACTTGTAAGAATTAAAGTTTTCAGATAATTTAGTAAAAATATTTCAAGTCTTCAGAATCCTGTACTTTCAAATTAAACTAAGAAAATCCAACCTGGAAAATAAGTGATATTTTCTTTTGTTTCAATAAAATTTGACAATTGACATGTTTCCAAAGATGGGTAATACACAGAGCTTGCATTGACCAAACAGTGATCGGAGACTCCAGGGAAGGCTCATATATTAAAGGATTTGTTTGAAACTATTTTAGTGAACCTATATAAGTTACAGAATTTTAAGTTTTTGAGAACATCTAGTGCCTTAACATCAAGAAATACATCTAGCACTTTTCGCTAAGAACGCTCTCATTCCGCTCTCAACACATAGCTATCTGTCAAACTAATTTAAATGTAGTGAATTAAATGAAAGAGTTTACAATAGACGCAGCCATGTCGCAGTCATTCCGCAGTCATGAAAAAAGTTGTTAAACTTTTAACTTCTTCTCTTTCTTTACGTGTTCAAATGTCAAATAATTGAACTTGAATAAATATTTTTTTATTGAAGAATCAAAAAAAATGTATCAGAATAAAAAATTAATAAAATTATTAATTCTTTTTCTATCTTGGGTTAAATAATATCAAACCATTATTCAAATTAGCTATACAATAAACTTTAAACTATTGATTATTTTTTAATTCATGAAATTTGTAAACAAAACAATGTCAAAAAATGCTGTCATGTACATTTCATTGTAGACACTCCTTTATTGACTACGTAATGAGAGCGAAATGAGAGCGACATGAGAGCGTCATTGTAGATAGGCCATTAGTCTTTATACTTATACGGTTACTGGATTAGTTTCCAGGACTATGTGTTCTTTAAATGAAACTTCTGCACCTTGTATTGAAATCTCTCAACAAATCTTGTTAAAAATTATTCCATAACAATAAAGAGTTTCTTATCTTATATTAATAAAAAACATTAGATAAAATTATGTATGATAAAATAAAAATTGTAATTACTTATTTAATACTTAGTACCTAGTAAAAATAGTAAAAAATTTTTGAAAGATGCTTCAAATAATGATTTTCCTGTAAGAGCTGTTGGCTCGGTGATTGGCACAGTAAATTTCTTTTTAACTATGACATAAATTATAAATTATATTTTTTTTATTAGTTATCTGAACAGGGTTCGAACCCGAAACTATTCGACTATTTAGGTCGAAGTCCTAATCCTTTTATAATCGGTCGTATCCTCCACCTGTTTTTTTGGTTTTTAAAATGTCAAATGTGTTTGTGCAGTTTTTAAAAGTTCAAATGTAAAATATCTCATTTCTTTCTAAGAATAAAAAATACTTAAAAATAATCAAACATGATCCATGATTCCAGTCCTTATTCCACATGCTTCGTTTATTAATCCATGACCTCTTACGGAACTATATATTAATATTTAAGGTCTTATTGTAAAGTTTAGATTTAAAAGTGGTTGGTTTTACTTTGATAAAGTTCAATTTCTCTCAGTAGATGCCGCGCAGCTTCACGGAATCTGTTTCGATATTTTTATATTTTACCGACCCTCGATAAAAAACGCTATCAAAAATATACTAAGAAATTGATCTAAAGTCTTACCAACTCGAGTTCTAGTGGCACTTTGACAATTCCTTATTTTTTTTAACAGGAGTGGCAGTGAAGCCACCCAGAACCTCTGCACGCTGCTCATCTGGGTTGTGTTTAAAACCAAGTTTAACAAACTTTTCAAACTAAACTCATAACTCGAGTTCTTTTGGTACTTTAACAATTTTTTTCTCTTTTTCTTACAAGGGTTGATGGAATGCACCAAAAGCAATCCAGAACCACTGTACGGGGTTCATCTGGATTTTGATGGATTTTAACCAACAAAGCCAATCTCTTTATTAAATCCAAACTTCGAATGGACCTTAAATACATATTTTCGGGATTTAAATCGTGATTGGTAACAGAAATTGCGGATAAGATTTGGGAATTATGGATTAATGGATAAAATAGAGATATAGATAAAAAGTACTTTAAAGCAACGAAACGAGTCCTCAAAATTTAAGAGTCACAGAATAAATATTTGGTCCTGAATCTTTAAAATTATACAAGTTTAAATGATATAGTTACAAAATTATTATAAATATTTTTTTTCTTCTTAATTATCAGTTATAAATAAATCATACTTGTCACACTGCTTTTTAATCTTTCACTCTATTCCAATTATCAGTGTACCATTATATTTTTTTTATCATTTTTTTTATAAAAATCTCTGAATTTCCAAAAAAAAAAAAATACTCTAAAAACTGAATCCGTTTTGTTTTTTTTTTTTTGTATCAAATTTGATTTCCACGTGTTGCCCTTTTTGATTATCACGATGAAAAACACCGTGACATAAATGAAATAAATAAAAAATACCATTATGGATCAATAAATTTTCAATAATATTGCAAAACAAAACAAATAAAAAGTAGAAAGAGAAGACAAACTAAAGAAGAAAATGAATAAGAAATACTCAAAAAAAAAAACTAAAAGAAACAATAGAACAAATGAAATGAATTGTTTAACAGGTTGTCTTTATCTTTTTTCCACGATTCGATTTATTATTTATTGTTAAATTTTTATTGATTGTGCAATTTTCAAAGTTTTTCATTGACAATAATGGCACATACAATAACAAACTGTTATAAATTGTATATTATAATACTTATATATATATATATATATATATATATATATATACAATAACTGTACTATTTAATTGTCTTTCTTGAGAAAATAATGACCATATTAAACTAACGAGGTAAACTTTTGGAGAAAAATGATAGAATAACTTTGAAGCATTTTTTTTATAATAATAATAATTATTTTTACTACTTCTTCGTCTTCTTTAAAAAAAAATATTTGAGTCATGAAGCAATGTTGCCATCTTAGTTCAAAAACGTGTCGAATTATTTGATACTATATTTGAGTTTAAAAACCTCATGTACAAAATTTTATTTAGAAAACTTGATACTTTTGAAAATGGTACAAAAAAAAGGTTACAATAAACAAGACTATGCGAAAGTTCAATAACATATCCTAAAAAATTTTATGAGATCTTAAATGGCGGGTTGACTTAAGTCCTAGCTGCAAAAATCCCCGGAGGATTTATGACTTCACAAACGGAAATATTGAAAATTCAGTATTAAAATAATTGATTATTAACAAAATTAAGTTCCTATTGAGAATGAGGTATATCTACCATTTCCAAAATTAAAATCTTTAACACAAATTTCTAGTTTCGAAAATAATGGGGGTTAAAATATCGGTTTAATTTTAACTCTGTAATGAAAATTTTCTAAAATGTATTCGAAAGCTTAAGAATCCCAAAACTTAAAACTTCAAACAATTTTTTTAAAAAACCATATTTTTTTTTTTTTGTTTTTTTTTTATCTACAACTATTTTTTCGAGTGATAATTCAAACGGAGATTTATGTCACACCACCACATCCTAAACCTCAGTTGAAAACTTCAATTCATAAAATATATAATAAAATATTGATTCATCTGTTGACAGTGGTATCGATTTTTTTTAAGTAAGAAATTTAGAACTGTTCACTTTAAGCAGTTTATTGTACAAAAACTAAAGAAAACGAAGAACAGTGTTGTAGAGTGGACTGCGCCAACTCTGGGATACCCGTATGACCGTAATAGAAATATTATATCACCCGGTTAATTACTTTTGGCAAAATTTCAGACACCCAGCTACCATAGGTATAGAGTAATGCCCATAGTAAAGAAGGAGTTGTATGGCAGCTACTCGAACCCTCTGCAGTAGACCAACCTAATTTTGCAGAAACTTTGGTCATAAAACTAAACTACTATTGGTAAAATTTCAGAGACCCTTTAATAAGAACAAAGTAGTGTTCGTATAAAAAAAGAAGTTGTATGGCAAGTACTCGAGCCCGTGGACCAAAATAGCTGGATTCAAATAGCGATGACGGCTATTGCATAAAAACGAATTTGTGAAAATTTCAAAACCTAGCTCCTTTATTTTTTTGAGTTATCTTGCGGGCGGACACACGGGCTGACGGACATACAAAGCTAATATGTGTTAACAATTTCCAAGTTTCTTTAATTGTCAAAAAGCCACACTTGTACCAAATTTAAAGTCAAACGCCAAATCGTTTTTATTTTAGAACAAAAGAATTATAACGCAGCCCCAACACAGCCCCAAATGGGTTCTGTGTAACAGTAAAATAGTTACCTCGAACTCTAAAACATTTATTTACAAATTTTCATGATGATCGGCAGAGTAAATATGGAGTCTATATGCTACATATACAAACAAACAAACAGACCAACATTTGCTCTTATATAATATAGATTACAACTAAATATTGGGTTTTAATAATATTTTTTCGTAGGTACACATTTATCTATAATTATTCGTTTTTTATTATTTTACAAATAATGCCTAATGGCAACACTAAATTTTAAAATATTTTTTTTTTTTACAATTCCAATGTTAACAATAAAGTGTAATTGCAATCATTTAGGCGCCTGTTTGCTTACCAGAAAGTTAGAAAATTTCACTAATTTGTCAAATTAAGAATTTGTCAATAAAGTTTTTACAAAGTTATTAAGAAAATTGAAATGATTAAATAGAAAATTTATGATGAATTGATACAGAGTTAATGAAAAAAAAAATTTAATATTTATATATATAAGTTAATTATGATTATAGCAAATTGATTGACATTTGACTTATTAAGATAATTTAACAGTTATTATGAGAATTTTAAAGATGTTTTTGGATTTGAAGTATTATGTTTCAAAAAAAATTTATTAAATTAAAAATTAAATTTTAATTGAAATTAAGTGATGACAAATTAAATGAAAAATATAAAATGTATTTCAAATATTTAGTTATAGGATTGCCTAGTAAATTTAACAGGCCCGTACGTTATCTCTTCTGTATTAGAACAAAATCAAAATATAATGAAAATATAAGTCTCCATGAAACTGTTGAAGTGGAAGCAGGTATAAGGTTAATTAGTTTACGGTATTTTGTGTAATTTTTAAAAATATAAATAGGAATATTAAAATTTGTAATATGGCTGGAGATAGTAGTGCCAGACAATAGTAAATATTGCCTGATAATATTAATCCTTTTCCGATTTGACATTTGGACATATTATTAAATTATTGTAATACACTATATTTATACCCGTATGACTATATAGTCCAAGGGTATAATAAATTCGCCATTACGTTTGTGACGCAGAGAAGGAGGGGAGGTAGATATAGACTCAAGTGTATGGATCGGATCAGAATCTCAAAATAAATCGATTTAGCTATGTATGTCCGTCCGTCCGTCATCACGATAACTCAAAAAGTAAAGGAGCTAGGATTTTTAAATTTTCACAAATTCGTTTTTATGCAAAAACCGGAATCGCTATTTAAATCCAGCCATTTTGGTCCACGGGTTCGAGTACCTGCCATACAACTTCTAATTTTATATGAGCATTACTCTATACCTATGGAAGCTGCGTGTCTGAAATTTTGCCAAAAATAGTTTAGTATAATGGCCAAAGTTACTGCAAAATTTCGTAGGTCTACTGCAAAGGGTTCGAGTAGCTGCCATACAACTCCTTCTTTTATATGAGCGTTACTCTACACCTAATAAACCTGAATGTTTGAAATTTTGCCAAAAGTAATTAACCGGATGATATAATGTATATGTAACGGTCATGCGGGTATCCCAGAGTTGACACAGTCTACTCTACTACACTCTTCCTCGTTTTTAATTAGATATGATCCGACCAGGATTTGAACCCGAGACTTTTAGATTGAAATGCTGCTACTTTACCACTGAAACAGTCATATAGCAAAGCTTGTTTTCCTTATTCCTAAATTAAGTTTAATTTTTTCAGAAATATTTTTTAAAAATTCTACATTACATGATTCACACATAATTTGGTATTTTTTTTTTTTTTCAAACTTTTTAGAATCCGGCCTGTGAAACAAATGAGGCAATGGTTATTCCATTTAAAAATTTCAGTATTCAAATAAAGTATTGATATCTATTGTTCTTCCTTCACATCAACATGCAGTAGTTATATATGCATATAAATAACCAAATTTAATTGATTTTCACAAATTAACGAGTAGAATTAGACCATTATATTAGTTGGAAATTTTTTAAAATGTTTGTTTCTAAAGTTTTGCACCTATCCACTCGAACTATCCATTTATTATGTTTGGGTAAATTAAAAAAAAATTTTAAAAATCATTATGAATGAAAAATTGCAACATTCTTTTAAAGTTGTAAAGAATGGCAAAGCCTACACTAACATTGCATTTTCATCAAGTTTTAATTAAATTCATTATATCAGAAATTACTAAACATTTTTTTTTAATTAAATTCTTTGTCAAATAAAAGATATTTGAAATTTTTCAATTCCTCCAATAATCTTTCACTACAAAGAAACTTTGTTGTTATTTATTCGAAAAGATACACAATTTGGTATTCAACAAATAAGAATTTTTAATTCTGCCAATGGATTTCACACTTCTCAAAAAATTAGTGATTTCATTTTTGATGCACCAAATTGCTCTTTGAATGTGCAAATGAGAATAAATTGAAAAGAATGCCAAGTGATTTTCCTTTTTGCATTTTCATTTTCCAAAAGAATTTCCATTTCATTTCATTTCCATATTTTCCCTACCTATTTGCTGTTACAGTCAAATTGTTACGTAAATCACGTGCAAAATCAACTAGAATTAACCTTTTCATTTTATCTTACAATTTTTTTTTACTTTATTGCATAACAAATTTCTATAGTCTGGGATGAATTCATATTTTCCCTCTGCTATAATTTTTTTAATTCTGAACACAATTGAAATATTAATATTTAACAAATGTGTTAATTTAGTTGCATTTTCAATATTATATATTCTCATATAATTGCATTTGATCCAAAGTGTATTAAGATAATCATAATAATGGATTACAATGCAAAATTTTAAACCTATTTTGATATTGTAATTGCACTTGAATACGTTAAAACTCTCAGCTTCTCTGATAGAAAGTATAAGAATAGTAAGTTCTCAGTTAAAATTTAAAAACTATTGAAATATTAATAAACACTAGTTAAAATTATTTAAGATTTGTTGATTTCTAGCTTCGCTAAGGCAAATAAGCAAGGCTGGCATAAATTCAGTACTTTGGTACTTTAGAAATCAAACCAGTACTAGTACTATTAATCAAGTAGCAGTACTAAAGTACTGGTACTAGTTTGAAAAATATTGAGTAAAATATAAGTACTTCTTACTGGTACTTAAAAAAACACAAATTTCAGGAGCAGTTCTAAAAGCAATTACTTTACCAGTACTTAGTAGTAAAGATGAGTACTGCCCTTAAATTTTAGTAAATATTTTTTTCAGTATTAGTAGTACTGGTATTTAAAAAAACGCAAGATTCCTTTTTAACTAAATATTAAAAATATTATGGCAGCCTAAGATCTAATGAATCTTGAACTCAAATTGTAAATACTCGCTCGGATTTGTAACACCTGCACATATTGCTTTATAATGAATCGAAGAATCTTGTGTAAGGACTCGTTTTAATTTTATCCACTTCTTTTCATAAAAAAATGGAGTAAAATTGCATTGTATCTATTGTCATTATAATTTTTTAAGTGAACACAATATGTAAATGGGTTCATCTCTGTCTGTGTCTTAATGTGAAATATTATTATACATTACGTAAATATAATTTTTTAACTTTTGATCTTTAATGCAACGAACGAAATGGGTTTAAAATTTTTATCTTTATGTTTTTATCTTTTTTTTAGCTTTATGGAAACCATGTGTATAAAATGAAAAATCAAATATGAATGCAAGGCAAATTTATTTTTGATTCCAAGGAAGCAACAAATAGGTGAACAGGTAATTTATTTAAAAAAGATGCATCTTAAGTGTAAGATATTAGAAACTGAAGTTAATTGACTATTATGTATATTATGAAGTTAATCTATGACTATTGGACTATTAACCTTTTATCACGTAATAACAATAGCATTTTTTTAACATTAAATTATACCTACATGCAGTTAGTTTATACAACTTAATCCAAATTACGTGCCACATATAAAGAACAAAACTATAAAGCCTCGGTTCCATTTTCAAAAATTATTATTTGATTATGTCAGGGATAAAGAACCATTGTAAGTCAAATTTTATTCGAAAAAACCTCTAGTAGGGACAATTGCTCTCGAATGTTTTAATTGCAACGCTTTCCTATTCAATATGAACTGCTGCATTAATGGCCTAGATTACATTTGCTGACAATTGCGACAAATCAAAGTTTCAGAGTCCACGCTTAGGAAGAAAAATGAAAAAGTAAATTTTGTAACTAAAAATGTTATTAACAAGCAATTACACAATTCTAGTTACATTTACAAATACTTACATTAAAAATGTTGTATAAAATCACTTTATCAAAAGGTTATCTGTCTTATAAGCAACAAAAAGTGCAAAGATTAAAGGGTTAAATATAATAAGATAATGTTAAAGGAAGAAATTGCATTCAAAGTATAAAGTTAAAAAACTACTTAATGGATGCTGATTTTAAATGACACGTTGGAAACATTTCTTTTAATATTTTTTTTTAGAATTTTTTTTTTTTGGGTAAAAGCATTTCTTTAAAAAATTTTTATTTTTAACCTAGATCAAAGGAAACATTGAATATTTAACACTTAACATATAGGATATAGAATAGGAAACACTTAATAAAATTTACCTTAAACTTAAAGTCATTCAAGAAAATATTAAATTTTACATTAATTCTGTTCTATTGAATAAAACTAAAGTGGATCTAAAAATTATTTAAAATTAAAGAAGTCATCGGAACACGAACAGAATGCCACAGAAAATAAAGCCGAATCGGTGAAGAAATGTTAAAGTTGATTATAATATCAGAGTTGCCTCTTTTTTAAGAGTATTTATACATATACAATTTTTCTATTTTACTCCTCTTTAGAGCATGGGGATTAACTTGCTTTCCCTATTATTCTCGACAGTGCAAACTTGACTTGATATCCTCCCAAGTTTTTCCATTTTTGGTTATTTCAGATATTGCTATTCGACGCCAGGAGGTGTTGCATTATGGTTATGTTAGATTCTTTTTTCTCAAATTTTTCCAATCCATCTTCTTTCACTACGTTTTATCTGGCTCGCTGCTGATTTTCCAGCCTCAAGTCGTAGGTCTTTGTTATTTATGCTGTTGCGTCAGAATATTCCGAAAATTCTTCCTTAACATGTGTTCGTAAATACTTAAGCTAGAAGCTTTTGTCCGATGTTATTTGAAGTCAGTCAAATTCCACTGCCCTTATTATTATTTAAACTTTGGTGAGTCATATCTAAGAAACAATTAAGGAAATACGAAAATAAGTGAGAATCTAATGGCAGTGACACTGAAAATTCAACATTAGTATACTAATGAGTGAAGTTGTGCATTTTTCATAATCGTGTGGGGATTATTAACCTTAGCTCTGCATTTACAAAGCTTCCATTAACGTCTCCGTAACTTATATTGAATCTATAAAAACCACAATATGTCTGTGGGCCCGAAAATCTAAACCGCTTTTTCTTAGATATCTGCTAATTTTTATAGGAAAATTAAGAACTAAGCTCTACCCCTCCAGATTCACAGCTAATTTATTTATCATTTCCCTCAAATTTACTTTGAATACAAAACTTTATTTTTAACATTTGTTCAAATATTTTAAATTATTATTATGCTTTGTTATTTCTAACAACATCTTTGCAACATTATAATTACCCCATACTACATATAAAGCAACAATAGGGCTTAAAGGAAAAAAAGCAAGTTAATACACAAAATTAATTTTCTTTTTTAATTCTCATAAAAAAAAAACATTGAAAAAAAAATTAAACTAAAAAAATTTTAAAAGCGTTTTTTCTTTGCCAGAATCACAAAACATTTTGAATAAAAACATACACAATGCAATAATTTTTATCACTGTTTTTATTTTTCGTCCCCATTCAACATATGGAAAATGTTGAAGAAAATTAAACAAAAGTAAAAAAAAAAAAAAGTAAAAAACAAAATGAAAATATAAAATCAGTTACTAAAATTTAATTTAGCAGAGCAGTAACATGAGTTTAATTCAAAATCTACACAATTCAAATTTATATTTATACATTGAAGTAACACTTTTTTAGAATTTGTTCAGGGTATTTAAATTCCCAGAATAGTTGTTTAAGTGCTGATAACTTATCTTTCAGTTCCTTGGGATAAATTACAATAACGAATGAAATTATTTAATATAAGTTATATTTAAAAATGTGCTTAGACCTAAAACAAGTATTAAAGTAACAGCGTTTATGACAAACTTTTTATGTTGGACTTTTGATCATTGAACTCTTCACAAATTTAATGGAACGCTGAATTAAAAAATTATGTTTAACCTCTTCATTTTATGAGCTTTTTGTATCAAAATTCGGTTAGGGCACCTCTGAAACAAAATTTGGCACAAGATTATGTAAAATATAAAATATTGCGTACTTAAAGGCGCAATACAAATTTTCCTAATTAAAGATGGGAGTGTAACAATTTAACACTTTTCTTCATAAATATTAACTGTAGAAATTTAATATGTACGGAAAACTGAACAGATGAAAAACTGATATTTCAATAACGGTAAAAAAAAAAATTTTTCATTTTCATACTTTAATTTTTTAACATACCTATGTATAAAATAAATTTTATGTTGGTAATTGTATGTAACTTGTTTCCTTTAAATATAATTCACATAAAATTTTTTTTATTTATATAATAAATGTAATGATAACTTTTTAAATAAAAATAAAGTTAATTTTTACATAAACAAGTGATGAAAAAAACCAAGGGTTCTTAAAAAAGCACATTTTCAAAATTATATTGTGTTAAAAACTCAGTTTAATTTTGGAAATATATACTATGGGGGAATAGTCACTGCTTACTTATAAAAATAGTAAATTTTTAATTTTTAAGTCCTAACAGCTCTTCAATGGGGAAGGTTACCAAATTTCTCAAGGATCCAATCTCACTCACCACCTCCTCCCTCCCTCCATTTTTTTAGGTTCTAGGAATTAAACCAAAATTTGGAATTTTACTTAGAATTTTACTATCTAAGCAAAAATGGATAAAACTAAGAGACACTTTCTTCAATTTAAAGAACCGCTTTTGAATTTAAGAAAAACATTTAACATATGTTAAAATATAATGTTGGACCTTTAAATTTTGTATATTAATAGAAAAAAATTTGAACAGGTATTCAAGTTACAGGTGCTTAAAAAAAGCCAAATATCAATTTTGGACCCCTTACAGCTCTTAAAAGGGGGGCGCAACAAAAAAATTTTCTTGACCGACTCCTATTAATTTCTGAGGATCTAACATCTCCCAAAATTTCAAGTTTCTAGATTGAGTCGTTCAGAAGTTATGAAGAGCCAAAAATTTTGCAAAACTTAATATTAGATAACGGTAAATTTTAATACCGAATGGTAACCCTATACATTTTAAAAGTTTTAAAAGTTCGTAAAGCTTATAAAAGCAGCTGTCTCTTCCCGTTTTCAGGTTGAAAATATACCTTATAGAACTTTTGTTATAACCATTTAAATATAGGGCTTTTTCCGACTTTGAGGGGCTGTAGCTCCGTAACGGGAGGGGTAATAGAAAAAAGTTTTAACATTAAATTATTTTTATTGCAATACCTACCCGTTGCTGATATTTTTTTGTCAATCGTGCGTAAAAAGGGACGGACGGACGGACAGAGTGAAGCTATATAGGCACATTTTTACAAAATTTTTTGAAAATGTACTAAAAACGAGACAAAAAATATTAAAGAAATGAGAAAGAACATAATAATACTGAAATCTTTTGTAAAAAAAGAAATTCTCAATATAAAATGTGAGTTATATAATATTGTTATAAATTTCGTATTTTCAAATCAGATTTTCTGTACTTTTGTACTAATAATTGTAAATACGTTTATACATTCATATGCTAGAAACTTAAATAATTTCTAAATAACATTTAAATAATTACTTTTTGTTGTGATTATAAATAAAAATATAATTTGAGTTTATTATAAGAGTAAATGTGTAGAATAAAATGTATCTCAAATCTGAAAAAATCAATTATAAATTGTGGTATAAATTTTTGTTAAACTATAAATTCTATACAGATTATACTGGAGTTTCTTAATAGAATGCATTTTAAAATTCAAAACAAGATTAGAGAATCCTCCATTAATAATGCAGTTATATTGTATTACAACTGATGGTATTACAGCCTTCCGATAAATATAGGCATTACCAGAAGACGTTACAAGACAATATGTAACGGCCTTTTTCTCAGGATTACACAATGAGAAATATGAATAAAACAAAGTTAATACTTTTACTACTAGAATTGCAGTAAATGCCTCAAAAATTGATGAATAAAAAGAAATATTTACTTCATAATTTGAAGTATGTGCTTCATATCATTTGAGTTTGAAGCTTATTCTTCAGTGATCGTATCACATGCTACATTTCATATAAATAAAATGAGGCTAATACTTTAATTGTTATTGAGCAAATCTTAAGCCTGCGTTTGCTTGAATTTGGGTTTAAGTGGCTGAATTTATATCTTTTGGCTGTACAAAACTATATAAATCTTGTTAGAGAACATTGAACAGAGATTATAAAGGCATACAGTGGATCACATAAGAAATGTAAGTAGGCAAGCTGACCATTTCCTACGTGAAAATAAAGAAGAAGCGTTGTTCCAAGCGATTAATAAAAAAATAAAAATCTTATGAGATACTTTCTAAGGAGATCCCGAATTGTAAAGTCGTGCAAGTGAAGATTAGATGATATACATCAGACAGGAGTATCTAAAATAATTAAAAAAATAGTGTGTAAGCAATAATGTTAAAAAGTAATACAGCACCTAAACAGACAGAAAAGAAGCTTCAAATTAATAAAACATGCATCAAATTTTGGTTTATAAAAATTTTATTTAAAATTTATTTTAACAATAAAATCATGTTTCTTGTTGCCACAAAAATGGAACGTTCCAAAGTTTTTTAATTAACTAATGCTAAAATCTTACAAAGATCATATGTTAACAATTTTTCAAAACCAATTATAATTCTTCAAACTTACCTTAAAATAAATCATTACGAAACTTGATGCTTCCTAAGCCTTATTCTCTTTATTAAAAAATATTTTAGAACAACACGACGTCATCTTTATAGAACATAAAAATTTTTTTTAAAAATCTTTTTCAAATTTTTAATTTAACTCAGATGATAAGTAAAGATATACAAGTAATATAAAAACCTTTTAATGTCTACGTGTTTTAAATAATATAGGGTATTACATGACATTAAATGAACTCGATTTATTACTGTAATAAATAACAACAGAAAATTCATTTGAACAGATAACATAATACCAAACATCTTTTATTTCAGCTCTACATTTTGTATTCTCTGATTTTCTTTTAAAAAAAATTACAATATAACCCTATTCTTTCATATTCATTTACTATGAAACCTTCATATTACCGTTATTTTAATTCTTATTTGATGCCATGGTTGATGCCATTACCGTTATTTTAATTCTTATTTGATGCCATGGTTGGTATCATGGTTTAAATAGGAAAAATTCATCCCTCTCTGAAAATTCACCCTTCTCACCCTTCATAACACCGTTATTATAATTCTTATTTGGTGCCATGGTTTGTGTCATGATTTAAATAGGAAAAATCCCCCACCCCCCCTCTTTCCCATATTTAATAAATTTTACTATGTGTGACATCAACCATATACTGTAATAATAACACAACAATTCCATATTATTTCTATCTCTCTTTAAAATTAGTTAAAACAAACACATACAAAAAAATGTCAATTCTATTTTATTATATTTTCAATTTTATATTTTGCATATTTATAGGATGAACAGAAAATTGATAATATTTTTTCTCATCTTTTGTTTTTTTCTTTTTCTTGTTTTTTTTTACAGAATTCAACTTTTATTTTCTTAACACAATCTAATATCAACATAGTGAACATAGTAAATGGTGGTTATTGTGAACATCAGGATCAGATAAAATAGAAAAAAAAAACAACAAAAACAAAAAACAAAATAAAAACTGAATATCAAAAGTATAGTAAAAATCATTTACAAATAAAAAAAAAAATTACAGTAACAGACAAATAATAAAAAAAAAAGAAAAAAACTACAACAACAACAACAAATAAAAACAAAAACAAAATTCAATGTAAATTAGATATGAGTAGAGTTGAGGACAGGTGACATCCTTGAAAAGGCTCGTGTTCGGTGATTTATTTTCATTTTCATTTGTTTTTGTTTTTTTTATATTTGGAAAATTCTCTCACATAGCAGAGTTTGTAGCTGTGGTGGTGTGATTTTTTATAACAAATTCATTTTAGTCTTTATTTTGTTTTTAGTTTTTTTTTTTCTTAAATAATAATTTTTTTTTTTTTTTTTGTATTGTTCAAATTGGATTTTTTTTTTTTTAAATATACATATTTACATAAAAATATGTAAATGTAAGCAGACACATGTACAATATACAACAATTTATATTATCTACTGACAAACAAGTAAATATTTATATATATATATATTTTTTTTTTTAAATTTTTATACAAACAGAAATTTTTTATTATCATTATGTTGTTTTTTTTTTGTTTTTTAGTTATTTTTATTTGTAATGCAAGAAATTTTTGAAATGGATGTAAGTTTTGCATTCACGTAGTGCATGATTTAGAGTTGCCAAATGGGTTTGATTTTTGATATATATTCAGTAGTAAATGTTTACTTAAATTAGAAATAAGTAGATAGAAAATCGATGGAAAATGATGCAGTTAATAAAAGACTTATTGTGGCTTGAATATTTAATAATAACTCGGATGGAATTGGCAATAAAGGGATTTTGAGATTATTCTTATATTCAATGATAGCTTTATTTGCTACTTATTTCGCTTAAGTAAAATCGAAATATGCTCCACTTTGTATCAATTGGAATCAAAATCAAATGTTCAGAAAATAATTCTTTTATTGTACAAATCACTTGTTGAATTAAGTATTAGTCCACCATGTATTTACATGAGTATGTACTGGCCTGGCTTATGAAATATAAGGTTATGATATTTGATTCGATTTAATTTGATTCAATTTATAAATCAATATTTCATTTCATTATTTTAAATTTATTATTTGAGCTATTTTTATAACGATTCCCTTTTGTATAAATAGCTCAAATAATAATATAGGTTTAAGAACACGCCTGACTCATGATATATGAGGCTATGATATTTGATTTGGTTTAATTTGATTATATTTATGATATTGAATAATAAATAGAATCAAATAATTCAAACAAGGCGCTTTTGTCTAAATAGCTCAAATAAAAATAATACATATAAT
Source organism: Dolichopus griseipennis (assembly GCA_963082915.1). NCBI lineage: Eukaryota > Metazoa > Arthropoda > Insecta > Diptera > Dolichopodidae > Dolichopus > Dolichopus griseipennis. Next base: position 7,572,539 of record OY720441.1, read on the forward strand.
ACATGTTTAAGGACACTCCTGGCTCATGATATAAGAGGCTATGATTTGAATTTAATTATAATTCAACAGTTCAACGGATTCGCATTTATCGAATTTCGTAAATTAAAAAAAAACAAGCCTTGAAATTAATTATATTTTTAAAAATTTCTTTAAAACTATATTTGACATATCATTTAGGTTCAATAACTTCAGCAACATCGATAAATTCGGTAATTTTACCGTTACAAACCGAATTGCCGAACAAAATTCAATATTCAATACTGCAACGAAAACATAACATGTTTGTAACTGAAAAGCCAATATATAAATATATAGTACTACTTTGTTATATAATCATTCTTTCGGTTAATTCAATGACAAACTGTTTAAAAAGATTTCATTTTACGTTATGTAAATTTTGTACTTTGTCAAGAGTGGGGGTAAATATTTATATCTTATGTCTTGTACACAATGTTGCCAATGTGAAAAGAAAATAACAAAATCCTTTTCATATTATATTTTTTATTTTTGCTTTATTTTTTTTAAGTCCAATTCATATCACTATTAAAGTCTATATAACATCTTTATATTTAAGTCTATTACAAAATAAAATTCAAAAAAAAAAAAAAAATGAGTTTAAATGTAAAAAAATATTTTTTTTTTAGAATTTTACATGTCAAATAATTTATTTACCTTGTCATATTCATGAAAATATACATATACACGCACAATATCAGACAAAATATATAAAGTAAGTTTCATTGTGATAAAATAAATTCCTGGCCTTTAATTTTTAAAGGCATTGCGAACAACGAACAAATACGGCAACCTAACCATTGTTCGATAATTCTTTTAAATATCCTTAATAGCTTTTAATTCACTAGATAAAGTCCTATTTTGTAGGAATTTTCTAAAAACCTAGCTTAACATTAAAAAAACTTAACAACTTATCCAAAAAATTCTAAAAATACTACTGTTGCCCTTTAGATTTAGGCGAATCATATATAAATTCACACATAATTTAATCATAGCCTCATATATTTTATAAGCCATGACTGTACTTATGTATATGTAAATTGTGCATGTATGATTAATATTTAATACATTCTTTCATTACCACCAAGGGTGTCATTTTTTATTTATTTACAAAATGAAACATACATATATGTATGTCATTATGTCAAATAAGTAAAGTTTAGTTGTCCTTTCAAATAATTGAGTTGAAAAGAGAATACCCCAAATTGTTTTTTTTTTTTGTACATTTTTATTGTGTGTGTGTTGAAAGACTTTAAGGAATCTAATTTGATATTTTAAATCTTGGTTTATTTTATTTTATATGTAAAAAAAAGTTAAAAAATGGAATATTGAAGTTTATTTAGAAAATAATTTCTCTTATTTTGGGTCTTTTCTTAAAAAAAAACTCTTTTTGTTAATTTTAATAACATATATGTGAATACAAAGTATAGATACACATATTAAAGCATATGGACTAATATTTAAACTTATGAATTATTTAATTTTTACATAAAAAGTTAAACAGTTCATATTTTATTCTCATATTTATGGTAAAATATTGTTTTAAAATTAGAAATTCTATTTTAAGAGCACAATAGACCTATTAATATTCGTTAAAGTCTATTTAAATGATTCAAATAAAAGGAATTTTTTATTTTTAAGTTTTGTGTGTTATTGTGCTTAAAGCACAGTTAAAAATAATTTAAAAATTAAAATAGATTTTTTTATAAGCTACTTGTTCAACTTGTTTTAATTGTGTTAGGCTGTAAGTGTGTACTAAAGTACTGTCGGTTCTAATATACCTAATTACCAAATATACCTTTAGCACTGACTGTACTTTGGTACAAGAAAGAAGATTAATTTAACGGTACATTTGTATCAAAGGTTCGCTTCTAAAATTTGGTTCAAAAAGGATGTGATTTGTATATGTTAAAGTTGCACAATACCCACCCCAAAAACCACAGCACAGTTTCAATGGGTGGCTTTCGAACTTTCCATTCCCTCGTAGAAATAAAAATGTAATTTTCTTATTATTTGAAATTGCATATTAATAAGTACATAATATACTCTAAATACCTGAATGCCTGAATATATTTAGTAAATATCTGAATTTATACGGTAAATTCTTTATTTTTAACAGTATTGTCTTTGAGTTTAAAGTTAGTTCTGTGTCTGTGAGCTATAAATTTGTAATTTAATTATTTTATAGCAGACTTGTTTATTTCAAGTACTTGTACTAGTGCAATTACCTGTACTACTAACATAACACTCATTACTTTGTCAATTACCAGTATTACTTAGATTTCAATATATACTTATAAAAATTTAAATATAAGCAAAAGAATCAAGTACAAGTACTTGTAATTCCCAGAAAATAATGAAACTCAAAATTTCATTGGGTACCTGGTACTAGGTACAGTAATGTATAAAAGGTAATATACTTGCAACTGTACTTAATTAGCATTTTAATCACTATTATTCAGGTCTGGCATATTAATTTCCATATATACTTATAAAATTTAAGTATAAGCAAAAGAATCAAGTAAAAACACTTGTAATTCCGAGAAAGTAATTAAACTGAAAATTTAATTGTACTTTTTGTACATTGTACTTGGCAAAGTAATGTATAAAAGGTAATAGTACTTACAACTGCACTTAAGTAGCATTTTACTCAGTATTAATCAGGTATACAATTATTTTGAAAACAATGACGTACTATTCGTGCTATGACGTACTGAACTAAGTCAAAAATCAAATAACACATTTTCAATAAGTTTTACTGGGATTTGAACCCGAATTACTTAAAGTTATGAAGAATTTACTTTAATCTCTTAAATATTTCCCCAAATTTTGAAAAACTTAATTAACTCTATTTTTAAAAGACTCCTAGATTTCAATCGATTTTAAAAAATTGAAATAAAACTAAATGCAGTATTTAAATCTGGGGATGTCAATAAAAATTTTCACCCAATTTTCATATGAATTTCTATAAAATTTTCTTTACAAATTTTCATGACCAGTGAAAAGTTTTATTTTTTTTAAACTTTTCCCAAGATATTCATATTCTGATAAAAATTGATTCTTCTTTTAAACATCATTACACATTAAACCATACGTTTCAAATCAATTTTCAGATGATTATTAAAATTTGTATATATGTAAATATATTTATATATGCATAATATTATCAAAATATAATTTTTCTAGTTCATTAGTTTTACATTAGGGATAATGAAATTTTTTTTTCTCACCTTTTTTTTTTGGTTTTTCACCACAGAATGATTTGCACACATTATCATTATTTTTATGTGTATTTGATTTAGATTATATCTACAAAATGTTTCTACCTTTTTTTTACTATATTTTTCCTTTTCTGTTTTTCTGATTTTTAACATTCATAATTTGTTTTTTTTTTGTACTTATGCCACTTTTATTCCACAGCCGCAAATATTTAAATAAAAAAAAAACAAAACAAAAAAGAATAAAAAGAAGAAGAAAAATTATTTTTGATGCCACCACCTATAATTTGGTATTATCAACATTATGGATTTACATACAATATCAACAGATGGCAGCAGTAGTAGCAGCATTAGTAATAATAATAACAATAACAATAATGATAATAATTCTTCAGATTATACAAATCGGACAGCACCTATATATTCAATTAAACCAGATTTCATAACACAATGGTAAGTTATTGAAATATATTTCATTATAATATATTTTAAATATTTATTATATTAAGAACAGGAAGTACCGTTATAATATTAACTATGTATTTATTATATTAAGGATGTACCGTTACATTATTAACTATGTATTTATTACTTTAAAGACAGGATGTACCGTTATAATATCAACTTCGTATTTATTATTTTAAGAACAGGATGTACCGTTATAATATTAACTATGTATTTTAAATTACATTAAGTACAGGATGTACCGTTACTCTAGATTATTCTAATATGTTTATTTACAAATTTCACAAGAGATTTGTAAGATTTTTTTGCATAGTTCTTAGAAAAGAAGATATTATTTATTACCAAACATTATTTCAGATTCAAGTTTTTAAAGAATTGTTCCATGGCATATTTTCGTTAACAGATCCCGAAAGTGTGTTATCTGTTATTTAAAATTTTCACCGACACGAGCATAGAAAGTTGTTTAGAAGCAGAAGCACAAACTATAATACCGAATTAAATTTTTTGTGTAAAAACCCTAAAATTACATTGAAATCTAGTTGCCAAGTCACAATCACACGCTCGTAAACCTCTTCACCTAAGGATTACAAGTATAAATAAACGACCCATAAATAAAAGAATTAATTTGATATATAATCAAATAACTCCAATGAATTGATCCTTACTTATTTTGAAATTGAAAAGACCCGTTCAAATTAACTGAACTAATAATAAAACACCCTATAACATTTTTGTCTAATAGAGTATACAATTATAGCTATGGAATTCAAATCAATATTGAATCAGTAGGTTCTAATTTTAAAATTTATCAATATTAAAAAATATTTCAATTGAGTGCTAATAAATTACAAATTGCAAAACATTTCCTGATTTTAAAATAATTCACCTTTAACATAAATTTATTTAAATTAAAACTTATATAATTAAAATCAACTCAGCAAAAAGATCGTGCATTATTCGATATTGATTTGTTATTTTTCTTCTTCCTGAAATCTTAAGAAATTTTTTAAATTTGTATTTTGGGTTGCGCCTATTAATTTTTTTGCATTTCAAAAGATTCAAAGATTCAAAAAAAAAATTTTAATATAAAAAACACAAAAAAAACGAAACCAAAGAAACGTGCAGAGGCACTTTATATCCAAATGGGATCGTTTATTATTTATTATATAGACAGATTTTTGGTTTTGGGTTTTTGGGAATTCCTCTTCTTTTTTTAGGCCCCAAATGAAATAAACCAACACCACAAAAGATGAATAGATGAAACATTGAAAATTTTCTAATATAATACATATACATACAAACAAGAACAAATGTTTTATTTGTTACGGTATTTATTCAAGTGAATTGCACAATAAATATCCTTAAAATAATAAATTTGAATATTTTTTGTTTTGTTTTCTTGAGCACGTCGTCTTTTTACCAATGTTTAATTTTTTATTAAAATAAAAAAAAAAATGAGTTTTCTCTCTGATGTGTACTTAAAGTTTATTTCAGTTGTGCTTGAATAAGCATTTTATTAAATTTATTTGAAAGTGATAAGAAACAAATATTAATTGTGATGATGTCTATCCAACTTTTCTATCACAATTATTTACTCCCTATAGTAAAAGTCGGAGAGGACAAATAATTCAAATTTCTTTCAGTTCCATTTAATATTTTTTTAACCACACCTGCTACAGAGCTGCAGCCCCATAAGTCCGATATTCAAATAACCGTTACAAAAGTTCTATAAGGGATATTTTTAATCTAGAAGCGCCAAACGATGTTTTCATAGGCTTTATAAATCTATGTAACACAAATGTAGAAGGTGGCTATTCTGCAAAACTAAATTTTTGCAAAATTTTAGATTTCTCATACTCCTAAACGGCTCCTAAAGTTAAAAACTTGATATTTTATGAGAACTTAGATCCTTCGAAACTAGTATGAATTATTGAAGAAAATTTTTTTTGTGACGTTCATTGTTTGTTTAGGTGTCAATAATTAAAATTTTGCTAGATTTAAAAATTCGTAACTTAAACATCAGTCCACTTTGAAGTAAGATACTAAAATTAAAGTCTAAATATTATATTTAAACATGTGTTAAAGGTTTCTCTTAATCTTAAAGGGCTTCCTTAAAATTAACGAAAGTGTCTCTTAATTTTTAATAAATTTTACTTATATTTATAACAAAATTCTGAAAAAAAATCCATATTCCGGTGGAAGTCACAATTTATTTCCCAGAATCTGAAAATTATGGGCGGAGGGAATCACGTTTAGATCCTCGAGAATCATCAGAAGTTTCGTTAGTAAAAATTTCGAAATTTTCCGGATTCAATGGCTATTAAAAATTTCTTATTTTTAAAAATCAGTAACTTAGGCACTTGCGTACATATTTCCAAGGTAAAACGGTAACATTGAAGCTCTAGAATTATATTTAGACACAAGTTAACAGCTTTATTGGGTTTGATATATTGGACTTATATTTTCATTATGGATTTAATTATTGTTTTTCTTTACAAATCCCCATGGTGAACAAAAAGTTAATATGGTAATTATAAATAAATAGAAAGTTTTTAATTTTAGAAGCTGTAATGCCAAATAGCCAAAGGACTATATTTACTATTGTCCTGATACAAATTATAAATAAATAAATTATAATATTATCAATATATTTTCAAATATATTTTTTATCCAAACACACTATGACTCTTTATGTGGTTTTAGCAATGTGTTTTTTTAAAAACCCTTGATTTTTTTCATTCCTTGTTTTATTATAAACGCGTATAAGTAATTGTATTTTCAATTATTTATATATCCTGTGTTTTATTATTATTTATTTGCCAATATTGATTTACTATTTAGAGAAATAAATTTATGTCACGATATTGAAATAATTTACCATTAGAATTTTTAAGTTGTTTCATATTATTATTTTTCACAAAAAATAAAACAACGAATTCACAAGTAATGGTTGATTATATATTTTAAGATTCCATTATGTAAATCATTTCCATATTTAAGTTTTTCATAAATACATTATGAAAAAAAGAATCTTTAAATTTTTATTGATTCTTAGTAATAAGAAGTTTATGCTTTAGATTGACTTGAAATTATGCAAAAGTTTTTTTGAAAAACATGTGTCAGTTATGTTACGAGTTACGACCATTGAATATAATTTGAATATTAAATTGATGTGTCAAATAAATAGTACATTTAATGACTGTTGATTCCTACTTAAAATGAAATCGTATTAAATATTTTTTTATGTTCTCTGCCATTATTTGCAGTTATTATTCAAATCAATTTAAAACCTAAAATATAGAAAAATGTTATTATAAAATTTAATATCATCTATTGATACAGTATATAATATTGTAGTGTGTCCAATTATATTTTGAAGCATTTAAGGACATTTAAATTTTTATCATTAGATACACCATTAGGTAGCGTATATCTTTTGGAATATAATTAAATTTGATTGATGAACACTTCCACTAACATAACATCATCTGATTTATACAAAGGACTTTTATACCCGAATGAACCTAGTTTAAAGGGTATACTAAATTTGCCACAACATTGTTAAAGCTGTAAATGAGGGTTGGAAAAGGGATGTAAATAAGGACTCATGTGAATGAAGAGCATCAGAATTGAAAAGTAAATCAATTTAGTTATGTGTGTATGTTTATCCGTCCATGAACTTGAGAACGTAATAGCAATTTGAGAATACCCCGTTTTAGAACTACATTCATTCGTATATAATAAAACCTGGAATGAAAAAAGTTTTTTTAAATATACTTATGCTTTTTTAAAACACAGCTGGGTCTTAAAATAGTAAAAAATAAATAATTCATGGTCAGTAGATCTTATTAAAATTAAAAGCATCATATTAAAAAAAATATTTTAGAATAAAATAGATTATTATTTTGTTTCAATAATGATCTCTATCTCTCTTACTTATTAACTTTTGGTATATAATCATTTTTATAAAAAGGTTGCTATGTATACATTTTGTTTCAAAGCATTTATTTAGATACAAATTGAAATATTTGTTTCAAACATTATTTAATTTACTGAACATGCTTAAATATGGGCAAAACTTCCGCAAAGGGGTTGTGAGCTATCAAGATGACGTCATCACATAACGGTACTAAATATCTCAAAGTTTCCGATATATACCATTAGTGGCGATGGCGCCATCTAGTGGTCGAAAAATGCATTACAAAATGTTCCTAAGATTTTGTAGCATTTTTATTAAAATGTTATATTTTTCCTGTTAGTCCATAAACTGGAACCAACATCTTACAATATTGTAGGGCATGATATTGTCTTTCATAAACATCTTGTTTCATCTGGATCGGTGCTACCATTTTTGAGATATTGCAATTTAAAGTGAAAATTTAAAAAAAAAAAAAAATCAAACTTTCAAAAAAACTACTATAACTGTGAAATTTTCAAAAACACCCTGTATTATTATTATACCATTAGAAAGGTCTCTTAAAACTCTTTCCAACGGTATATAATAAGTATGGCATATGTTGACAAATAGCCCCACCAGAGAACATAAATGCAAAAATGACGCAACAATTTTATTAAAAAATACATTTTCATACTTTATTTGTCATAAATTTATTTTGCCTTTTTGTTTTCCATTTGAAATATTTATTTTAAAATTTAGAATGTACTTTATAGTTTGATACAATATTGAGTTGGGTTTTGTTTAGAAGATTTTTGAGGTATTTATATGTATGTAAAGTATAATTAGAAAGGACCTTAGAGTTGGTTATAAAATTATACGCTTTTTCCATAATATTTATATACTAAGATTTTGAAGATTGACAGGGTTTTGAGTTGGATATAAAATTACGCTTATACTGTTCCAACAACCTGTATAACGTTTTATTTAGTCCTTTCGTTGGTTGGGCGAACAGGTTGTTCGCATTTGAATGCGAAATAAAGCCATATCATTTTCTAAAATTTTACGAAATAAAGCCATATAGTAAAATTGATACAAATTCTAACACTAAAATGAAAAGAATGGTATAAGAATTCGGATACCTAATTCATTAAAAAAATTAATAAGTTTCTAATTTTTTTAATACACTGTAATAAAACATGTTAAATAATATTATATTTTCATTACGGGGGCTGCCGCCCCCGAACCCCCGCTAACTCAATTATTGAAGCTAGATTTTGAATCCAACACTAAAATGAAAAGAATGGTATAAGAATTCGGATACCTAATTCATTAAAAAAATTAATAAGTTTCTAATTTTTTTAATACACTGTAATATAAATATTTTCATATATTATATTTTCATCTTGATAGCTCACAACCCCTTTGCGGAAGTTTTGCCTTTTACTTTACAACGGAACATAGTGTTAAGTGATAATTCAATTGATATTTGCATTTAGAATAACATTAATATTATTAATTAAAAATGTTAAAAAAGTTATGTGGGGTGAAAAATTAAAATTAAATTTATTAATTAGAATTATGCAATGCAAAAAATTCAAAAATATATTCATATTAATAAATAAGGTTATGTTTATGTAATTTGTTTAAAATTATTATTAGCTGTCAAAATGAAAGAACCTGTAGGTATTTTTTAATACCATATATATATTCTTTGCTAGTATTCCTTTAAAACCTTGATAATATATAAAAAATATTGAAAATTAAAATAGAATTTTATATGAAAAGAAAAAGTAGCTATTAATTTATTTATTTATTTAGTTACACTAGCCCTACCGCAAGCAATGTGATAAGTTAGTAAATCTTCTCTTTTAGAGGTGGTAGTTAAATTTATTTTTATTATGATAAAAACTATTACGATATCAATAATAAATTATATTTTTGTATTAGATATGATCTGATCAGGGTTTAAATCCGAGACTTTTTGATTGAAAAGACATCACTCCAACAACTGAGTTATCGGTCCTATAATTATTAATAATTTGCGTCATATTTCTTAGTTGTCAAGCCTTTAAGAAAGAAGTTATGCTTTCTTTTCACAGTTTAACTACTTGCGTTTTAAAAATATTACCAGGGCGTTGATTCCTGCCATTCAAAAAGATTTTGGATTTAAAAACAAAAAAAAATTATTAGACGAAACATAGATAAAATATGTATTTAATCTAATTCATCTAGGTAATATTAGTAGTATTAGAATTGAATTAAATATTTGCCCAAAGTTGTTAATAGGAGCAAAAAAACGTTTGAAGATATTCTTGCACAAAATACAAAAAAAATAGCATACACTTTTTCAAAAGTCGAAACCCTAGCTATATTTCCAAATTAGAAATCCAAAGCTTACTTCCTAGTTTCTGTGTTGAAACCTAAATTAAACATTTGTATTTAAAAGTGAGCTAGTTTTAAAGAACTCAATTATATAACTGGAGAAATCTTGGACAGATTCCTTGAAAGACTGCTGATTTTACGAAACTCTTTGTTCAATTTTTCTTTCTAACGTGCCCTGTCGAATAATAGAATCTTGGATTGGTTCAAAAATTATTAGCCCTATTAAAATTCAAAAAAATAAAAATCATTATTCAATTTTGAAAATTTTATATGTCATTTATTTGTTATTATTTATTTATTAGATAAATATTATAAAAAGACATATTGAAGAAAGTACTTATGTTTTGATTTATAAATTGGACTAAAATATATATAGAATAGAGATATAGATATAAAAATATAGATTCCAACTGTCATAAAATTTATTCTTCAAATAAAAACCAATAAGAAAAAAGTAGTTATAATTTTAAAATTTGATCTAATCATAAAATAATTGGTTCAAAAATCGTGCATGCACAAAATGTAATAAATTTTTAAATTTTCTATTTGTCTATATATATAATTGAAAAAGTTCTTATTTATTATATTATACTTATTTATATAGAAATTACATCATTTACATTTACTTTACAACTACTTATACAAATATGTACACAGTAGTGAACACAGAATTTTACACAGCGTATGTAAATATTTATACACGTGAATGTTAATTTTTTCTATTATTGTTGTTGTAATTCATTTGAACAGCAATTTAAATTTATATTTTTAAATAAGTTGATATTAAACAGACGAACAACTTCAAAAACGACCTGTTGTTTTGGAAAAAAAAATTCAATAGAATGAACATAAATATACAGTGTGGAGCAAAATTTTATCAACATTTTTAACTGTATTCTTTTACTAAACATATTCCCTTTTTAAGAATACACTAATAAGATTTATAAAATACAACCTAATTTGGTATTACGTTTTATAATTTACTCATCAAAAAGCTGGAAATAATTTTTCAATTTCTACAAACCAAGTTCGAAGTAATCGTATTGAGTAATCGTTCATTAAAAGTGTTAGGTAATCATTTTAAATTGTTTTTGAAAACAACAGTAAGGGATGGGCTTGTAATACAAATGCACTGTTTTATTTTGAGGATTAAAATTAGTAAAGGAAGATTAGACAGGAGGGTGAAAGAAATTGAGGAATATTAAAAAAAGGAATCTGTAGAAAGGAGTTATATGTAAAGTTAAAAAGGGGAAAATTACCAAAAAACAATTTTACATGTGTAACATACAATAACTTAATAAAATGTTGAAGAACGACTAAAATGGATTATTGATACTTTAGTATTTCTTGGTACTTAATTACTGGAAAATACTTAAGTACCAAAAAATAATTACAAAAGTAATTAAACTCAAAATTTGATTACTTTTTGAGAATTGAGGGTATTTTTACTTAATTCCTTCAACTATACTTTGAATTTTGTAAGTATCGAAATCTAAGTAATACTGGTACTTAAAAAAGTAATGAGTATCAGTATAAGTTGTACATTAAGCAGTAATTTTATAAATTATATTATAAAGAAGAAGTAGGAAAATAATGCATCATCTTCAAATCGCTTGTACACCTTAAGTTTGAAAGTACAAATTTACCATAAAACCATAGGTTTTAAATAAAAAAATTTTTCATTATTTTTGACAACACTGTGAATAAACCAGAATTTGATACAATATATGAATGCCTGCCTGCGTATCCTGTGGAGTGAATCTATGTTTTCTATTTAAAATAAATTTTATTTATAATTTTTTTGTCTTTTTTTTTTAATATTAATTTTATAGCGTCACATTTAAATGTTATGACGTGAATTAATATCCTTGGAAATGTTTTCTTTTCATTTTTCTTATTTTTTCTTTTTTTTTACTTTTGTCCTTTTTTTATTGTTTGAAAGGGATGAAATAACTGTAATTTTATAGGAAACTAGCTAATACCCGGTGCGCGTTGCTGCGCCTCTTAATGGTTAAATTGAAGTTGATAATACAGCAAAAAGTTAACACAAAAATTACCCACGGTTTACACACGTAAATTTAAAAATGTATGAAAGCAATCTTTTTAAAACGATTTTTCTAGGATTATTCTAGTAATTTTTGAAACTTTCTGTAATTCAAAGCAGTACAAACTATTTTCCAAAATTTGACGTAATTTACTTCCAAAAAATTTTTTTTGACCAAACGTAGAACCGACTGTTAACAGACTCAACTCTATTTTCAAGTTGCTTCACACATATAAAATTTGAGGTCAACCGGTCAAATCGTTTCTAATTTAGAGTAAAATAACCAAAAAATTAATAAAAAGCTGTTGGGCCGCAATGGGTTAATGGAACTCAACAACATTTTTTTAGGGCTTTCTTTTAAGCCAAAGCAGAATTTCGAAAAATCGGACAAAATTTGGACCCAAAATTTTTTTTGACCACCCGTCGGCCCGACATCTGTTTACAAATTCCAAAACTGTTAATAGTGTCAACTCAATTCTCACAGGGGAGCACGTATACAAAATTTGAAGAAAATCGGTCAAACCGTGTCTAATTTAGAGTAAAGTATTGAAAAAACCTATAAAAAGCTGTTGGGCCGACTCAATAAAATTTGTTTTGGGGTTTTCTTTTTAGCCAAAGCAGAATTTCATAAAATGGGACAAAATTTGAACCCAAAATTTTTTTTGACCACCCCTCGGCCCGACATGGGTTAACAAATTCCAAAACTGTTAATACTGTCAACTCAATTCTCAAGGAGCATCACGTATACAAAATTTGAAGAAAATCGGTCAAACCGTTTCTACTTTAGAGTTAAGTATTGAAAAAACCTATAAAAAGCTGTTGGGCCGCAATGGGTTAATGGAACTCAACAAAAATTTTTTTGGGGCTTTCTTTTAAACCAAAGCAGAATTTCGTAAAATCGGACAAAGTTTGGACCCAAAATTTTTTTTGACCACCCGTCGCCCCGACATGGGTTAACAAATTCCAAAACTGTTAATAGTGTCTACTCAATTCTCAAAGAGCATCACGTATACAAAATTTGAAGTCAATCGGTCAAACCGTTTTCATTTTAGAACAAAGAAGTTTAAATACTTGCACCACAGCCCCAACTTGGCGGTCCGTTAGAGCAAAATTTTTGGGCCACGATTTCTTTCCGTACCCAAAAACCCCTATATACAAATTTTCATGAAAATCGGCTGGGCAGTTTAGGAGTCTATTCGCTACAAACAAACAAACAAACAAACAAACATTCCTTTTTATATATATAGACTAGCTAATACCCGGTGCGCGTTGCTGCGCCTCTTAATGGTTAAATTGAAGTTGATAATACAGCAAAAAGTTAACACAAAAAGTACACACGGTTAACACATGTAAATTTTAATATGTATGAAAGCAATCTTTTTAAAAAGATTTTTCTAGGATTATTCTAGTAATTTTTGAAACTTTCTGTAATTCAAAGCCGTACAAACTACTTTCCAAAATTTAACGTAATTTACTTCCAAAAAAATTTTTTTGACTAACCGTAGGACCGACTGTTAACAGGCTTAACTCCATTTTCAAGTTGCTTCACAAAGCTGTTGGGCCGCAATGGGTTAATGGAACTTAACAAAATTTATTTTGGGGCTTTCTTGAAAGCCAAAGCAGAATTTCGTAAAATCGGACAAAATTTGGATCAAAATTTTTTTTGACCACCCGTCGGCCCGACATGGGTTAACAAATTCCAAAAATTTTAATAGTGTCAACCCAATTCTCAAGGAGCATCACGTATGCAAAATTTGAAGTCAATTGGTCAAACAGTTTCGAATTTAGAGTAAAGTATTGAAAAAACCTATAAAAAGCTGTTGGGCCGCAATGGGTTAATGGAACTCAACAAAATTTTTTTTGGGGCTTTCTTTTAAGCCAAAGCAGAATTTCGTAAAATCGGACAAAATTTGGACCCAAAATTTTTTTTGACCACCCGTCGGCCCGACATGGGTTAACAAATTCCAAAATTCTTAATATTGTCTACTCAATTCTCAAAGAGCATCACGTATACAAAATTTGAAGTCAATCGGTCAAACCGTTTTCATTTTAGAACAAAAAAGTTTAAATACTTGCACCACAGCCCCAACTTGGCGGTCCGTTAGAGCAAAATTTTTGGGCCACGATTTCCTTCCGAACCCAAAAACCTCTATATACAAATTTTCATGAAAATCGGCTGGGCAGTTTAGGAGTCTATTCGCTACAAACAAACAAACAAACAAACAAACAAACAAACAAACAAACTTTCATTTTTATATATATAGATGATCATTTTTAGCACATTTTCAAAAAATTTTGTAAAAATGTGCCTATATAGCTTCACTCTGTCCGTCCGTCCGTCCGTCCGTCCGTCCCTTTTTACCTACGATTGACTAAAAAATATCAGAAATGGGTAGGTTTTGCAATAAAAATAATTTAATGTTAAAACTTTTTTTTGTAGCCCCCCCCCGTTACGGAGCTACAGCCCCACAAAGTCAAAAAAAGCCCCATATTTAAACAGTTATAATTAGAGTTCTATAAGGTATATTTCCAACCTGAAAACGGTAATAGACAGCTGTTCTTATAAGCTTTACAAATTTTTAAAAACCAATTGTATAGGGTTACCATACGGTACTAAAATTTACCGTTATTCAAAACTAAGTTTTACAAAATTTTTGGTCCCTCATAACTTCGGAACGGCTAAATCTAGAAACTTGAAATTTTGGGAGAAGTTAGATCCTTAGAAATAAGTAAGAGTCAGTTAACAAATTTTTTTTGTCACGCCCCCTCTTTAGGAGCTGTAAGGGGTCGAAAATTGAAATTTTGCTAAAAATTTAGCTTTTAAACACCTATAACTTGAATACCAGTTAAAATTTTTTTTTATTTGTATACAAAATTGAAAGCTCCAAAACGAAGGTTTCAATAAGTGTCAAAGGTTTTTCTTAATTTTGACTTTGTCCGTCCGTCCGTATGTTTACAAAAACTTTTACACCGTTTGAAATAGAGTAAAGAAATTTTAACCACGGGTAGATATTACAAAAAAAATAATTTCGTAGAAGAATTTTTTTCTGTAGCCCCACCCGTTACGGAGCTACAGCCCTTCAAAGTTGGAAAAAGCCCTATTTTCAAATTATTATAACATGAGTTTTGTTAAGTGTATTTTCAATCTGAAAACGGAAAAAGATAGCTGGTTTTATAAACTTCACAAAAATATAAGGCTAAAATGTATAGGGTTACCATACGGTACTAAAATTTACCATTAAGCTAAACTCAACTTTTGCAAAATTTTTGGCCCCATATATCTTCTAAACGGTTCAACCTAGGGTCTTGAAATTTTGGGAGAAGTTAGGTCCTCCAAAATTAGTAGGAGTCGGTTAACAAAATCTTTTTGTCACGCCCCCTGTTTAGGAGCTATAAGGGCTCGAAAATTTAAATTTTGCTATTTTCAACCACCTGTAACTTTAACACCTGTTCAAATTTTTTTTTACAAATATGCAAAATTTATAGCTGCAGTATTATATTGTAACATACGTTAAAGGTTTTTCTTAAATTTGAAAGGGTCTCTTTAAATTGAAGAAATTTTTTCTTAGTCTTAACCATTTTTGGTTTGATAATAATATTCTAGGTAAAATTCCAAATTTTATTGGAGTTCAAAATTGATTTCCTAGAACCGAAAAAAATGGAAGGGTGAGGAAAGGAGGGGGTGGGCAGATCCATCATAAGTTTGCTAAGCAAAAATTTGGGAACCTTCCCAATTGAAGGGCTACTAGGTCCTCAAAATTAAAACTTTTATGTTCTTATAAAACAATAACTTATTCACCATTGTAAGTTTTTCCAAAATTAAACGTTAACATTGAAGCTCCAACATTATATTTTGCACTTATTAACAGGATTTCTTGAGTGCATTGGGGTTATATTCTAAGTAATTCACTATTAGTCATATAATTAATTATTAATGAAATAACAAAATTATAATATTATCATAATATATATTTTTATAAAAATACATGATAAAATACTCAGTAAGAAACCGTATATAATTTTGAAAATGTGCTTTTTAAAAACCCTTGGTTTTTTCCCCTCACTTGTTTTAACTTATTTCAAATAAAACAAAATAAAAGTAAACAATAGGTGACATGAAATGGTGTTCACAATCACTGTTTTAAGGGGTTTTAAAATTTATTTTATAAACCATTTTCTTGGAATTTTCCAAGGGATCTAAAAGACAGGTTCTTTTTACAAAAATATATTAAATAATTTTCTTTAAATGTAATTGTTTTATATATTTTTAATGGTTTTTTATTATTGATATAAAATCAGGGTATTCACATCTTTTGTAATAAAATAAAAATGGTAATTTTTTAATATAGTTATGATTACGTCTGCCTTTTTGATTGCTACACTATTAAAACAATAAAAGGTGTTTTAGAAACAACAATGAGATACAAGAATAGGGAGGGTTATAAAAAAGGACTAAAAAACAATAAAATTAAATAAAAAGGATTAATTTTATTGTTTGGTTGTAGGTTGTAACAAAATAATATTTTATTAAAATAAAAAAGTGAAGAACAAGCATTTATTGGTACGTGCTAGAAATTTATTTTAAAAAGTTGATATTAAAATTGTACGTGCAAAAGGTTTTGTTGAATAATTGTAAAAAAAAGTTTAATTTAAGATTATTTAATTAAAAAATTATTTACATATTTTAATTTTTGAAGCATTGTTCTATTTGTTAGTATTCGACAAAAATGTTGTTTCACATTTATAGTGTTTTCGAAGCACTCTTTCAAAATTATATTGGGTTTCATACTGTGTTTTGGTTAAAAAACATATATTTCTAAAAATAAGTTGGTAATATTATAATTTAGTTATTTCATCAATCCATTATTAATCATGAGTAATAATCATATCAATACTTACAATATAATCTGAATGTACTCAAGAAAACCTGTTAATAAGTGTCGAAATATAATGTTGGAGCTTCAATGTTAACGTTTAACTTTCTGGGTCTTTTAACTTTTCCAAAAATTTCAAGTGTTGAGCTTGAAGCGTTCAGAAGTTGTGTAGGGTCAAAAAGTTTTGCAAAAATTGAGTTTTGGATAATGGTAAATTTTGGAACCATACGGCAACCCAATGCATTTACTTTCTAAAAATTTAATTTATAAAGCTTATAAAAGCAACTGTCTTTTACCGTTTTCAGCTTGAAAAAATGCCCGTAACAAGAGTTACTTGTTATAACTGTTTAAATAAAGGGCTTTTTCCAACTATGTACAGCTCTGTAACGGATGGGGTTACAAAAAAAAGTATTAAAATTAAATTATTAATTGCAGTACCTACCCTTTATTAACGGACGGACGGACGGACGGCGAGAGTGAAACTATACAGACACATTTTTTTCGAAATTTTGAAAAATGTGCTAAAAATAAGTTTTACTAATTCAATTTCCATATGAAGTAATCGTGAGCTGCAATTTCGAAATTTGAAAATATAACTTACATAGTCATGGTTTGATCAGCTACGCTAGGTGCGGCCTCGGCGACTGCGGGCACATCAAGCGCTTACGCTGGCGTGTCTGTTAGACAAAATTTATAAGTCTTATGAATACAATAAAAAGTTAAGGATTTTATGGACGCTATGGGATAAATTGTTAAACAAATCTGAGTTGAGCTAGTACACATTTTCTAACTTAATTCATAATCTTAATAACTTAAAAAATTTAAAAACTTAAAAATAAATAACAACATGTCTTCACATTCAGAGTATTACGCTTTTTCCAGCATTTTTATAAATATTCTGGAAAAATCGGCAATCCTGGCTTTGGAACCAACTATAAGGAAAGATTTTAGAGGTGACTTACAAAACAGATTTATTGTACAGGCCGAATTTCGAGAGCCTTAGATTTGCACAACAATCTAGTTTACTTTACAGTGTCGCGAACCTAATGGCAAATTCAACTATGTTCGTACCGGTATAAAACGAATAATAAAAAAACTAAGATAAAGATCTTCGTATGATATTCACATTATGCATTTTTGAAAGTATTATGCGACCTCTTCTTCTTTTAAAAACGCTTGAAAATTTTTTCAAATTTTAATAAAATGTTCTCGAATTAATTCCATTTACCAGATCTATTTGGTTTTTTTTTTAAAATAAAATTTTATCTAGAAAAAAAAAACAAGTTCTCATAATTAAAACTGAAACCCCAGATAAATTGACCCAATTCACAAAAAAAAACCACAAAATAAATTGAACATAAAATTGGACTGGTATTTTATTTTTTTTTTCTCTTTCTATCATTTACTCTTTCTTTCACATTTTTTTTTCATTCTTCAATTCTTTATAAATTCCTCATTTTTTAATCATTAATCGTATTTTTTTTTTTCAACTTTCAAGCTTCTTTTTTTGTAAATTTGCTTTCATCTTTTTAAACTTATCAACTTCCTTTTGTTGTACAACTTGCTTTTCTCTTTCTTTATTCATATTCTTTTTTTTAATTTTGTGTTTTTTTTCTAAATTCCACCTCTTACCACAGAAAATAAAAAAGTAAAAATAAAAACAAAATATAAAAGTCAAAACAGTTTACCGTTTCAAAAAAAAAAAAAATAAAATAAAAATGGCTGAAAAAGAAAGGGAAAGTATAGATTTTGCAAAGAAAATAAGAAAAAATCGAAAAAGAAGAATTTTAGTTAAAAAAGTACCCAATAATCGAAAAAAAAACTGCTCTGGATCGAAATGAATGATTCTAATGAAGCGATATGCGAACGGTATACGAAAAATATTTTTATTTTATTTTCTCCATTTTTTAATAAAAATAACGGAACTTAATGATAAGAAGGGGCAATCTTATATTTTAGGACTGTGCTACATCTAAAATGTAAAAGTGTTTATTGGATTAACAATATTTTGCTCTAACGGACCGCCTAGTTAGGGCTGTGGTTCAAGTATTTAAATGTTTTTGTTCTAAAATAAACAAACAGTTTGACAGATTGATGCGTTGACTTCTTTGCAAATCACAATTCGACTACAAATTTTTATATACTTGTTGCTTTATGACAATGGTTGAGTCTATTAACAGCCTTGGAATTTGTTAAGCCTTACCTATTGGCACGACGTTTTTTTAAAAAAATTTTGGAAACAAATTATATCCAATTTTACGAAGTACTTCTTTGTCTCAAAAGAAAGTTTTTAATTATATTTTACACCATGTGTAACTTTTGTCTTCATTTTTATCAATAACACCAACTACATTTACAAGTCTTTTAAGAGACACAGCATTGCGCACCGGGTCTTCGCTAGTCTAATAAAAAGATAAACATTTTAACTTTTAGCATCGCTTTGACACTTTAATAGAATACATTAAACCAAATGCGTTTTAATACAAGGCATCACTTGAAGTACCGCAATGCCTAGTGTCCCAGTGAGACTGACGCATTTTTATATCGCGTTGATATTCAACTGACTTTTTTTCTTGCGTCTTTAATTATTATTTCAGGCAGTTTACACATAAAATTTAGATTTGGTTGTTTTCTAATACAAAAACCATTTTACCATCATTTTATATAAAGAGCGACGCTTAAGCAGATTTAGAAACGACTTTAGAACTAACACAAGAGGTAGCGCACATACTGCGTGATTACCTAAAAAACTATTTCTGATTATTTTGTTAAATATTTTAAAAACAAATTATGTAATTGTTAATAAATTTAGATTGCAAACATAATACTTTTGTAAAACTTCTATACCTTGATCTGCATTTGATCTTACTCTTCACTTATTGTTTAATTAACTCCACTCAATGGTTTTATATTTTCCAGTTTATTCGATTTTTTCAATAATTTTTACTTGTGTGCCTTTTGCTTCAATGTTTCAGAAATTGATTCAGAAGCAGCTGAATATCGTTTTCTTTTTTAATGGCTATGGGATCGAAGACCCTGATGGTTTTGAGTTTGAAGGGTATTATAAAGGTATCATCTAAAAATACTTCAGAAACAGTTAATCTCAAAACTTATTATTTTATTATATTGAACAATCATATATTTCCTCTTAAAAAGTTCAAGTAAATGAACTGTGATGAAATGAAATAAAAAAAAATTTAAAATAAAAATAAGATTGCCCAATTAAATATGCGATCGTCATTAAGAGAAAAAAAAAACAAACTTCCAAGTTTCTTTCTTTTTTTTTATACTTTAAATACAAATACCATGATAACAAGATTTAATGGAGTGCTATAAACGACTAAAAATTTCAACAATTTGTGGAAAATTTCACAGCAGCTCCACAACCATTCACACAACCACATTTCTTAATACTAACTTTTGTTTTTGTTATTAATATTATTATACTTATACTCCTTTTTCCTCTTCCTCTGCTGCTTCTTGAGCCTGCCTGCTGTGCGATTCATGCTGATACAATTTAAAAAAAAAAAATACTGAAAAAAAGAAAATAATATTAAAGGGGTTTTAAATATTGTTTACTTAAGAATTATTTCAGCAACATTGATTAAGGCACAACACAACAAATAACGACAACAATGCGAAGAAGACGTTGTTCAATAAAAATATAAGAATGCTATGAAATTCCATGATGAATAAAAAGACGATATCTTTTGTGTTGTGATTTGTTTTCATTTTTTTGTTGGGTTCCCTGATTTTATTATTGAAATTCAATAAAAAAAAAAACAGCGTTGATATCGATCAATAACCTAGAAAGAAAATCATAATAAAAATATGGAAAATAAAGAGATCCTTTAAAAAACAAATTTAAAATTTACAAATTTTTATAATTTTTCCAAAATCTTGTAATACAATAAGAAAGTTACCATGTTCATATTTTAAAGTGAAACTAAATTATTAAATTTTGTCAAAAATTGCTTATTTTAAACCAAATCCGTTGAGCTGAGGATTTTCGTACAAAAATAACGGTATTTGCAACTGTTAAATTTAGCTATTCGTCATTATCCTCCACAACGTCTCAAACCAGCATTGAATACACTTCCAAGAGAAGACTTATCAAGAATCCTAACTAACACTTCCCATATTTCTTTAATAATGAATTTTTGTTTTCTAAGGAACCTTGGCAGTACGTGACTCTGTAATAATACAACTACCACTATGGTAGCTCAAAAGTTAAGATGGAACAGGAACATATGACGGAATATTTTATTTTAATTAAGGATTTAATCCAAAAATTTAGTAAAAATGAAAGTGTACTTCTCTATTTAATTTTTATAAACCGTATGAATTTGTTGAAATCTATATGGTAATTAATGGCAAATGATTATGAAATGGAATTAGACGTGATAATGAAATTTTGACGACTTAGTAAAAAATTAGATGGGTCTTACACTAGCTGTTACACTAGAAAGGTTTTTTTTTTTTTTTTTTTTTTTTTTTATTTTTTATTTTCTTTTCCATTTTCTTTGGAAAATTGCCTACAAATTATTTATAGTAGAGGAAAGCGGCTTCAACATTTCGACAGTAAAGATGGTATTTTGGTTTTTGATATTATTAATATTTAAAAAAACAAATAGCTCTTATCATTCTTATCCATAAAGCTGTACTGGATGCTTTAGCATTTTTTTTTTACTAGGAGTAGGAAATAGCTTTAAAAAGGCTACAGGAAAACTAATCTCCCTAGTTTGCATCGAACAAAGCTTGGTTTAGTAGATAGGAAATGTAGAATTCATGTGACTTGGAATAGCACTAGATGTGAATAGTTTTTGAATCAAACATCTTTTGCAGCTTAACAATTTTATTCATTTTACGAAAATTTTACGTCTATTTTTTGTCTTAGAATATTTGATTTTAAATTTTTTAATTAACTGATATCTTAAATCAAAATCATGTTATTAAGGTACTGTTCTTAATGGAGGAATTTTATTTGTGATTTCTTAAAAGCTGTACTGGATGCTTTAGCATTTTTTTTTTCCTAGGAGTAGGAAATAGCTTTAAAAAGGCTACAGAAAAACTAATCTCCCCAGTTCACATCGAACGAAGCTTGGTTTAGTAGATAAGGAATGTAGAATTCAAGTAACTTGGAATAGCAAAAGATGTGAATGATTTTTGAATCAAACATCTTTTGCAGCTCAACAATTTCATTAATTTTACGAAAATTTTACGTCTATTTTATATCTTAGAATATTTGATTTTAAATTTTTTAATTAACTGACATCTTAAATCAAAATCATGTTATTATAATCACTGTTCTTAATGGAGGAATTTTATTTGTGGTTTCTTGAAAGTGTCTTTTCAACTCACCGACCATTTCTTCAATTTTTTATGTAAAAAGTTTTTTGAGTTGACGAATTTTTAAAAGTTGTCTAGGTTAAATGTTTAATCTGGTTCCACTGAGAAGTCCTGCAGACTGAACAAAGGATCAATTTCAAGTTTTTCATTACTTACCCATTTTTGGATTGCAAAGCAGGAAATCATTATAGTGGATCATTATCAATTAGTAACTATTACACTTTTTTGGATTGCAAACGTATAAATCAACTATAGTATAAATTATCAATCAGCAACTCTTCTTCGCATATATATGGCAACTCTATTTTTTTGAAAAATTACTCAAAATTTATTATCCTTTATATATTTACATCTTTTCTTTAATAGACAACAGATTAAGGACCACTTCATCAAAACCAAAAATAAAAATGGTAAATTGGATAGAATTTTTTTTTTGCCTTATTTTGTTCAATTTGTTTTTTTTTTTTTTGATTTTTTATTTAGGTTCAGGCTCGGTTGGAAATATAATTATGGGTCTTGATGTGGGTTAAACTAAGAAAATTATTTTATCTTCGTTTTTTCTCCAACATAATCAACAAGGACAGAAAAAGAAAACAAACAAAATAATTCTGTTTTTAGTAGACCTTGTGTCCCGAAAAAAAAATTAGAAGAACAAAATCAATCTCGTAAAAAAAAGGAAACTAGACATAGGATCAACGAAATGAAGAATGAAGGCAATGATATTGTTAGAATCTCTTTAAAGTTAACAAAATTTTTAAATATATTTTTTTTTTCTTCAAATTTTCCACTTTATTTCCGTTTTTATAAATCACTTCCGTTTCTATTTAAAATTTAATTGAAAAAGACCAATGAAATATACAAAAGCAAACAAGGACAGCAGATAGCAACAGGATTCAGGTATACCTGAAATTTTTCTAACAAATTTAAAAAAAATTTAAAACCTACTGTTTACATTTCGATTTCTTTAATTTTTTTGTATTACTTTCAAATAAAAAGAAAATATTTTTTTTTGTAAGGAAAAAGGATTTTATTCGAAAATAAAAAGGACGATCTTAAATGAATGAAAAAAATTATTAAATGGGTTTTTTCTTAAAGTTAGAAAGAGATGAATTGTTATTGGAAAATAATTGGGTCATTACGTTACAATTAAAAATTGTACATAAATATTTATTAATGGAAAGTAGGAGGAGAATCTAGTTAAGTCCTTAGAAATTAAGGAAGTCAATTTGATTGTTTGATTTCTGGGGTACTTAAAACTGTTTGAAAACAGGATGTAGAGTGAATTTTTTTAATTATAATTTGTGTAGTTTGTTTTAATTACTACTAAAAATTTGGTTAATGGTATGATGCTCAAATATTAATAATTTCTCGGAAGCTATTAATATTGTTTTTGAAAGTCAAAAAATACTTTAGAATTTTAAAGGGTTTTTAAAGTCACGTAAAAAAATTTAAAAGAAATTTAACAAATTTTTATATTTATAATGTTTTCTATAAAGATTTTTCTGAAAAAAACAGATGATGAACTTGAGCTCTTTAGCTTGGAGATTAATCATAGATGAAGTTATGTAAATTTTTATGAACGTAATAGCGTATACGAAACAAGCATCTAATGTATTAGTTCCTAATTAATAATAGTAGTACATAATAAAGTTTTAAAAGAAATAAACAGCGTTCGCATGCCCCATAATATCCCTCTTCATCAGTTAAGAACTTTAAGATAGTCAATAATTCCAAATCCCTTATCCAAAAATTTTCAATACCAATTCTCAATTGGAACTGTGTATTTGAAGTAAGCTTTTTAGCCTAAGTTTGATTTTAAAAAAAGTCTCGGGAATTCTTAGGCCTACTTTCGATACTTTCTGCAAACCTTTGCTAGAGTAAAAAAACGGTAATTAGGATTTTAGCATAAATACAGAACTTTCCTTTTGCGTTCAAATTTTTTTCAATTTCAATTGCTATTAAATGTTTGTAACAACAAATATGATAAACGTGCCATATAGTTGAATTCGACTTTTATCTTGATCCTCAAGCCTTGCCTGTGCTATCTTTTATTTGAAATACTCTTATCATGTTTCTAAGAGGTTTTATGAGAGCGACTACTTGTAAGTATAAGAGTTATATAATAGTAAAATTTTTACATGTCTTCTACTAAATAATGCATTAGAAAAAAAAAATATTTAAGGAATGCTCATTAGTAAAAGTTATATTTACGTTACACCAATAGCTATTTATAGCTAATAATAATGACTAGTGATACATTTCCTAAACCACGGCCGTAGCCATCCGATCTCATGATCACTTGTATTTCACATGCTAATTATTAATTTTCCCAAAAAGTACACGCGGATAGTTGCAGCAGAATCTTGCCTTTTATTATAATTGATTTAACTAAACTATTCTAAAAAAAATATGCTATGTTCATCACAGAACCAACTGGTCTTGCAGGAAAATCATAATGTGAAATATCTTTCAAAGGTTGTTTACTATTGCATACGTTTAACAATTTTTACCAAAGTTGTCGCTTAATAATTATTTTAATCGTACGTAAGTTTATCTAACGGTATTTATTTATTTAAGATAAACAAACTCTTGATTGCGGTTATAATTTCCAACAAAGTTTTTGAAAGATCATTATGAACTGAAATATACTTAAAAATTTTTTAAGCTGTCAAAGGGTAATTTTTTTCTAGCCTGAATTTTGCAATGCGTTATAAACAATATGCGTCATCAGTAGAGCAAATCTAAAAATTGTATTCCTGCAAGTAATTTAAAAATTTGGACATATTAAATTTAGACTTTCGACATCAAATCCACAAAATTTTTTTAAAATTTAATTAAAGAACACAGTTCGTCGGATCAAGAAACTTTCCATGGCAAAGTTGTAGCTCTTTATTTGTTTAACAACTTTTATGCAATAAGTTTTGGTTTACGAAATATTTTTGGAAAAGCTGAAAAACTACCTTATGGACTTTGGGGTTTCCCGATTTTCTCCAAAAGCTTATCAATTCAAGATACTATAGTATCAAAATCTTATATACGAAAATTGAAAACATTCTGTTCAGCCGTTTAGGTTGTTCACATGTATACAGACACAAACACAGACGGACATCATTTAAAAAACACGTTTTATTGGTTTCTGTACATCGATGTAATGCATATATTCAAAAACCTAAGAATCGAATTTTTGCTGCGAAAACAGTGCCTATCGTGTATTATATTTCATATAAGCCGCTACTAAAAAATATTGTTACTTTTTTTAAATTTAACCGCTTTCCTTATAAAACACTAAACATTTCCAATTCTGATAACAATACAATGACTTTATCAATGCGCTAGAATATCAATTCAGTTTTAATAAGGTTCATTTGATTCTATATAATAATATAAAATTTTTGTTTAAAATGAGATTCAGATCCTTCTCTATAAAAATAAAAAAAAATTCCTTAAAATTTAAATAAAAAAATATTCTTATTTAAAATTAAAACAGAATTATTCCTTAAAAAACTTTAATATTCCTTGATTTTAAATTTTTTATTTTAAAAAGTTAAGTATTCATACTAAAAATATTTTATTTTATTTAATTCTTCTTCTTCTTCTTCTTCTGTTTCATCTTAAAATTCAGATATGAATTTTAAAGTTTACTGCAATTTTTACTACAGTTTTGTGTTATCAGTCTGTCTTATAGCTCTATCTCTGTCCTGTCTTTCTTTTCTTTTTATTGAACAAAAAGTAAACAATTAGGAAAAAAAAACAAGAAAAATAAAACATTTTTTTCTTCTCCCTAATAAATATTTGACCAAAGTAAACAAACATTTTATTAAGTAAATATCTTTTCTCTCTTTTTGTTTTTTTTTTTCAATAAATATTCATAAGAAAAATGAAAGAAAAATGTAAAACAAAAAATATTCAGCAAACATATTAAAAAAGGACGAAACGAATAATGTTATTTATTTTATTTCTTTTTTTGTCTCTTTCTATCTTAATTTTTTTGTTTTTTATTTGACCCCTATACAAAAAAAAATATTTAGGATTCATCATTTTTTTGTTTTTTGAAAAAAAAAAGAAATAGACAGGATAGCAAAATTGTATATATTTAAGGATTCTTGTTTAAAGTTGTTGTTGTAATGTCCTGTTTTTGACAAATCAAAACAAATTTTATTTTGATTTTGTTATTTTTTTGTACTTTCCAATTAGGAAGATCAACGAATGATCAAATAGGAAGATCTCGTTTCTTAAAATCTCGTTTTATCAAATTATTACTCAGAAAGTAGCAATTTTAATTAAGAAAGCGTAAATTATAATTCAGATTAATCAATTTAAATTCAGAAAGCGTCAACTGTACAATCGGAAACCATCGACGAAAATCTCAACAGCATATACAAATGCAATTAACTTAGGCCTATACAAATCCATTACATTAATAAATAATGTGATCGTTTTTTAAATACCATTAAAGCTTCTGAATTACGATTTATACTTTCTGAATTAAAATTGATTAATCTGAATTACAAATGATACTTTCTGAATTAAAATTGAGTAATCTGAATTACAATTGATACTTTCTGAATTAAAATTGATTAATCTGAACTGAATTGATAATTACTGAATTACCCTTGGTATAGGTGTAAAAATAACTGAAGCCTACAAATTTAAATAAAACCAACCAAATATGTTTTGAATAACTTGCAACAAAATTGGAAATTAAATAAAATAAAAGTTTCCGTAGCCTGCACTGGTTTTTTCTAATAACTAATTCACTTGTTTCGTATGATCAATGTTTAAAATGTTTTATTTCATAGTGACCGGAACGGATTTCCGTAAAACCAAAACAAAAAAATTGTTGAGACCTAATTAAAAAATTAGGCATATGTTATTAATTCTCAAAAAAATTGTCACTAAATATGTTGAAAGCTTTAGTAATACCCAGGCCTATTATTACAGTTAACTTTAATAAAATCAAATTTCACTCAATTATTATGTTATAATTATCACTCAATATGTCACTCGATCAAAGCGCTTCTAAATAACATTGAAACGACAAAATATTGTAATAAATACAAACAAATTCCAAAACTTCGGTTCAACAGCTAGTTTGTTTTAAAGATCGCCGCACAAGAACAAAGTTGAAAGTAATTTTTTTGTCTTATAACGAGGATCGAACTCAGATCTGTTTACACCCGAAGCCACTTCGCTAACCACTGTACCATACAATTCTTATGAAATTATGGTCAGATTTCTAATATAAATGTATCACTAACTTATACAATGAAAAATAAACCAATAGACACAGGCAAGTTAATATAAAAGTTTATAATAAAGGGTAAACCTTTCACGAAGCAAAGTGGTTCAAAAGTAATTCTTCTGCCGAAAAGAGTTTGACGAACCGTAATCAAACATTACTAAGAACATATAAAATTAATATATATTGAAAGTATGGAGTCAATACTTGGGTTCTAAACTCTGAAACTCTACATCAATGAACATTTGCATTAACTTTGATATATCAAGATAATTAAGATCGATTTTACGGTTGTTTTATAATTAACATCTTAAAATTAACATCTTTCTTCTACATATATATCTAGAATATATTCAATATTCTCCATCCCCCATAATCCAACAATTCCAATTAACCTCTACCACAATTCCAAAACCCTTCCATATGACAATCTCTGTAACAAAACTGTACATTTGTATTAAAGGTTCCTTCCTTCTTTGGTATGGTTATGGTGTGTTAAAGTTGCAGACTACACAAAGGAACACCGCGAAGTTCCAATGGAATGCCTTTCGATGCTTTCAATTCCCTCAAAAAAAAAAACTTAGTATAATGCCCTTTTTTCAAAATAAATTAAATTCATAATTACCTAAAATGGCAGCTCCCGAGTTAGAAGCGATTTTGTAATTGGATTTTACAATGAGATTTTAAGACACGAGCAACTGTACACAACCCATTTAAATGATTCCAGCTCTGTTCTGATTTAGATAAATTAAAAATCAATGAACAATCATTTTCTTCTAAGACATTAAAATCATATATGAGCAATCAAATTTTTTGTTATAAATGTTTATTTATATTTTATCTATTCTGTTGAATGTTGAATGTTGATTGAAGAATTGTTGATTGTTTGTTAACCAAAATAATAAAATATTCTATATAGTAAGAAAAAAAATAAATTACAAAAAAAAAACAAAATCACAAAATAATACCAAATAATTAAATTAATTGTTATTTAATATTCTTCCAACAATAAAAAAAATAAAAACTTTGAAAGCTAAAGTAAATTTCAATAAAGTAAAAATTGAATAATGATAAATTAAATTTTGGATCAAATATTAGACACTGAATAATCATGGATAGATAAAGAATCAATATATTGAATTATATGTAAAGGAATTCTAACTAGACTTAACAAAGGAATACTTGTACTATTATTGGGTCTTACTAAAGCAAAGACTTTTAGATTTAATGTAAATTGTAAGATAAGTAGGTTTAATTTTTATATTTAGGTTCAATGAAAGTCTCATTTACCTTTATATATTTAACCAACATGATATGAATTTATCTTTTGATCTGAAGAACACTATATTTAATAATAATAACGTTATCACTGTGTAAGTTATATGATACCTTCTAGATTCTTGAATACTTTGTTCGATTCAGCTCTTATGGTAAAGCACAAAATACTCCGGAAAATAGTTTAATATCTCATATATTCTACCACAATGAGGAGTACATTAAAAAGACTTTGCTCAACAGGTTTCATTGCCCCTTAGCATTTCATCTTTGAAGATCAAAAAGGTTACATCCAAAACCAAAACCATGTCCCGCTATTATATCACTATAATAGAAGGGCTACATGCAAGGTTATAGATTTTCATCCGGGCAATATTAACGGAGTAAATTTAAAATATGATATGTCTATACCAGAAAAAGACAAATCATTAAACAAAAACTATTGGTAGTTAGATAATCCCAATTAATTTACGTTAAGTAATATATTCAATACATTTTTAGCTAGGTTAAGCATTTTAAGTTAGACTAAGGTTTTATATTAAAAAAAAAAAAAACAGAAATTTGGTTTTAATACTCTGAATTTCCCAAAAATGAATATTAAAAAAAAATTGCTAAATTGCAATACTACTTAGATATTTAGGAATAAAATAATTAATAAAATTAAAAATAAAAACTATAGGTTAAAAGTTTAATAAAAAAAAAAATATTTAATACTGAACAATTAATGGAAAAATTAATCCTACCAAAACCTGTAGGAGATGGTCTAGGATATTGTAAATTATCAAAAAAATTTAAAAAACAAAGTTCAGTTAAGAGCCTTTAAACCATATATAAGCAAACATTCGATCGAATGCATCTAAAACAAGGCTTCAACTTAAATATCACTTTTCTGAAGAATCTACAAGATGAAGTATAAATTTTGTTCGATATAATTAGAATACAGTTCAAACCCAGGTCAGATCATATCTAATAAAAAAATATCGTAAAAATGTAGAGTTATATGGTACTTTAAAATGAAATTTAATTGGAATATACAAATAATAATAACTCAAGGCAATAGCTGGCGCACATTTACATATTTGTAATCTTATACAACAACCAAGTAATCAACGGTTAAGTGAATATAATGATTAAATAAACTGAAAGAGAGTTCAAATATACTTGCTGAATTAAAACCACCCCATAATCTTACATTCCGCTTAATCCACCACAGCTTGACGTCAAATCTTAATTTTCTAAAGACGTAATACGAACTCAATGCTTAAGCATAGTTTTTATTAAAAAAATATTAAAAAAGTGAAATTTCATTCAAACCTCAGTTTTAGACTGCTACTTACAATTTCTAATTATTAATTAAAACATAAACAAACAAATACAATAAAGCCTTTCAGCATTCTAAAGTTCTCTTTCTATTAATTTTGTATATGAATTAAAAGTTATGATAAACTGTTTCAAAATGCGAAATAAATTTAATTGTAATGTGTTCAATTTGTACATTAAAAAATTAATTAATTTCTAACTCTTAAATGATTTTGAACTCCATTTGTACTTTTTGGTGCAGGGTTATTACTCCCAGGTTCATAAATCCTTTAGAAACTTTTAGTTGAGAGAGGGATATAAGGACCTTGGACTCATTTAGTATAACATAAGTCCCTAAGGAACCTTTGACTCACTTCAAAATATTTACGTGGGACATAAGTCCCTTGATAAGTGGTGTATGAGTTTCTTTTTAAAAATGTAGTTCATATGTCAAATTATTATTCTTTTCTTAAGTTTGGAAAAAGCGAAAGAAATTAAAGTAGATTTAACGTTACTCTTGATTTTTTCTTTAATAAAAATTCAATCAATTAACTTTAGCCTTTGTTCATATGGTGGTAAGATAATGGGATTCGACCATCACAAGTTGCGTAAGGCAGATCTAAGAAAATTTTGTTGTATTGCCTCAATCCTATTAATGTGTACCATATAAAATGGAGACCAAACTTGACTAGCGCATCAAGATATCAATACAAATTTATTTACATTAAGCTGTAAGCAGTTATTAAAGCACCAAAGTTAAAGTTTTGAAGATCATTCTGTATAAGAATGGTGTCATTGTAAGATGTAATTTTTTTAAAAAGTTTCATATCATCAGCGTAAACTTGGAACTCGCAATTAGAAGTGATAGAAGAAATATAATTTACGAATAGGATAATTAATATTGTTTTTAATATTTACTAATAACTTTTAAGTTCAGAACTGTATAAGGGAGTTATGGCCCACCACTCTGAGTCAAAACTTCTAAAGCCATAAGTCCTTTAGAGAATAATGGCTCATTGCTATAAGTCTTACGTCCCTTAGGGACTTACAAATGAGTCATAAGTCCCTAAGGGAATTCAGAACTTTATAGTTATGACCCTTCACCGTAAATTTTACCGTAAAAAAATGATTTAAATTTAATTTTAAAAGTTTTTCTTAGCTATTGTAAGAGAACAACTTCCTGAGTCTTAAAAATACCTGAAAAAAAGATAATTAAAACTTTTAAACATTTTTCAAAATCAAAAACAACAACAATTATACAATTTCTATATGTTATTTTTCAAATTCTCATATTTGTATTTTTTTAAAGTTTATACGTTTGTGTTACGTGTACATTATTTATGACATAGTACCTATGTGTAGTAAAATAATATTTATTGGCTGTTGTATCTGCAAGACCATTAATCATAACAGATATACACATTGAATAAAAAAACATTATTAGACTTTTTACTTTTATCATACAGTGTTTCCTTGTAGAAAAATCGAAAAATGAAAAATACGAAAAAATTCGAACATAATGAAAACAAATAAAACAGCATTGAACTTTTTAAAATACAGATGGCGTATACTGAGAAAAACAAAGGAAAATAAATAAAACAAAAAAGTTCCAGTGAAAAACACAATAAAACATTAAAGTGAGTTTTTTCTTAAATCTAGAATTCATAAATTAAAGAATTTCAAAAAAAAAATCGAATGAACCTAGAAGGGGAAAAAAAAAATTCTGAAAAATTGTTTTAATTCGTATTTGAACAAATTTGCCTTTAATTTAATTGGATATAATGTGCTTTTAATTAAAAATTTAACACTTGTTCATTGAAAGTAATTTAAATAAAATTTAAATTTGTGTAGCGCCTGAAGATATGCAATTTTGAGCAAGTGTTTAAAAAATTTATATACAGATTCCAGTATAGGTAATTGTTTAATATACGATCCGAATCCAATTCTCTTGAAGAATGAGACTCTATGAATAGAAAAGCAATAACAAACTAAAAATCTTATTTGAGACGAGCTGGATACGGGATTTTGTTCAATAATCGAGATATACAGCTTTAAAAGTATTTTTTATAAAAAGATCTTCTAACTTCTACACTGCTTGTCCTAAAGCTATGCAATGAATTATATTTTTATAAAAGAAATCACAAGCTTTATTTAATTTAAAAAATTTCTTATGTTGTTCTTATGCTGAACAATAATAAAGTTATGAAGGTATGCAGTGATTTAAGAGATAATTTGTATTTAAACTAATTATTAAATTCTTAAGGACTTAATCCCGTAAAGAAGAATGGTGCACGGGTATATTAAAATTAACGTAACGAATTGAAGAAGTATTCATATTCTTAGATTGAATTCTAAATTTAGCTACAAGGCCATTCGTGTTTCCATCGGTCCATTCCATTAATAACTCAAAAACTAATAAAGCGAGAGTCACGAAGTTCAAACTTAATATATATTAAACTATATTTAGATTTTTAGGTTAGGTTAGTTAGGTTTTCGGTTGAGATCCATACACAGTTTCGCATAGCTTCCGAACAACGAACCAAATCATCATTCTCGTTCTTTTAAAATATTAGTCTTGCATTAATTGCAAAGTTTCATTATATCATTCAAGCTATATAAAATTTCCTTTGGTATTCCTGTTCGGATCGGATAAGAATCGCTACAGAACGCATCAGAAAAATAAATCGATCTAGCTATGTATGTCCATCCGTCCATTTACAAGATAACTCAAAAACTAAAGAAGTTAGGACTGTAATTTTCACAAATAGGTTTATATGCAATAGCCATGGCAAGTTGCGTAAGGCATCGTTATCGTTATTTAAATCCAACCAGTTTGCTAAACATGTTCGCTTAGCTGACATACAACCTCTTTTTTTATATGAGTATTCTTCTATACTAGCTGTTGGCCCGTCACAGAATGACGGAAGGTCAGTTGAAAGAAGAACTTTTTCTAATTAAGAACTATTTCTAATTTAATTACATATATTACATAAACATATATTATATATCAATACCATTTTCTTAAATAAAATGGTAACCGTTGCATTCTACGTAATACAGACTATGCTTCAATTCTAGTTATGTACAAAAAAAACAAAAACTTATATGTTGTTGTATCTAAAAATTTGAAGATGAATAATTTATTTAGTCTACCTTTTTTATGTTTTGAATTTGATAAAATTTTGGGGCTGTTAGTTCAAATCCCTTCTTGGTGAAATGTTTTTTTAATTTCAATTAATATTTTTTTTTTTATTCAATTACGTACTTTTTAAAATTAAGTTCGATAAATTTGTGTTAATAAGAGATGTGAAATAGATTTATTTTGTTTCAATAATGATTTATTTCTCCAACTATTAATGTTTTGTATATACATTTTTAAAAAATGTTGTTATACATTCTATATTGTTTCCTTTGTTTAGATTCAAATCAAAATACTTGTTTGAAGGCTAACCGTTCTATAATGTACTTATTCAACATGCTAAATAATGTATCTATTTATATGTACGTGAAATTGTATTAAATAAATGTTGATTTTTGAATTGAGTTTTGCATTATCAAATGCAAATTATAAATTTTATTTGAAATTTTTTTAATATACCTAACCCTAACTAAGTTTAAAATCTATTTTGTCTGGTTTTTATGGTGCATTGAACTCAGAGGTATTGTATACCTGAACCCACTTTCCCAACCGTCAGTTGTTACATAATTTTTTTCCATTTTAACTTTTAAATAGATAAATAATTAAAAAGTTATGAAGGAAGGGATGAGAGATAGATGAGGTAGAGTTGAGAGCGAGATGAGGGGAAACTTTGAAATTACTTTAATACATTTCTTGGTTTCCCATACATTGGGCTTTCGCCCTTATTTCAGATATTTACTGAAAATTATTAAGAACAACTACACAAATGTTCCTGTGAAGCATTGTCTTCTTAATTTTTATTGACAAAATGTCTTACTATATATTTAAAATTTCCAGAAAATCTTCTGTGATTTTTAAAACTGAAATGAAATTTTTCATAAACTAATAAGTAAATTTTATTTCAAAAAAAAATTTTTTTTTTTTTATTAAAAATAAATAAAATATTTTTTGGCCTGCTTATGATAATTTATGATATTTTATTTTCTAAAATAAAACACATCCAACAAAACGTCAATATTTTATTTTTTTATAATTGAACACATCCAACAAAACACATTTAATTGAATGCGTTTGTTACACCTCATTCTAGACAAATATATTAATAATAATAATAATAATAATAAATAATAATAATAATAATACTCATATCTAATGTCGAAGTTGTTTAATTAAGAAGTTTAATGTTTTAAATAAAATAACTTTAGCTTTAAGGGGTGGGAAGCGCCCTACTTTATGGTGTGGTCGAATTGTATAAAACCCAAATTCCACTTGTACTAAATAGACACAATTAAAGGAAATGTTGAATTTTCTAAAAATAACTAAATAATAAATGAAAGTTCAAATTTATAATATCCAATAATCAAAAGAAATATACGTTTTATTGGAAAAATGGTGGTGGAAAATTTAGATGCTTAAAAAATTATCTGAATGAATAAATGAATGAAAATATAAATAAAGTTTAGATCATAACTTTCAAAATATTTACAATAAAGCCAGGTGGTACCAATACAGTTTTTCTAGGAAAGTTGGAAAAAAAAAAAATTAAAAATTTCCAAAAGGATTTTCAAAAAGAAACTTTAAATCAATAAAATTTTATAAATTTTTTAGAAAAAAAAATGGTTATTTAAGAAAATTTAAAATAAAAATAAAATTAATAGAAAGGTCAATAAAATAATTAAAATTTATTACCTACAGATTTTGATTTAATTTTTTATATTGATTATGAGAAAATAAAACACATCCTAAAAGTATGCAATGTGGGTAGGATTATGCAATCTACATAAATTTCTTTCATTCGTGTTCCACAGAATTTTTATTATTGTGTTTTTTTTTTGTTCAAAAAATTTTTCCATCAAAATAATTTTGATAATTTTTTTGCATATTTTTAGGAGACTTTATAATTGAACACATCCAACAAAACACATTTAATTGAATGCGTTTGTTACACCTCATTCTAGACAAATATATTAATAAATAATAATTTTTAATATCGCTGGATGTTTGAAATTTTACCAAAAGTAGTTCAGTTTTAAGTGTTTGCAATTTTGTCAACAGTAGTTAATCTTAACGTCTGAATACAGCAAAATCAGGGCAGTGCAAGATAGAGCTGCCATACAACTTATTTACTCTTTCATACCTAACTCAAGGTTCAATAAATTGAGTATTTAAAAGTACTTCGAAAGTACTTAACCGGATGATAAAATGTCTATTTTACGCTCATACGGGATGAGAAATCATTGAGATGATACAGTCTACTCTACCATACCCTTCATCGTTTTCCTGTAATTGAAAAATTAATATTATTAAAACATGTTCATTTGTTTTTATAACAACTAACATTAGAATAATCACAAGAATATTGAGCTTATATAAAATATATTTTGTGCTATCAATTTAAGTGAAATACTCAAAATTACATTAAATGGGATCATTTTATAAATTTCCAAAAAATTTACAAATGTAAAATTACATTTGTGCGTGATTTTGTGAAAAACTTAATGACAGACTGATTAGAATGTTGCTATAATTATATTTTGACATCAATCAATGGAAACAGTAGAAGCTCCATATAAAAACCTCGTCAATATTATTAAGTTTAATGAACTTCCGAAATTGAAGTTTTGTCTAATATGATTTTGTGGATGCACTGTGAACTAACAGCATTGAAGTACAAAGCGGAAATATTCAATTCTATTAAATTTTCAGTATTGCCATACTCTTACATTTGAAAATACACAATAAAATGAAAATAAACCAAATGTTTATAAATTATAAT
The DNA here is from genome assembly GCA_963082915.1 of Dolichopus griseipennis. NCBI lineage: Eukaryota > Metazoa > Arthropoda > Insecta > Diptera > Dolichopodidae > Dolichopus > Dolichopus griseipennis. Next base: position 7,608,512 of record OY720441.1, read on the forward strand.
TTATGACATTTATAAAATTAACATACAATAAAAATTATCCATTAAAATTTCACATAAATAATTCAAAAAACCTCAATTTTTGTAATTTCAACATTTTTGAGTTATTTTTCCTAATTTTAAAATAATGAATTCAAAACAGAAATAAATATTTTAACAAATAATTTTAAAAATTTTTCGGTAAATTTAAATTAAAACACGCAAAAATTTTTTTTAAAAATAATATTTATTTTGTTAATTTAAAAATTCTAAACATTGAAAATTTTTTCATTGAAATTTATTTAATTGCAAGATAAATATTCAATACACTTTTAAAGCAATAATAATTGGCAACATTTTTGGGGAATTTCAGAAAAGTGTGTAATATAACTGTCTTATAACTGTACTTGGTTAGAATATTTATATTTATATGAGACACATAATATTATGAATTTAGAAGGCTTTTAGTGTTGAATTCCAAATCAAACTATTCGTTTTTAGCAAATTTTGTAAAATAATAATTTCATGGAAGAACTTTTTGCTGTTGCCTCATCCGTTATGGAGCTGCAGTCCAAAAGGCTGAAAAAGAGCTAAATTAAAATTGTTATTACAAGAGTTTAAGTCTATTTTCAATCTAAAAACGATAAAAGACAGTTTCTTCTATTGAAAGGGATACCATATCGTACTAAAATTCACCGTTATGCAAAACTCAATTTTTGGAAAATTTTTGACCTCTCATATCTTCTGAACGGCTCAATCTAAAGAACGGCTTAATCTGAAATTTTTCGAGAAATTAGATCGTCAGAAATTATATTTTGTTATGTGCTAAAGATCTTTCTTAAATTTAAGGGGGATCCTTAAAATTGATTAAAGTGACTCTTAGTCTTGACTATTTTTGCTTATAGAATAAAATTCTAAAAAAAAGTCACCACATCAAGTCACTAAAACCCAACAATTTTGGAAGGAGTAGGTGGAGGTAGATCCCCGAGAATCATTATAAGTTGGCTTTAGTAAAAATTCGGGAACCTTCCATATTCAAGAGCTATTAGGACTTAAAATATCTCATTTTAATGTTTGTAAAATCAGTAACTTAGTCACCAGTAAATATATTCCCAAAATTAAACTCAGTATAAACCCTATATAATTTTGAAATATGATTTTTTAAAAAGCCTGGGTTCTTTTATCACATGTTTTTATAGATTGTTTATAAATAAATATGCAAGGTCAAGCTCTAATAATCAAGTTAAATAGAGTCAAATGCTATAGTTTATTTAAAAACAAATTTGTGATTGTTAACTCAATTTAAAACATACTTCATTATTTTAAAGACATCGAACCAATGTCCAGACATTGTACCACTTCATTAAGATCAATTGTAATAAAAATATAGTTTAGTTATCCAAAATATACCAACTTTCATTGCAACCTTCCAGGGTTGTAAATGAAGGACTCACCTGGCAAACTCAACTCATCACTCAAAATTAGCGTTTATTGGGATTTCTAATTATTTTAATAGACTCAACATTTAAGTTAAAAATTTGAGCATATTACAATCCTGTTTCCAATATTGCAGACAAATTTGTGGGTCAAACTCGTTTGTTAATTAGCAAATAAATAAAAACCTCATTATTATAAAACAACTATTAAATTTCTACTAAATAATTTGCATTCCATTAAATTTAAATAAACAACACATTGAAATAAATTATAAATATTTAAAATTCATGCTAATGTAAATAAATATTTATATTATTTCAATTTTAATTTATTTAACTAATTTATTATTTGTTGAATTTTTTTATTGAATCCTATATGAAATGTTTTATTAAATAAAATCATAAATACAATTACGTCATAAATACATTTCTAAAGCGGTTGAAATCTAAAGAATTTTTATGAATGACCTGCCCAAATAATTTTGATAATTACATATACATTATAATTTTCTAAATTATTAATTTTCTACTTAATTAATATAACCTATTTAATTGCATACCTATTTATTATATATATATACAAATGTAAATAAATATACAAAAGTTTTTTGTATATCCATTCATATCCAATGGGAATTTTTTGCAAAATTTTCCAAATCCAAAAAAGCAAAACTAAAGAATCATTTAACTAATCAATGATCATTTTCATTATTTCGATTTTAATTTTCTGAAAATTCTATTATTATTATTTTTTATTTTTCCAATTTTAATTTTCATTTCAATTTATTTAATTCCCAATATGCATCATCATAATAACCCTTAACATTTTTCTTCGTATTTGCAAAAAACTATTGATTTAAAAAAAAAAAAACATTTCCTTTCAATGAATCAATTTTTTGTATTAATTTTATTTGAATAGAGAATAATGAGTAACAGGGATGGATTAAGGGATGATTTGGGGGCCTTAGGAATGACTTCATGGGAAATGAAGCCTTATAAAGAAGTCATATGTTTTATTATTTTGGGAAAATAACTAGAACAATTGAAGAATGGCGGGTGTGACCCCTATATAAACGAAACTTTATTGAGTCAGAGATCAAATGCTCAATTAGACATGTAAACTATTCTTTATATAGGAGGAAGAATTTCACAATTGAATTAATATATTATCGGGTTTATTTCATTTATTATTTTTCTTTATTTAGATTTTAATTTCTATAGAAAACCCTTAATTCTAAAAAGTGCAGCATAAGGCTTTTCCAAAGGTTTTTTTTAAGGTCCGTTAAACTTTGTATTAAACGATGAAGTACACCATCACCTTACTTGATTTTAAATTAAGAATATTTTGGCTTTAAATGATACTGAAACCAATTTTAAATATGTTTGCAACATTGGGTAAACGTTTGCCTTATAAACCGAGAGGGTTGTAAATTCAACTTGCCTTATAAACCGAGAGGGGTGTGAAATATTTGATAGAAAACAAAGACTATGTAGCTGTAAAGGAGATACAAGTTTCCTCTTGTAAAACCTTTTTTAAATTCACAATAGAGGTCTACACTGTATATACGTTTGAACAGGATTGGAAATATCGAACCCCCTTTTTTGTATCGTATCGGCACAACATTTTTCTACAGCAGCCTTTCTACGTTTTAGGAAAATTGTAAAGCAAATATTATATTCGGAACGAGGATTCTGGAACCTGGAACTCCTGGAAAATAGTTTGGAAGACTGTCTTAAAATATTTGATGTGTATTGCACCCTTGCCGTTTACGTAATTTTTTGTTTTACGAGGGAATGGAATGAACTGTGCGTTGTTTTTTATACCCGTGCATACATATATGACATCGGGTATATTAGATTTGCTCCTCCGTTTGTAACGCATCGATCTAGACGAGCTAGATATAGTGTCAAGGGTACGTATCGGCTCAGAATCGAAAAATTAGTCGATCTAGCTATGTGTGTCTGTCCGTCCGTCCGTCCGTCCGTCCGTCCGTCCGTCCCTCCGTCCGTCCGTCCGTCCGTCCGTCCGTCCGTCCGTCCGTCTGTGTGTCAGCACGATAACTCAAAAACTAAAAGAGCTACAGTTTTGAAATTTTCACAAAATATTTTTCAATCAATTTCTAGGTTCCCTATTTTTTTTGGTTAAGATCGGACCAAAACTTCGGGTAGCTCTCGAACAGCTAACTTTTTTAACTCCAATATTTTCATACAAAAATTTTAACATGAAGTATTTAACATGAAATTATATGAATTTTGTTTGTTTTTGTTTTTTGTTTTTGTTACAAAAAGAAGATAAAGATTTCGAGTTAGAATTTCATATGATTTAAATGATGCGTAGTTTATTTAAGATAAGCAAAAAAAAGAAGACAAAGATTTTTTTAAGTAAATGGCTTATTGATATTGATAGATAATTATGAATATATATGATGAATCATCTGATGATTATTATATGAATATGTAATGATCATATGAAGTTGATTTGGCTTAAGTTTAATATATTCGTGAATTAAAAATTAATTATAAGAGATGGAATTGAAAAATTAGAGCAAGAGTTTTGAAATTCACACAAAACATTTTTGGGACATTTTTGAGGTTCCCTATTCTTTTTGGTTAAGACCAGATCAAGGTTTCGGGGAGCTGCCACACAACTTATTTAAATCAATATGAATTTCTTCAAAAGTAATTATACCAGGAAGATGAAAATTACACACGGTTAGTTTTATAATGAATCAAGAACTTATATGAAGTTTCAAAATGTTACGACTTCATTTTCGGGGGGCTGCCATACAACTTTTTTCCACCAATATGAATTTCTTGAAAACTGATTATACTACGAGGATGAAAATTACACACTGTTAGTTATATAATGAATCGAGCACTTATATGAAGTTTCAAAATGTTACGGCCCCGTTTTCGGGCAACTGCCATACAAAGTAATCAATTCGATAACTGTGAATCTAATGAAGCTACGAGGTTAAAATCAAAACTGGGCAGATAAAGTAATAGGGCAAGTTAGTTGGCAAAGTTGGACATCACTCGGACCAACTTTTAGGGCGGGCCATTTTTTTTTTTTTGTTTTTTTTTTTTTTTTTGTTTTTAAGCAAAAATTATGGTAGTATAATGGAATTAAAAATTTAATTTTTTTTTTAAGCTAAAATTATGGGATAAAAAGGTAAATTTTTTTTTAACTATTTTACTTTCTTATATTTTTTTTGTAATATTTATAATAGCATAGAGGAAATAAATAACGGTTAGTGGGTATGCACGGGTATCTAAAAGTTGACAAGGGCAACTATAATCTTCCTCGTTTTGGATAGTGTCTGATTTTAACGCACCACAACCGCGCCTTTTTTATACCCGTGCATACATTATATGACATCGGGTATATTAGATTTGCTCCTCCGTTTGTAACGCATCGATCTAGACGAGCTAGATATAGTGTCAAGGGTACGTATCGGCTCAGAATCGAAAAATGAGTCGATCTAGCTATGTGTGTCTGTCCGTCCGTCCGTCCGTCCGTGTGTCAGCACGATAACTCAAAAACTAAAAGGGCTAGAGTCTTGAAATTTACACAAAGTGATTTTTAGACAATTTCTAGGTTCCCTATTGTTTTTGGTTAAAATCGGACCAAGTCTTCGGGGAGCTGCCATACAACTTTTTTGCACCAATATGAATTTCTTCAAAAGTAATTATACTACGAGAATGAAAATTACACACGGTTAGTTTTATAATGACTCCGGCACTTATATGAAGTTTCAAAATGTTAGGGCCCCATTTTCGGGGGGCTGCCATACAACTTCTTTGCACCAATATGAATTTCTTCAAAACTAATTATACTACGAGGCTGAAAATTACACACGGTTAGTTATATAATGAATCGAGCACTTATATGAAGTTTCAAAATGTTAGGGCCCCATTTTCGGGGAGCTGCCATACAACTTTTTTGCACCAATATGAATTTGTTCAAAACTATTTATACTACGGGGATGAAAATTACACATGGTTAGTTTAATAATGACTCCGGCACTTATATGAAGTTTCAAAATGTTAGGGCCCCATTTTCGGGGGACTGCCATACAACTTCCTTGCACCAATATGAATTTCTTCAAAACTAATTATACTACGAGGCTGAAAATTACACACGGTTAGTTATATAATGAATCGAGCACTTATATGAAGTTTCAAAATTTTAGGGCCCCATTTTCGGGGGGCTGCCATACAAAGTTTTCGATTCAATAACTTTGAATCTAATGAAGCTACAAGGTTAAAATTAAAATTGGGCAGATAAATTAATAGGGCAAGTTACTTGGCAAAGTTGGACATCACTCGGACCTTCGGACTTTTAGGGTGGGCCAATTTGTTTTTTTTTTTTTATATTTTTTTTTTTTTTTAAGCTAAAGTTATGGGACAATGAATGAAAATTTTGTTTTTTGTTTTGTGATTTTTTTTTTTTTTTTTTACGTCAAAATTATGGGGTAATGAGTTAAATGTATAAGGGAAGTAAATTACGGTTTATTTTATACACCATAGTGGGTATGCACGGGTATCTAAAAGTTGACAAGGGCAACTATAATCTTCCTCGTTTAACCAAACTTTAAAACCAATTGAAATTTGTAAATATTCAAACTTAAATACTCTAACTAGAAAGAGCTCATATAAACCTCGAAGTCACACAAGCACTTTAATAACACCTTATATACAAATTCCTCAGTTCTTTAGAAAGAGTTTAAAAATAACTGTTAATTTTAATTTAAAATTTAATTTATTCATTACAATGTCTGTTCAAAATTCACCACATTTATATTATGACAATTACTAAGCAGCACGACCCTTTTTAAATTAATACGAGTATATGATTTTTATTCTAATTTGACCTAAATTATCTTAATTTGAATAAACAATTGAAAAATAAAAAAAAAACTAAAACTTGTTTTTTTTTCAATGAATTTTTATGCATTTTTTTTTTTTTAAGAACTAAAAAAATTTTTTAATTTTAATAAAAACAAATATTTCAACTCAATTTATATTTTAATTTTTACCTTCTGCTTTCTAATTTAAAATTTTTTTTCAAACTTTTTTTTTTTCTACATTGAAATAGTCAAGAGCTTGTTGTGTTTTAGAAAGGACATACAGACACACATACAATCAAATATAAAATAAAAACCGATGATAAAAAAAATTTTTTCAAGGAGGAAAATATAATATGAAAAAAAAAAATTGAAAAAGTAATTAGTGTAGAATTTTTTTATTTAATTTTTCGTATTTCTTTTAACCAGGAGGCAAAAATATGAACAGACATGGAAAAAAATGGAAAAAAAAATTCATTACAGCTAATCGATTTTTGTCCTTCCTATTTGAAGAGGTTTTCAATACTTTATTTTAACCTATAGATACAATTTCTAAATAGTAAAGTGGAAATATATTAAAAAGATTAAAAAAAAGTAAAATAAAACCAGAAAGTAATAAATTAATAATAATTGAGAAGGGTAATAATGTATTATACTAATGTGCATATTAGTCAGGGACGTACATTTCTTTTAAAACTCAATAATTAAATTATAATTACATGCTTAATCAAGTTAATCAAATTACTCCTCACAAATTATAAAGCCATGACTATCTAAAATTACAGGCCATGGCATCTAATGGCTTATATTTTAATGTCATCAAATATTTATATTTATTATTTTTGCAATCGAAAAATAGAAAGCTTCGAAAACCACTCATTGGAACTGTACGACGACCTTGGGTAGTGCGATGATCTTAAATAAGTTTTAGTAGCCAAAAGCCATGACCAAAGTTTAGGGTGAACCTGTGATAAACCATTTGAATTTAAAAACAAGGATATAAATGGATTTTGGGAAATAGGATTCAGAAAATTTAGGATTATATAGCACTATCAATTAATAATACCTTGACAGCTTAAAATTTAACTAAAATATTATTTAATTATGAATTAGTTGACTTTAGCTCGAACCTGTTTAAGGGTTTCCAACATGTACCTTTCATTTTCATTCCAATACAGACTAAAAGTTTTACCCAAAATGATATTGGTTTCATAAAGCTATAAAATAATTAGCCTCAGCATTTTCAATAAATCATTAACTACGAAGTTTATATATTGTTTTGTTTTTTTAAGCAATAATTGTTAGGCTAATAATCCTGTCTATACCATAGGTACATGTTTGAACGGCGGGACATATTATATTGCTGCTATTAGAATTAATCTATGTGAATTCCACATACAACTTAAACATGAGATAGTACTATGCCTTATAACATCTAGAGACGTCTTAGATCTTCTATAGATACAATTTCATTTTTGTGTATATTAAAATAATTTTGTATTTGAGCTTATGGTATTCTATATCTGTGAGTTATATTTACCATTTAAATTAATTGTTTATATTTTGAATTTGTTTATATTGTTATATTAATTTTTTTTTATTAAAGATAAAAATTATTAATTATTGATTAAGTAATTAATTTGAATCGATTCGCGAATGGTAGTTGAATCGAGTTCACTAGGATTTTATCCCGGGCCTTTCGCAGGAAAGGTCGGCACTCTAACCACTGTGCCATCCAGCCAATTATAATCAAATGATGTGATTGAGTGTTCAAACTCAAGAACTTTCAGAATTAATACTTTTTTAACCACTTCGTCATTGATCAAACATCAGAAATGTAAAAAAAAATTTGATTTGCTTATTTTCATAGACATTTGCTTAAAAAAGTTTCATTAAGTCCATTTCTATTAGATTTATAATTTCCGATCATTACTATATTAGAAATACAATATCTTTAATATAAAAATGAAAAATCAATACAGTGATGCTCATGTATTACAATTCCAAACTTACGTTCGTAAAAGTATTAAAATATACTAAATAATGAAAATTCTAACTATCTTACACTCCCATATGTTATACACACACTCACACATATGTAATTTTAGAAAAATAGCCGTTAGCAAAAAAAAAATAAAAAAAAATCTCATAAAATCAAACAACCACTACTAAATCCTATATTAACACTATCGAATTCATTCAACCTCGATTTTATTTTTATTTCAATCGAATTCGATTTAATCGATTGTGAATTAAATCAAATTATTTTAATTATGGTAAATGATATTCGTAACGGTATTAATGGTAATATTGGCCTAAAGGATTTTCTTGGAAAAAAAAAAACAAAAAACTGTTATGGTAATGAATCGATCGATATTTTAATATTCAATTTATTCGAGTTCATTGATAAAATGACCAGGTAAAATCAAATGCAATCTGAAAATTGCATTTATTTTTTTTTTTGCAGATTTTTAATTGAAAGTTATTGCATATTTGGTTTATTTAATTAAAATTGAATTAAAAATGTAGTAAAATTTAAAATCATGAACCATAAACAATCATTTCGATGCGATTTTCAATATATTCATATACTTGTATATAAATTGAAATTTAATGAAACTTTAACAAGAAATTGTTTCATTGAATCGAATAAATAAAAATTTTGAATATGCGTTTGACAATTATATAAATTCTAAATGAACTTTAAAGAATTGCTAGACAACAGTTAAACTTCTAGTTGATTTATAGGAATTTAAGGCTCACCTTTCTCTAAGGCTTTTTATAATATTAGATCATTCCTCTATCACTTTGGACTTATTGATCATTACCAAATTTGAAATAAAATTGCACCAAATTAAGAAAATTCCAAAGAAGGTCCTCCAAATATGGGAGTTTGACATACTGCTAACAGCACTATTCAGTAAAAAAGATTGTTACGAAACGAAGCAAAGGTTCGAGAACGGATTGAAGCGCCATAGAAGGAGAAAAATTAGAAGAAGAAAATTTTAGCTATGAATACTATAATTTTTGTAAATATAATTCACACACTAAGTGATCTGATCCAAAGTGGAAATATTTTATATAATAATATTCAAAATTTAAAATATTTAATTGAAAGTTGAAACTTTAGTAACAGTCGTATTGATTTAAATTCAGCTATATTACTGGTTACCTTGAAACTTAATCCGACGGGCACATTATTTCTCTTGTAATTGTCAAGCACAAAGCAATTCAAAATTTTTATGTTTAAAATTAACGTTAGTAACATATGGTCTAAAAAACCGTACAATTGGTTAAAACTTGCACGTCTAACTTATGTTGTGATATTATGAACCTAAGTGAAATTCATAATACACTAATGGCTTTTGTAAAAACTTGTATAATATCTTATTTATTTAATTCTAATACATAGCTTTTACTTATGAAGTTACTGTGTATCTCCTGTTTCCTTAAACGCAATTAAAAAGTGATAAAAGGAAGTCGTTATTACCATTGCTACGAGGCCTCGATGGCTCAGCGGTTAAATATTTTTCCCACTATCATAGTGGGAAAAATTCACACACATATTGTTAGTTTTTTTCAAGGAAATCTACGGAATATATAAAATTAAATTTTGTATATTATGTAATTTATATTTATGTATATAATATGTTTATATGTAATAAATAGCATTGGTATAATCTAATAATATCATCCAAACCTATAATGGTCTCTGTAACCAATGGTTTTAATTACATTATCATTTTTTTTTTTATATTATTATATAAAAAAAAATCTACTGTTACTAAATTTTATTGCACCAACTTTTTGGTAGAATTGAATTACTTCTTTTGTGAATTTAAATTAATTAAAAAAGAATTTAACAACCATTCAGTGATTTCTCTAAAGTGAGTTCACTTTTTATACCGACCCACCAAATATAATACAATTTTATGCATTACTACTTTATAACTCTTACCCTCCTTACGTTATTTGAGTTTTTAACAGGAAATACCTTAATTTTTAAAATTATCACAGTTTCCACGAAAAGTCACTTTCAAACCCGCATCCGGGCAAAGTATATTTCAAGTAATTTAACTTTTATTTCATCAACTGTCATAAATGTAACGGGACAAGTAAAAAAACGAAAAAAATTCAAAAAATTAACTTTTTTGATTAAGAAAAGTTTTCAAATATTGCATCACCATTTCTTTGGTCTTTTTTTTTTTTTGTTTCATTTCAAATGAAAAGTTTAATAATATTATAAAACGCAAATTTACATTAAAAAAAAAAAAAACAACAAAACAATATAAAAAGTAAAAAAAAAATGGAAACCAAAAGGTAAAAGTTTTGACATTTAAATCACAAACACAATAGAAACAGGATATAGTTTTAAAGTTACACATTTTTAAGTCAAAATGACAAACCAAATTCTGAAAAAAATATCAGATTTGTAGGAAAGTTTTCTAAAAGTTAAAAAAATGATGGTATCATTATTGTAAAAGTTGAAAGTAAAATAAAAATCATAGGTTACATACAAGTTAATAAGATTAAATTATAAAAGTTAACTAAAAGTTGAAAAATTTTGATGATCTTTTTATTACCTATTTACACTGGAACTCACCAGTATTTTTTCAGTATTAAAAATTAATTACCAGTATCAAGCAGTACTTACCAGTAAACAGCAGTATTTTTTTAATGCATACTTGTAATTAAAAAGTAATTATCAGTATCAACCAGTACTTACCAGTAATCAACAGTTTTTTTTTTTAATGCAAAATTTTAGTATTAAAGAGTACTTAACAGTATCAATGAGTACTTACCAGTAATCAACAGTATTTTTTTAGTATTTAAGAGTACTTAACAGTATATCAATCAGTACTTACCATTAATCAACTGTAATTTTTCAGTATTTAAAAGTACTTACCAGTAATCAACAGTATTTTTTCATTATAAAAAGTACTTACCAGTAATCAACTGTATTTTTTCAGTATTAAAAAGTACTTACCAGCATCAACCAGCATCAACCAGTACTTAACAGTAATCAATTTTATTTTTTTAGTATTAAAAAGTACCTACCAGTAATCAACGGTATACTCACCCAGTTATTGCATATATTAACTAGTAATTACCAGCATTACCAAGTACAATTCGGTAATTGAAAGAATTTTTAAAGTTCTTGTTTAGTATTTCAACTTTAAATTAAAAAGCCATCATTTATTGAATATTTTATCAGTAGTAACACACTGCAAAATTACTGATGAGTAATCCATACAAGTATTTTTGTGGTACTTTAATTTTATCCCAGTACAAGTACCAGTATTTGAATTTTATTGAGTATTTTCTCAGAAACAGTACTAAGATGTTAAGTAACAATTTACAGCCAATAAAATGAAAATAAGATTACTCCTTAAACTTGTGTTACCAGCTTGAGAATTATTTAAAAAAACAAATTTTCAAATAAAGTTTTAAGATAGACCCTATAATAATGCTTCATCATATTTTTTATACAGAGCAAAATCAAATAAACTCTTCTTCTAATTTATTTTTTTTTTGTCTCATATTTACTTTGCTTTTTTTTTTAATGCAATATTCTCACACTAATACACTGGCATTTAATAATCATGATGAACTTTTCTTCATGGTAATTCCAATTATACTTAAACTGATAGCTATTATATAATTAGTTACCGTATATTAAATTTACCACAGGTCGGTAGCATCATTCTCTTATACAGATTTTCAGTTATTTGGTTTTATATACATATACATAACTATATACATAAATAATATTAAAAACATTTTTAATGTATTTTTTTATATAAAATATTTTACGAACCGCTTATATGAAATATAATACATTTGTATAGTTTAAAAGGCTAAGCGAAATGTTTCCAAATTTTATATATAAGATTTTCAAGTTATAGTATCTTGAATTGATAAGCTTTTGAAGAAAATCGGGTAGGGAAGGGTAAATAGTAATATTTAGGATTTTTTAAATATTTCGTTAACCAAAACTAGTACAAACAACTTATTGCATAAAAGTTGTTACACAAATACAGAACTACAATCGACGAACTTTAGTTTTGGACTTCAGTGTCCTTAATTAAGTTTAAAAAAAATTTGTGAATTTTTTCTAAGTTTACATTTAAAATGTACATAAAAATTTTTAGAGTAGCTCTAAGGGTGACGCATTGCAAAATTAAAACTAGAAAAAAATTAACCTTTGATTGATAAAAATTTTTTGTATGTTTGTATTGGAAAAAAATTTTTATAAATGTATGCAAAAGTAAACAAACCTTGAAATAAGATTCACATTATGATTTTCCTGTAAGAGCGTTTGATTCTGTGGTGGACGCAGAATATTTTTTAAAAGTGGTTATTTAGTAGAGGGAGAAAAAAAGGGTTTTGAAGTCAGCTATATATACATATATATATACAGAAAAATAAATATAATATATAACAGTACCGTTATTTATTTTTAATCGAATTAAAATGTTAAGAGTAAAATATTACGCTTGAAGGAAATTTAATTTGCAAATTATATTAAAAAAAAAAGATTGAAATAAAAAACTTTTGGTATAATGAAATTTCACCATAACTAGGTTCTATTTTAAATTTGTTGTATTAATTTAAAAAAAAATTTAGTTACTAATATTATTTCAAATGCAATGAAATAGATACTAAAAATTGTTTTATTTCTAATCACAAACTCAATAATGCACGATATTATTATTGAGTGAGATGTAAATTTATTATGTATTTATATGTTCAGTACTGACTAATATTGAAAACTATTAAAGTTGCCAGCTGAATGGAATTCAACTATTAAAATTGAAATAACGATGACAAATAAAAAAAAAAAAAAAAGGCATGAAAAGGTGTCATTACTTCCAAATATTTGAATCTAAATTAATACTTTAAATTATTAATTAAATTATTATTTATTGATCAAAGCATAAATTTGCGCAAAATGAATAAAACTGAACGAAAGAATATTTATTTTAGAATAAGTAATTTTAGAGTATTCATTTATTAAGAGTCATTTTACTATTATCAAAACTAAAGAAAACGGTTTTAATAGATATTTTAAAAGAAAACGAGGAAGAGTGTAGTAGAGTAGACTGTGTCAACTCTGGGAAACCCGGATAGCCGTAATATAAACATTATACCATCCGATTAATTACTTTTGGCAAAATTTCAAACATTCAGCTTTATTATGTATAAAGTAATGCTTATTTGAAATATGAAGTTGTAGGGCAATTATTCGAACCCACTGTAATAGACCAACCCAATTTTGCAGAAACGTTGGCCTTAAAACTAAACTACTTTTGGCAAAATTCCATACACCCAGCTTCACCCTCACGAAGCCGTGAGCTAAAATTTCTCGATTTCAATAGCAAAGACATCAATTGCATAAAAATGCATTTATGAAAATTTCTAAATCCTAGTTCTTTTATTTTTTGAGTTATCATGTGGAAGGACGGACGGATATACATAGCTAAATCAATTTTGATTCGATCCATGCCTCTATATCTAGCACCTAATTAAATTTACAAACATTGAATCATTTTATAGAATTCTAACAAATATAACGTTTCTATATTGCGAATTATAAAACTTTGATTTAAAAAAATGTAAAATATATAATTTTACAATTCCTTAAATTTATATGTTCAATCAAATTAATTACAAGTACAAAAAATTCATTACAGACTTGGGTAAATTACAATTACAAAAATTTCAATTACATATTATTGAAAATTCAAAATTTTTTATTTATAATTACATATAACTATTAATTGAAGTATTGCCATTATAATAACTTGTAATTATTGTAGTTTTCCAATTAAAAAAAAAAGTAATTAATATAAGAATCAATTCATTAAAAACTTAAAATGCAGTACACCTTTTAATAATAGAATGGATTGATTTTAAAAAAATCAATGCTAATTTAAAAGAATATTATAATGAATTTCCATTTTTAATGGTAATGCAAAAATTTTTAATTGAATTTGCATATTACATGTAATTGTAATTTAAAATGACAATAACCAACCTCATCTAATTGTAATTGTTAAATTCTCAATTACAGTTACTTTTATATGTAATTTGACATTTCAGAATATAATTAATTAGTTTCAAATCTGACTGATTGGGGAAACATCGATCAATATTATTTTTGAATTAAAATTGAAAAGTTGTGCTCAAATACATTTTATTTTAAAGTTACCTATTGAACTCTTGCTTAAAAATCTATAACAATTTTAATTTAAAAATATTTAAAAATTTTATATCTATCAAAACATATTTTATATTTATATTTAATTATTTCTAAAATTCTTTAAAATTTCTATAAAAATGTTACAAAAATTCACACGAGCAGAAAAATTAAATTAATTGATCAAAATAAAAGGAATCCATCCGACCCTATTTTCTTCCAACTTTTATTTTAGTGAAATAAAATGTTAACTATTCATTGCATAAATAAATTATTTCAAAAATGGATTTTCTTTTTATTGAAATTTTTTAAATCTCATTATCTTTAAGTTTTGTTTCTTATTAAAATTATAAATACAGAAACAAATGGCAAGGATTTAAAATAACTTCATTGTTCTTGAATTCTTAATTAAAGAAGAATTATTTTACCTTTAAACATAATTTTCAGATCAATTACAAATACATTTCCTCAATCTGCAATTCTTTCCCAAAATATATAAAAATTCTTATGATATTTTATTCCTTAAACCTGCGTTCACGAATATTTCAAGAGATACAAAAGTATTTTTCAGAAGTAAATTCCAAATTTTAATTTAACATACATCTTCTTTTATTCCCATTCCATTGTTTAATTTTCAAAAAGATTTCACCTGTTAATCGCATATTCAGCTCTCACCTTATTTTTGTAGTTTTAATGACAATAATCGTAAATTTCCAACGGTAATTACAAAGAACTCTTTAAATTCTTACAAAAATTTAACAAATTAAATCGTAACACAAAATCGATGCATAATAACAGAAGAGTATCAGATAAAAATATGGAGTCATCTTAATATTGAAGTTAAGGAAATAATTGAAAAAGTACTTTAAGCTTCATTGAATATAATAAAAGTATCCTCAAGAATTTGATAGCCTTAAAGATATGAAGATTCAACATGTTTGTTTCTATCTCATTATTTATGTAACTTTCACTGTTAGAAATACTTTCATCCTAAAGTTATGCATCACATGCAAAAGAAAACTCTTTGAAGATTAACTCGCATTTAGATTTAAAACAATGAACGTAGGGCATATGCATAAGAAAATTAAAGTGCAGAGGACAGCTGTCATTGAGAAAACCCACATAAATTGGACTCAAATCATTTACAATGCAAAAAAATTGTCTGCGATTTAGCAGATATGCTCATGTATTAAATATCTCCTAAAAGTATGCAAAATTTCGTAATTTCAAAACCATATTTTTAAAAGGCAGGAAAAGCGGAGTTATTATAAAATCGAAAAAACAGTTCTTAGCTTTTTTTTGAGGTTGTAAATCTCTAGACCTTCGAAAGTATAGTACATACAGAATTCAAGAAATATATTTTACCTTAAAAGAATCTTCATAGTGAAATGCATTTTCCTTTTCATCAATACTGTAAATTCTTTTGCTTTATATTACAAACTTAATAAATTCATTGAAATGTTGAAGCACAAATAAATACAACGCAACAATAACAACAAAATAGAAAATCTCTTTTTTCCACTTTTAATTCTGCACGAATTTGCTTTAGTCCCAAATTAATTACGTTTCAGTTCTTTTTTCCCAAAAAAAAAAACAGAAAGGATTTTAGGGATATTAAATACACAATATTATTCCTTTAAGGTTCAGTCATTGTATTCGTATTGAATCTCGATTGAATTGTTAAACAATTGAAAAGGAGGACCAAATAGGAGAGGATTAACAATAAAAAAGGAATTTTAATTTGAAAAATATTTTGAATTAGTGCTTCTGTCTTTGTTATTGGACCGGGATAAATTCAAAGGAATGACAAATGGATCAAATTAAAAGAAAAGAGTTAAATTACAAAATTGGTAAAATCTTGAAAATATTCTTTAACTCCAACTAAATTTTAATTTTAAAAAAAATTTAATGGAAAATTTAATTCACATAGGCCCATTGGTACAACAAACAGCAAACTCAGAGTTCTGTTCAGACAATTAATACAAATTATCAAAAATCATAATTTATGCATTTTGACACATTATTTAAAATTATAATTAAAATGTATTAAATATAATTTCAAATGGTCAGTTTTAATAATAAATTAAATTTAATAATTATCAGTTGTACTCGTTTATACATATTTTGCATATTACCTGCAGCTAAATTTGAAATTTTAATATTTTTTAATATATATGTGTAAACAACTGGAAAATAGTTTTAATAAATTATATAATTATATTTAAATAATTAATCGATTTATATTAAATAATTATTTTTAACATATGAATATTAACTTTTAATTAATGTATATGCAACTTTAAATGATGTAAAAAAAAAAAAATCAGGCCTTGAATAAATCATTGCATTACCAATTTACATTTTGACTTTTTCAAAAATTAAATAAACATTAATATATAAAGGTAGCTTTAGGGGCTTTAAATTTAATTAATACATTTGGTGTAAATTATTTATAAAATTATAAAATTATAAAATATTTGTAATACAAAAAAAAATTATTAATATAACTACAGGAATCTCTGTGGGCTAATGTGTAAACACTTAGCTTACTAACCGAGGAGGTGCGAGTTCAATTCCCGTAAGGACTCGTGTTAGTATGACACGTGGTATCCCCATATCTGAACCTAAATGTTTTTAGTTAATTTAAAATGTACAAACTTATACGTTGACGAAGGTAATACTAAATGCAAGTTAAGCCAAGTAATATTTAATACAATTGGTAACGGTGTGGACCTAAGTGTATTTAACAGCTTCGTATACTCACTGATGGTTACTACAAAAAGCAGGTAATGAAAAAAACCAAGGGTTTTAAAAAGCCCATTTTCAAAATTACATAATGTTTCATACTAAGTTTAGGGTAAAAAATATATATAAAAATAAATTGATAATATTAATATTAAGTTATTTCGTCAATTTGTTATTAATTATGATTTATAGTGAAATCAATACTTAAAATATAGTCCCAATGTACTTAAGAAATAAATAAACTCGTTACTAAATCACGGATTTATAAATACAGGAAATTTTTAATTTTTAAGTCTTGATAGCCCTTGATTTGTGAATGTTCCTAAAGTGTTATTTAGCAAATTTATGGTGGTGATTCTCGAGGATTTAACGCCACCTTCCATTGTACAAAGTTTTCAAATTCTAGCAATTGAATTTTGATTTCAACGGAAATATTGATTTTTTTTTAGAAGCAAAAATGGCTAAAACTAAGAGAAACTTTCTTCAACTTTATGGACCCACTTTAAATTTTAGAAAAACTTTCAAACCTTGTTAAAACATTAGGTTGCATCTTAAAATTTTGTGCAGTACTAAAAAAAAATTAGAATTCAAGTTACAGGTTCTTAAAAATAATAAAATTCCAATTTTACGCCCCTTATAACTCTTAGATAGAGAGTTCACAAAAATAAATTTCTTTAACAACTTCTTATAAATTTTCCGGACCTAACTCCTTCTAAAAATTCATGTTATAATTATAGCTTAAGCCGTTCAAAAGAAATGTGAGACGAAAAATTTAGCAAAAATTGAGTTTTGCATAACTGTAAATTTTAGTACCGTATGGCAACCCCATACATTATCGTTTCAAAAAGCAGCTGTCTTTTACCATTTTCAGATTCAAAATATGCTCAATATAACTATTATTAATAATTTAAATATATGGTTTTTCGAATTTGGGAAGCAAGTTCTGTAACGGGCTACAGAAAAAAGTTCCTTCATTAAATAATTTTTTTTGCAATACCTACCCATAGCTAAAATTTTTTCAATCTATTTCAAACGGTATAAAAGTTTTGTAAACATACAAACATACGGAGGAACAGAGTGAAACTTTTGTACGATATTGCTAAAAAATTTAAATGCAACACTTTTATTTTCTTTTTAAGGTTCAATTTTAATTAATATTAATTTTAATTTTTTAAGTTTTATTTTAATCAAATTTATATTTAAATTTTAAATTTATTATTGACACAAAATAAATTATTATATGATTGTCGTAAAGCACTTCGATTAAGAATGAATACATAGAAAAAAAGTTAATTCAAAATGACAATCAATATGTCAAATGTAAATGATGTTTCCATAAACGTTGATGGCTCTATGTTCAAATTTATTTACTTTAATTTTGCATTTAGCTATGATTTTTGAAAATGTGTTAAAAATGCAGAAAGAAACCAACAAATATGAAGTGAAGTTAAATAAAAGGTTATAGAATGTAAAATACTTAAAAAATTAATATAATAATTTACATAACTATTCAGGATAAGTTCGATCGCACATAAATATTTTTTTAGTATAGAAAAATCAACTAACTCCTTATCTAATGTAAATCAAATTTCCTTAAACCTTTCCGAATTACTAATTTTAAAATTTGATTTATAAGTATTACAAAATTAATTTAATTAATATCAACTATTATTACTATAATTTAACAGTTTATAAATACAATAAGATATATTTTGAGACGTCTTTAATATCAAATTGTTTTCTCTTTTTTTTTAAATTAATAAAAATAAATTGCAATCAACTTAAAATAAATTAAAATTAAAGGTAAAAAAGGAAAAGAATTTTTTAATTTGATTCCAGCACTGATGTTCAATCAAAAATAATTATTTAATTTCAAAATCCTTCCATCCATCTTTTTTTTTGTTCAAATATAAATAAAGGTGAATCACAGCCTTTTAAATTCCGGATCTAATTACGAAACTAATTAATTTATTTTAAATTTTCCTTTTTTTTTATTTGAAAAGTAAAAGAATAAGAAATTTAAAGTTAATTGACTTAGTTTTTCATTTTTAAATTAATTCATTTAAAATTTAATGAATTATAATTAAAATTAACAAAAGATCAATTCAATTTATACTTTATTGTATTTCTTTTTTTATTTTCTTAACAATTATAATTTACCTTGACACCATTGTTTTCTGCAATTGTATAGAAGTTAAAATCTGATAAATTTAACTGATTTCGCGCTCTGATTTCAATTGAATTGAAAATTCAGAATCTTTTATTCCGCCTACAATTGCATATAAAAACGTAAATGAAAAATTAAAAAACAAAAAAAAAAACAATACAATAATTTTTTATTAAATAAAAAAAATACCAGTAGCATTTCATTCTTTGTAATAAAATAATTGGTGAAAAAAACCAAGATTTTTTAAAGAAACTCATTTCCGAAATTGCCTAATGTTGCATACTGTGTTTTAGTTGGAAAAACTATATAAAAATAAATTGATAATATTATAATTTATTTATTTCATTAATTCATTATTAAATTCCATATTTAAAATATAAACCCCATTCAATCATGATTGAACATAGATGTTACTATGTCTACATGACATGTGTCAAAGTATGATATAAAAGCTTTAAACTAATTCGACATGTAAATATGCCTTGAGCAAGTATAAATAGAATTTAAATTTTAAGAAGTATTCTTACTAAGTATAAAAAATTGGAAGTAGATGGTAACACTAATGTTAAACATATTGCTTTAAATGTCATTGTTGGCAAACATATATTTAAGTCAGCCATATTGATTTTTTAGGCAATATCTAATTGAAAAATATTAAAGTTGTTAAAGCCATTTAGAAGATATAAGGGATCGAAAATTTTGTATATATTAAGATTCGCATAACGGTAAATTAAAATATCGTTTGTGAATCGTATAAATTTATTTTACATATACTTTTAAAGCTTATTAAAGCATCTACCTTTTACCGTTTCCAGATTAAACATTCACCTAACAGAACTCTTGGTATAACAATTTAAATATAGGGTTTTCCCAGACCTTGGGAGGCTGTAGTTCCGTAAATGATGGGGCTACAGAAAAAATTCAAATGGTTTAAAAGTTTTATCAACAACCGGATGGACGGGCGGACGGACAGCATTAAACTATATAGGCACATTTTTACAAATTTTTCAAAATATGCTAAGAACAGTGTTATTGTATTCTTACTGAATTCTATTTAAAAAAAAATCTCCTAGGATTTCACAAAAAAAAATAAAACTTCAAAGCGCTTCAAAAAATATATTCAGCAACAAGCCAAAGTCAAAAGTCAATCTCTTCATTTTTTTTTTTAAACATTATATATTTGCATTTAAATTATACAAAAGGATTCCTCTTGAGATTGAAAGAGAGAGAAAGCAAATAAAAAAAGAATTTAAAGAAATAAAAAAGTAAAGAGGGCATTAAATTAGAAACAATTGAATTTGAACTGAAATTCAATACAAAATTAAAAATGACTTCAAAAGAAAAGTTTTAAAAATAAAACCGGCAATGAATTCAGTGAACTATAACTATTTATTCCAATGAACTCTTTTAAATATAACACTCCCACTGCATTCTAAAATGTGTAAATGTAACAGAACACCTACCTGTTAAAGAATTTCGTTTTTTTTTTCTAATTAAAATTAAAACTGCCAATTAAAAGTACTTCGAGAACAAAAAAAAAAAAATTGTATGTAGTCCTGTGCTGTTTATAAAATTGCCTTGGAAAATTACATTCAAGGAAAAAAAATGACAATGACCAGTCCAATTTAGTTTAAATTATAGTTTAATTTTAAATTTATTTCATTTTGACGGGAAAAATTTTGTAGAGTTTATTAAAGTAATAACCTTGCAGTAATTTTCTAGCTTCTTTTTTTATTAACTTCGAAGATATGCTCGTTAGGTTTTAGAGGTTGTGTGAGAAGTGCCTAAACCATCACTCCAATTTATCTCAAAGAAAGAAACCATAGTAAGTCGATGAAACCGACTTAATAAAACCCTACACGTCAAACATTTAGAGCTATGCTCCCTTGCAATCCGTTTTATTGAAAGCTTTCAGGATCCGAAAACCCTCGACCGAATTCGCTCAGTACAAATTTTTTATATATATATTTTATTATTGTTCAAAAATATGCATCCATTCCATTTCAAGCTTGCTTCCTTTTGGTAGTTATAAACACCGTACCAAAGTTAATATTCCTGCTTTAAATATCATTAGAATTCCTATATCAAATTGGATGTATATGATACCAGGCATCTAAAAGAAAATGGCAACTACTAAGCCTACCTTAGTTGGGTTAAGTATTGGCTACAGATCACAAGGAAAGACTAAATGGATAGAAATACGGAACTGCGCTATGACAGTACTGAAAAAAAAGGTAAATAATCTCTACGGCTAGGACTAAGGTCAAATAACCACAATCATTTAGATTTTATATATCAAAAACAAATACCTGTTACATACATAACATTATATAAGATTTTGGGAAATCCTGTAAGCATTGACACACTATTAGTATTCATTTTAGAGTTTTATCCAAAATCAGGATTGCCGCTTTTCAAAAATATTCATATATATTTTTTAGATGTATACACGAGGTTTCAATTAGAAGGGTTACAGTTGCATTCAAAATCAAAGTTATATGAGATTTCGAAAATTGGGATTTTGAAATGTGGGATTTGTGATTTTGTGATTAGAATTTTGTGAATTTACGTACCCAACCCCATTAATTTTTAGTATAACTCTCCATTAATTTGAACGAGTGAAATACCAAATATGTACTTACAAATATTAATATTTTGTAATAAGATATAAAATTTCATCACTACTAATATTTTTTTAATATTCCAATAAATTTATTTTACCTCCTAACTTTATATAATGATTGCAATATTTAACAACACTTAAATTTATACCTTATACACTATTAAATTCGTTTCTCATGTATATTTAAATATTTAAAAAATAATTTTGAAATTTTATTTCAAAATTTACCAAAATTTTTCGATAAGATACAATAAATTATTTAAACAATATTTATCCTTCTTTAATGGTAAACCATATCAAGTTTTACCATGATCCATATACTCAAAATATAAAATTTTATTTTGTTTGCCAATATTTATGAATATTTCAATTTAAATCAATCAAAAAAAAAACTAAAAAATTATACTGAATATCTCAAAAAATGTTTTTTTTATAATATAAAATAAAATATTATTATAAAATCGATTGAAATAACGTTCTGGAAAAATTCTTTTTCTCACCCACCCACTTGATCACCTGATCCATTTTCATAATATTTAATTTCACTTACTAAGAACAATTTTGAAAAACTTAAAAATCATTTTAACATTTTATTCCTTTAAAAAGGGATATTACTTACACATACACAAATATTTATTGGAAAAAAAAAGATGAAACAGAAGAATTACAATAAATATTAACTTCAATATCAACATTATCTTAACACATTTTCAAATATATTTTATTTCCTTAACAAAAATATCAAAAAATAGCTGTGTCTGCTACAGAACCAGCCGCTCTTACAGGAAAATCATAATGTAAAACATCTTTCAAATGTTATTTCCTATTATACTCCCCCAAGGTCACCCGATTTTCTCCAAAAGTGTATCAATTCAATATATTAACATCAAAATCTTATATAAAAAATTTGAAAGAATTCTGCTTAGAGGTTTAGGCTTTACAAGTGTACACAGACGTATCAACGTACGTACATACGTTACGTACGAGTACATATATGCATTAATAGCTTGCTGCACACTGGAGTAATGCATATATGAAAAAATCTCAGGATTCAATTTTCGGTGCGAAAACAATGTCTGCCGCTTATTATATTTCATATAAGCAGTTTTTAAAAAATGAAAAGAAAATTTTGAATAGTATTTTATTTCCCTTAGAATTGAAATATAATAGGAATTATTTTTGGAAATTTGACATAAATTTCATCATTGATTGAATTGAAATAAGAAAAACTAAAAAATTTTAAATTGTTTTTTACTAAATATCTTTTTAAAGCCGATTATTTGATAGTTGAATGAAATAACTTTAGTATTACCTAAATAAACGGAAAATTATGAGACCACAATATTTCATTAAAAAAATTATAGAAAATTTTGGATCATACATAACCATTGAAACCTTGTTACACGTAAATCTTAAGTCTAAATGAATAAATTCACTAGCGTTTGGAGAAAAGATCATCGGTTTGGATAGGATCACTCGGAAATGGATTTTATTACAGGCTTAAATTATGCCAAAGACATTTCACATAGTCAAACTTTGAACAAGAGTTTAAAAGAAAGACTTAATTTAAAAATCAAATGAAAAATTCAGTTTAAAGCACTTCTATTCAAATAAACTAAACCCAAGTTTCCACTAATATTCGGCAATATTTTCCTTTTCGATAGTTACGGAAATTTTTCAATTTGACAAAACCGAACATATTTATAAACACTTCTCCAATATCCAATATAAAACCACAAAATTTACTTCCTTGTCTCTTTTGCACTTAAATTGCATACTTTTAGGCATTCTCAATCTAAATTCACAAAATAATTATAATACAAGTGTTTTACAAATAAAACGAAAATCAAATAAATTTTCAATTCGTTTTTCACATAAAATAAAATATATATATATACAAAATTTTCATTTTTTATTTATATTTATAGTTTGTAATATTAACAAAAAAAATAAATAATATAAAAAATTTTCAAAATTTAAAAAGATTAGAAAATTGGATAACATACACATACATCGTTTTTTTCAGTATCATATCAAAATGTTCCAGTGATATGTTGAACATTTCCATTCCTTCATATTTTTTTATGATTCTATAAAATATAAATTTTCTTAGGCTGTTCAATTTTTATTACTACCCATTCATCCCTAAAAATTTTCCTCAACATTTTAAACAATATTTTTCTATACCAAAATACAACTTCGTTTGAATCAAAAGTTGAAATGTGAGTTTGGTTTCATATATTCACTTTTTTTTTCAAAAGCTTTATTTGCTTGATTTCTTGTGTTTTTTCAAATAAACAAGTGAGGGGAAAAAACCAAGGGTTTTTAAAAAGCACATTTTTAAAATTATATACGGTTTCTTACTGAGTATTTTATCATGTATTTTTATAAAAATATATATTATGATAATATTATAATTTTGTTATTTCATTAATAATTAATTATATGACTAATAGTGAATTACTTAGAATATAACCCCAATGCACTCAAGAAAACCTGTTAATAAGTGCAAAATATAATGTTGGAGCTTCAATGTTAACGTTTAATTTTGGAAAAACTTACAATGGTGAATAAGTTATTGTTTTATAAGAACATAAAAGTTTTAATTTTAAAGACCTAGTAGCCCTTCAATTGGGAAGGTTCCCAAATTTTTGCTTAGCAAACTTATGATGGATCTGCCCACCCCCTCCTGTCCTCACCCTTCCATTTTTTTCGGTTCTAGGAAATCAATTTTGAACTTCAACAAAATTTGGAATTTTACCTAGAATATTATTATCAAACCAAAAATGGTTAAGACAAAGAACAATTTCTTCAATTTAAAGAGACCCTTTCAAATTTAAGAAAAACCTTTAACGTATGTTGAAATATGATGCTGCAGCTATAAATTTTGCATATTTGTAAAAAAAAATTTGAACAGGTGTTAAAGTTACAGGTGGTTGAAAATAGCAAAATTTCAATTTTCGAGCCCTTATAGCTCCTAAACAGGGGGCGTGACAAAAAAATTTTGTTAACCGACTCCTACTAATTTTGGAGGACCTAACTTCTCCCAAAATTTCAAGACCCTAGGTTGAACCGTTTAGAAGATATATGGGGCCAAAAATTTTGCAAAGGTTGAGTTTAGCTTAATGGTAAATTTTAGTACCGTATGGTAACCCTATACATTTAAGCCTTATATTTTTATGAAGCTTATAAAACCAGCTATCTTTTGCCGTTTTCAGATTGAAAATACACTTAACAAAACGCTTGTTATAATAATTTAAAAATAGGGCTTTTTCCAACTTTGGGGGGCTGTAGCTCCGTAACGGGTGGGGCTACAGAAAAAAATTCTTCTACGAAATTAATTTTTTTGTAATATCTACCCGTGGTTAAAATTTCTTTAATCTATTTCAAACGGTGTAAAAGTTTTTGTAAACATACGGACGGACGGACGGACGGACAAAGTCAAAATTAAGAAAAACCTTTGACACTTATTGAAACCTTCGTTTTGGAGCTTTCAATTTTGTATACAAATAAAAAAAAATTTTAACTGGTATTCAAGTTATAGGTGTTTAAAAGCTAAATTTTTAGCAAAATTTCAATTTTCGACCCCTTACAGCTCCTAAAGAGGGGGCGTGACAAAAAAATTTTGTTAACTGACTCTTACTTATTTCTAAGGATCTAACTTCTCCCAAAATTTCAAGTTTCTAGATTTAGCCGTTCCGAAGTTATGAGGGACCAAAAATTTTGTAAAACTTAGTTTTGAATAACGGTAAATTTTAGTACCGTATGGTAACCCTATACAATTGGTTTTTAAAAATTTGTAAAGCTTATAAGAACAGCTGTCTGTTACCGTTTTCAGTTTGGAAATATACCTTATAGAACTCTAATTATAACTGTTTAAATATGGGGCTTTTTTCGACTTTGTGGGGCTGTAGCTCCGTAACGGGGGGGGGCTACAAAAAAAAGTTTTAACATTAAATTATTTTTATTGCAAAACCTACCCATTTCTGATATTTTTTAGTCAATCGTAGGTAAAAAGGGACGGACGGACGGACGGACGGACGGACGGACAGAGTGAAGCTATATAGGCACATTTTTACAAAATTTTTTGAAAATGTGCTAAAAATGAACAGAAAAATACCACAAAAATGTAGTTAGTATTTAACTTAAAGTTTTACAAAAAAGCAATTTTTTTTAAATGGTATCAGTAATTACTATGTGATCATTAGATCATTAGGAACTAAATGGACTAGACACATACACAATCTAATTAAAAATTCTAAGTGATTAGAGATTCCTAACAACAATAAGTAGTCAATAATTATATAGAATCTAATATTCACTTTGGTTTGTATAATTCACTACTCTAAAGAAGTGAGCATATCCCAATCCTTAAAGTAAGTGATCCCAATACATGAAAATTTTCTATATGACCTCCAAGTTTTAAAAGCTTTTAAAATCTAGATGTTTAAACTAGAATTAAATTCTTACTTCCAATATACTCTGAATGGCACAGAAACTGTCACACATAATATCACCGCAAGATTTAAAAATTGATATCAATTTCATCTTTAACTAGTGTCGCGAAGAGATCAAAACTGGAGAAATAATTGAACCGCGACTGGTAATTTTGGGATCGAAAAGTTGATTAATATTTATGATAAACAAATGCGGCTCAACCGGGAAATTTACTACTTAATAAGCCGATTATTTTCGGCTTTCTGTAGTCGACTATTTTCTGCACGTTTTGTATGCAAGATCCAATTTTGTGACCGCACAAGCCGATTAATATTTAAGTTTGAAAAAAATAAACGAAGCGCAACTGGCAATTTTGTGACTCATTAAGTCGATTAAAATACATGATAAGCAAAAAAATGAGCCGCAGCCGACAATGTAGTGACCGTTTTGTGTATGCAAGACCCAATATTGTGACCGCATAAGCCGATTAATATTTAAGTTTTAAAAAAATAAAAGAGTCGCGACCGGCAATTTTGTGACTCATTAAGCCGATTAATATATGATGATTTTAATTTTAAGTGACTTTTGAGATCTAACATAATATCTAGAGTTTTTGATTTTTAAATTTATAAGTAAATAAATTTTTGATTAATCCTGAAGATCTAGTAAGTAAAAGTTAATTTAATTTTCTTATCTTTCTTATTAATCTCATGGATTCTCATGGATTTTCCATAGCTCCATTAAATTTGGTAACCTAAAAGCATAACAGACAAACGAAAAAATTATTAACCTCTTCTGTAAATTTCTTCTCCAATCACTTTACTAAAAAAAAATTTAAGCAATCCCAGAAAAATGTGCTAGTTCTTAAATGTCTGTAGAATCAGAAGTGAATGTAAAATGCAATCTGAAAGGGAATAATATTTGAGGTTGAAAAAAAATATTTAAATTACCGCTTCGAGGGTATTATGACACATATGTAAGTAGGTACATATAAAATGAGATTTCAAATATTATTTCACACTGTGTACAAATATATATATACACGTTTGTACATATATAACCATAAAAAATTGAAATATGTGTAAGTGAATTTGACAATTTTTTTTTTATTTTCATACTTAAAACCATAAAAAAAAATGTGAACGAAGTGAATAAAATATGAAAATTCTATACAAAATGTATGACAGCAATATAAAGGGGTTAACAAAAAAGATATCCTAAAATTAGAACATATTTTTCATATATAAATAATACTGTTAAAAAGATTTTTATTAGGGATTTTATTTTTAAATTATTTTTTTTTTTTTTGGAAAAATTTAAGAAGGATTTGTACCATATGTGGAATATTTATATCGTAGATCTGGTATTTGTCACTTTTAAACATTTTTATGAATTTATTTGAAGGTTTGTCGATTTTTATAAAATAATTTTGGAGAAAATTTTAAAAAAATATCGTAGTGTTGTATAGTTGACAGCGTCAAGCTATTTGTAGTTGTAACTAATACTGACATGTGTGGGGTTTTTCTATTATTCAGTAACAAAGGGGAAGTAAAACTCAAATAAAATTGGAAAGTGATTGTCAAATATAATAATACAAAATTATTTTAAACTTTATTTGGATTTTATTATTTAACTTCCAACCGACTTTCTTGGAGTGTTCAATGTTAACATGAAACTAATCATTTAAAGACTAAATTTAATTTTTAAATTTTAATTAATTCGTGGTTTTTTAAATACCTTTGTTGGTCCTTGAAGAAGTATGGAGATAAGAAATATAAAAAACTGAAGCCTAGTATAACGACATTCACTATATTAATAAAAAATTACTATGAAAATAGCAAATAAAACATTACAAAATATAGGCAAATAATTTAATATTAAAAGTATAGCTCACAGATATTAAAAACAAATTGTAACATCTGACATATTCTACATTCAAAAAAGTCTATAGTACTGTGTTACGATCAGAGGGCTGTAAACCTGCGAAAAATCGGGTTGAGATTCGGATTCGACCTGGAAAATATTTAGACTTTATTATAAGTTTTATTTTATTTAAAACTAGCTAATACCCGGTGCGCGTTCCTGCGCTTCTCAATGGAGGTTTAACTGAAGTTGATGGTACTGCAAAAAGTTAACACAAAAATTACACACGGTTTACACATGTAAATTTTAAAATGTATGAAAGCAATCTTTTTAAAATGATTTTTCTAGGATTATTCTAGTAATTTTTGTAACTTTCTATAATTCAAAGCAGTACAAACTACTTTCCAAAATTTTACGTAATTTACTTCCAAAAAATTTTTGTTGACCAATTGTAGGACTGACTGTTAACAGACTCAACTTTATTTTCATGTTGCTTTACACATATAAGTTGCTTCACACATACCGGTTGACCTCAAAATAAAATTTGAGGTTAACCGGTTAAATCGTTTCTAATTTAGAGTTAAGTAACGTAAAAATCTATAAAAAGCAACTGTGCCCCAATAGGTTAACGGAACTACACTTTCTCTTTGGTCGAAGCAGTATTGCGCAAAATTGGACGTAATTTGTTTCCAAGTCTTTTTTTAGTCAATCGTCGGGCGGGCATGGGTTAATTATTTGCAAGTCTGTTAAAAGAGTTAATTTCATTCTCAAAACGGAACACATATACAAAATTATATTTATCATTTAGAGTAAAGTAACCAAAAAATTTATAAAAACCTGTTGGGCCGCAATGAGTTAATGGAACTCAACAAAATTTTTCTAAAGCTTTCTTTTTAGCCAAAGCAGTACTTCGCAAATTTTGACAATATTTGCTTCCAAATATTTTTTGACCACCCGTCGGCCCGAAATGGGTTAACAAATTCCAAAACTGTTAATAGTGTCAACTCAATTCTCAAAGAGCATCACGTATACAAAATTTGAAGTCAATCGGTCAAACCGTTTTCATTTTAGAACAAAGAAGTTTAAATACTTGCACCACAGCCCCAACTTGGCGGTCCGTTAGAGTAAAATTTTTGGGCCACGATTTCTTTCCGTACCCAAAAACCTCTATATACAAATTTTCATGAAAATCGGCTGGGCAGTTTAGGAGTCTATTCGCAACATACATACTAACAAACAAACAAACTTTCGCTTTATATAGATTAAGAAAAAAACCATTGGTTCAGTTTTGAAATAACGGTACTGATTCAGTTTAGAAATAACGGTTGTTCAATTTTCAAATAATTTCAATGTGCATTTGAAGAAGTACTTTGTGGTGATAAAACAAATTTAATTCCGGAAATGGTTCGCTTAATACTTGATTATGTAGCAATTTAAAAAGCTAATATTATTTGGGCAGCTTCATATAGAAGTGGTGTGTCCACTTTGTATTCATCCCAAAAATTCTAAAATATTATTTAGATAATCTAAACTTTGACTTTGATTATATTAAAATGAAATAAAGGAAAAAACGAAAACCGAATTTGAACCACATTTTTAACGGGGTTCAAGTGCGTCTGAAGGTTCATTAAAATGCTTGGTTCGGGTTTTGGGTTCAAGTTTGGGGGAGTAGCCCGATAGAATTATTTGTTAAACTTATTCTAATAAGAAGAACAATATGTATCTGCAAGTAACTTCGCTCTTGTTCCAATATGTATATGTTTGATACAGACAGGATATGTTAGCCTAGTTAGTTTAAAATTTCGTTTTTAATGGACTTCAGCAAAGTGCTAATTTATTAAATTTAAATTGTAAATTACTAAAGTAAAACAAATTACAAAAAAATCTTCAAAATATTCATAACTAAAATAAAATAATTTCAATGAACTTGACGTATAACCTAATAATACATCAATTCAATTCGCGTTTCACAAAACCAATATTTTTCTGAGAACCGAATGCGAGCGCTCCTCAAATGAGACATTGCCTATAACTGTTCTGTTCTTCTCAAGAGTTAAATTCTTAACTTTGTCAGACTTATTATTTTTATTATTTTAATAAAAAGAAATTCCATGATGTCATAGTGTATTTGTAAAATAGTTACAAATTATACAAAGAGTGTAATAAAAGGTTACAAATTACAATAAAACTTTGATATTCATAATACTTTTCCCCTCACAAGTGATAAAATGCAATAAAAATACTTTTAAGCTAAAACAATTGAATTAAATTTATTTTACATCTTCGAAACTTCGATACAATCACTTTCGATACATTAGTTTCAGAATTTAAATTTTTAAATAATTAAAAGCTTAAAGCTTAATTTTAAGAGTAACTCAAATTCATTAAATTTTTTAAAAAAAATATTTAATAATTTTCCAATGTATTTTGAAACAAATTCTATGATATTAGAGAAATTGCCATTATATTCACTTCCACATTATAAAGATATATTAAAGTTGTTATAAGCTCCTTCAAGCTTTTCTTCTTACCAATCGCTTAAATTTTTTTTTTTATTGTAACTTATTCTTACCCCAGAAAACACTGTTATTGGTTCCCATTGAATATATTTGCATAATTCTAACTAGAATAAAACAAAAAAATTCGGAAAAATTTATTCTCTTATATGTAAATGAGGCGTTACAAACAACGCTCATCATAATAGAAAGTGAAAAAATCCAAAATTACAAAAAAAAAATTTATAATAATATCTTACGAATACATATCCATATATCTATATCTACTATAATATACATATAAACTAAACTCCAATAAATCAAAATTTGATATGTAAAAATAAAACAAAACTAAGTTATATTGTTCTTGGTTGTATGAAAAAAGTCCCCAAAATTTGTATGAAACTTTGGAGATTTTTATCATTCGTGAAAAGTTCCAAAATTTAGAGAAATTATTTTGTACAACTCTTATATTGAGTTCTACTCAAAAATCTCTCCGAATACAGGATCTCACATGATATACACACAAATAAATATTCCGAAAAAGAAGGAGAAACCTTTATTTTCTCAAAAGTGCTAAATGTTGATTTGCTTTTCTAGTATAAAAATTTTCTAGTATTTTGGAGACTTTTATGAAAAAGGATTTTGGAAATTTTTTGCATATGAAATCAATTCGAAATTAAAGGCTTTTTTCATTTTTATTTTGGGAACTTTTTCCTTTCTTTTGGAGACTTTTATGAAAAAGGATTTTGGAAACTTTTTGCATATAAAATCAATCCGAAATTGGAGATTTTTTTCTTTTTTATTTTGAGGACTTTTTCCTTTCTTTTGGAGACTTTTATGAAAATGGTTTTTGGAGACTTTTTGCATATGAAATCAATCCGAAATTAGAAACAATTTTCATTTATATTTTAGGGACTTTTTTCGTGCCATTGTATAAATCTTCATCTTAAGATATAAATAATAATTTAAGACATCCTACTGAAAAACCAAATTGAAGATTCAAAACGGAAACAAATTATATATGTATGAGATTTTTGTATATTTATTAGAATGAATATAGAATATTCAACACAATCAACAGAACCCAATTTCTTCCAAATTGTTTTTTTTTATTTTACTTTGATGCTTTTTTACATAGAACACAGATGAGATAGGCTTTTTTTATGACGCATAAAATATATATATATATATATATATATATGTACTTGGATCAGATAAGTCTTTGACTTCCTTGAATCTTTAAAATTTTTTTTTAACTCTTCGATTTTTTACATATTAGGTATAAAAGAAATATTTGATAAATTGCTAAAGACATCACCACTGTTCATTGAACATCTGGGCTCATCATTTGAATTTTTATTTCTAAGGAATTTTTTATTTGTGTTATCTATACACTGAGGTCCAAAATAACAATTATATCAAAGAGTTATAAGAATTATTTTTAAAAAAATTTTAACTCAGACATTGAATGTCATTTTGAACTTTTTTTTCTGTATATTGATGTGTTCCAATAACAAAATTAGGGTTTATTGACCCAGATACAGCTTGCACTTATTTGACCCAAGCTTCCCACTATTTTTTGACTTTTATTTACACAGTTGACATTTCAAGTTATTTAGTTGACATTTCAAGCTGGGCTTTATGGAAATCACAATACTGGTTAGAAACCAATTATTTTTTTGAATCTGTAATGTATTGATGATGCATATCGAAAATAGGACCGTTGAATTTATTGCGCTTTTTTGATGTCCATTAGATAGTTGACTAATTTTTGGTGCAATATCAGCTTAATGTGTTTCTATATAAAACTTGTTATCGCTAAGCTTGTCATGATTATGGAATGCACATGTCGAGATTATGGAACCATATTCCGTCCAATGTGTTTCCTAAAGTTGGTAATTCGTATGTGTACGACCTAATTAAATTTAAGAAGAATATTAAAATCTTTCTTCTCAATATTCCTCCAAATTTTCTCCATCCCCCATAATCCTAAATTCCCAAATAAACTCCCTACAACCCCAAAATCCTTTTATTACCCCTGCAACCAAACTGTACGTTTGTATCACAGGTTTCTTCTTAAAGACTCAAAAAGACTGTGGTTCTTGCGCGTTAAAGTCGCATACTACCCAAAGACTACACAATTTCAATGGGTGGCTTTCGAGTTCCAGTAAAAAAAAAAAAAAAAAATGTAGATTAATGTTATTATGAGACATACTGCCACTTCTTAACTTTATTTGCCAACATATTTCAGATAACATTTTTTTACTTCCTGTATTTTTTAGTGTTTAAATCGAAATTTGAATTGGTTTTCATAAATTTAACTTATGCATGTTGATATTACCGTTATTGTCCTTATTGTTCTACACGAAACTCTAAGATCTCATCTGTAATAAGCGTTTTTATAATTTTATTTCTTTTTTTTCAATCTTAAATAGAGAATTACAAGTAATTGCAATACTAAATTTTCCTTCCATTTTTACAAGATGGAACTCAAAATGATGTAATATTTATAACAGAGTTTCCTTATTTCAGTGAAAATTAAGAAACATCAGTTTCTAGTTTGAATCAAAATTGTTCTGCTAGTTGCACTACATTTAGAAGAATAAAATAATTAAAATCCCTAAAAGTATGCAATATATTTTTTTTTATCTTATTTTTTTTTTTTGTTATATTCGCAAACCGGGGCTTTGTAGTATCAAAGAAGTAGCGTAGTAGCAAAAATTCAGGTTAATTATTATGTTAGTGTTAAATTTAACTAAAATTTAAAAAAAAAAATTATATCGTCGAATCTTCAAAAATTACACATGAAAGGTTTATGAAATCTATTTCAATTTACATGAGGTTTAATGAGTTTCAATCGAAATTCTGCCAATATTCATATTGAAAAAATTGTTTTTCTTTTTGTACCTATATCTTAAGATAAAATCGTTTAAATATGTATAATTTTGTGTTTTATTTTATTTTTCGAATGAACATTGAATTCCTTTACTATTCCTTTACTTTCCTTTTGAAATTTGATAGATTCAAGTTGATAAGGTTAATGTTCAGACTTTTTTTTATCTCGTTATACAACTTTATCTAGGCACTAAGGATTTCGTTTTATTCCTAGAAATTTTTTATATCTTTCAAACACTTGTATTTTTAAGATAAGATTAGAGAAACATTATTATTAAAGAGTTGAATGATTGAACAATATTTTTTAAGATAGTAGTAGTCATAAAGATAGATTTTTCTTACATTTATTTAAGAAATTATTCAATTCTTTATGTTTCGTTTCATCTAAACAAAAATAGGAAAACCACTTGAGGGAATTCTAGGCTTTTTTTCAACTCTTACCTTTAAAAGTTAAATGGAAATTATAAATAAATTTAAACAAGTGAAAGGTAATTCAGAAGAAAAATGAAATAATATTTAAATTTAAAGGAAAGTGTATAAGTTAGCATTCGTTAAGACGTTCAATCTTCAAAATAATTTTTGTATTAAATTTAGAAATTGAGGATTAGTTGAATAATTAAACGTAAGCAACTAAATGGAAGTCCTATGCTTTATCCGAGGGAAATGGAGAAAAACAATTATCATTTTTACATGGGCATACAATTATAAAAATCTAAATTTGATATATTAGACCAAAAATGGAGTATATTGCACATATTTGGACTTGAGCTCCCCAATCAGCACTGGGATATCTCGATAAAAACAAAGACAGAGCTATTTGGCTAATTAACAGTTCCAGTGTTATCTTAACACCCACTTCACTGAGTTATTGGCGAACTGCACAATTGTTCATGTGGTATACTCGTCAGAACAGATTTTCATCTCTACTAGATATCTTTAAAAGAGGGTTATTTTAAAGATATCTAGTAGAGATGAAAATCTGTTCTCTCCCTCTTTAAAAAGAGGGTTATTTTAAAGATATCTAGTAGAGATGAAAATCTGTTCTAAAGAAATCAAATAATTAAAGCCTTTATTCAAAGTTTTACCATCTGAAACAAGAAGAGCAACGAATCTTCACATCCACACTGTTGAATGGATGAGATGCCATATCACGACTTATGGAATTCTTTTTGTTATACACAAATCGAGATTATGATTAATGATGAGTATACCACATTCCATCCCATGTGTTACCTAAAGTTGGTGATTTATATGTGTACAACTTTGTCAAATTTAGTAAAACCATTAACATCTTCCCCTTTAATATCCCTCGAATATTTTTCTATTTATCCATTATCTCAATTCCTTAAGTTTCCTTTTCTTAAAACCAAGCTATACATTTGAAATAAACGCCGAATCCTAGTTCAGTTATAAAGGATAGTGGGTTTAATGCGTTTAAATCACACACTATTCGAAGGAACTGCGTACAGTTTAAATGAGTGGCTTCCATGTTTTCTATTGCCTCTCGTCAAAAACAAAGAAGAAATGAGGTTTGAGTACACCTTACGAAAAAAACATACTATATATTATTGGTATTTATTAATGAAACAGTTTCTATATAAGATACTAAAGTGCTTCAGAGCGTAATTAAAATCAACTTTTTTGGATCTATTTTAAATACCTAAGAAAATCTTCGAATTTTTAAGAATTTTATTAATTCATACACAAAAATTTTAATTTAAATTTTAAATTTTTAAAATTTCTTCGAATATATTTTCCCAAACTCATATTAATTTAGTAAAAAAATAATTAAAATTTTTTTTAAATTTAAACTAGAAATTTCTACTAAAAATTTTGCATTATTCAAAAAACCAATTTAAAATCTACTGCAAAACTTAAATTTTAATAACGTACTCAAATAATTGTTTAATTTAAAAAGAAATTTCATTCACCTAGAAACAAATTTTTATATAAAAATTAAAATAAAAACTATTTAATATATCATGTACTTCTCTATATCGTAAACTTTTATACACAAATATTCAACAGTTCTTCAAAAAATGAATATTTTTTATTTATCTAGATTTTGTTAAAAAAAACTATTCTTAAAACTTAAATAAGAAAACAATTTGAATTAAACATAATACAATGACATACAAATATGTATACAATTGTATGTATATGTAACTTCATAATATAATAGTAAAAAATACTGTCTATTGTAAATAAAGGAAAATTAATTTTCATCACTAATATTCTTTTTTATGTTGAAACTAGGTTTTTGCAACAATTATGAGGAAATTGCATTTGTGCAATAAGAATAGTATTCAAATTCCACAGTAGGGGACAAAAATATTTTTCTTCTTTTCAATATGTCATTTTTGTGCAAACAATGGAAACTTATTCATCTAGGCACACTCTTGCACATTGTCCAGAGCTTTTCATATAATTTTTGACTTTTAGTTAAACAATTGGAATATTGTAATTTCAAGAGATTTTTTTGAACCTTATTGCCCCTAAAATATTCTTCAGAGGTCTAAAATCTTATCCTAAAGGTTCCTTATATCAGTGAAAGTTGAAGCATTTACTTTCTCAGCTTAAATCGAAACTCTTCAATTAGTTGCACCTCATTTAAAATAAGAAAATAATGAAACTCCCTAAAAGTATGCAATCTAATTTTTTTCCTTTGTTTTTCTTTTTGTTTTTTCAAACCTTTTAATTTGGACTGGAAAATATTTTAAATATAGATTAAAATAATTTATATATTCAATATTTTATTTAATTTCATATTAATCATAATTATTTTACGTTTTAGTTATACTATATGCCATAACTGAGTATCATAGTCGTTAGAGTGGTTTTGTATTTAACTTAAATACAAAATTATTCCGTTTACAAATGAAATTTTAGACTTTATAACATGGATGTTTCTACATGTTATAAAATCTAGTTCAATCGCATATTTTATTTGTATGTGGAATTCACTCGGATCAATTATAATTATAAGAATAGAAAGTGTTTAGCACCTTTCCTTTTGTTCCAACATGTGGCATGTTATGTTACGTTATATCATAATGGCATAGACATTCTTATTACCCAACATGTACCTATGATATGAACAGTCTTGTTCAAAAACTAGTACGCTAAAAATGAATACAATCTTTATTTAAAGAGCTCCGACATCTTCAAAATTGAATTTCCATTAATTAATCTCGTCCGTGGATCGTTTCCATTGTTTTTAAGAGTCACACTAAAGAGTCAAACGATTCAACAAAGTTTCTATAACAATTCAAATTCTTAATTGAAATAATTTGCTTCAATCTGTTCCTATCCTTTTCGATCCTTACTCCTCATCAATTATATTGCAGTAGTAATTTACGTGATTATTGCACTATTCTGGCTTCAAGCGGTGCAAAAGATTCAAACTTACAAATAAATTTATTTTCAATATTTTGTACAAAAAATTACTCTTAAAACTATTTCATAAATTTTTTCAACTATTGTAAAAAAAAAGCTATGTACCAAATTTGATTTTGATGAGAAGTACAAATTTTTAAGAAAATTTTTGAAGAAAATTCTCAAGAAAATTTCTCAGCAAAACAATGAACATTTTTCTTAAGATGATTTTCTTAATTTTTCATTTTTTATTAGTTTATGAGTATCATAAGGTACCTTCACTCTTCAATGGTTTTTTTTTAACAACAGATAACAACAAACTAAGGAAACATAAAAATATGAAAAAAAACTTTTCTAAATAGCACAAGCCAAATATAAAAAAAAAGGAAAATATATTTTTCTTTAAATTTTCACTTGAATGCGAAAAAAATGCGAAAAGTTTTTCTACTAAGTATAAAACCATAACAGTCAACAGTCAACTATAACAAAAAAAAAAATATAAAACTTTAAGTTTAACCATATTTTTTCTTAAATTAAAGTAAAATTTTGTAAAACTTTTCCTTAAATACATTTTAAGAACTCTTTTTTCGAAGAACGATATAAGTACAAAAAAATGGTTTTTGAGAAAATGGTTATTATAAATTGTTAAAATCCATTTCTAAATTAATTTTTAATTAATTACTAAATTTAAATGTTGGTACGTAGGTACCATAATTATAATTTAAAAGTATTAAGTAATTAATTTTTAATTCATATACAAGTTTCATTAAAAAAAGTTTTTACACAGGTTTAAAGGTTTCCAAATTTGGAGCTGTTCGGCATAGTTTCAAGTTCAAGCTTAGTATTACGCAATCATGTTTCAGACAATCGGTTGAATGCGTACAATTAAGCTTAGACTTGAAACCTACTTTTTTAAAACAATCGGTACCACAAATTTTCCAAATTCGGAGCTATTCGACACCCGGTGAAACCCAATATCAAAAGATTATATTCTACAAAACTGTGTGCTTTGAGTGCATAAAACTAGGCAGACTTGAACTTCAAATTCACTTTTTTAAATAAAAAAAAAAAAAATTCTTAGCTATATATTTGTAATATTTCTTTTAAAAAAGTAGGCCTCTAGTCCAAGCTTAGTATTACACATTCGACCGATTGTCTCAATCTGTTCAAAAGCTATAGAATTTTTTTCACAACTCTAATATCATGAAAATAAAACAGAGCCAACCCTTCACTATATCTTTCTGCTCGACTTTGTCACCATTATTTTCCCTATAACTAACAATATTCTTTTACGGGACACCCTCCAGGTATATTTGCTTACAAAATGGATTTGTATTATTTTCGATATTTAACCAATTCGCATGAGCTGTAATAGTTGCCACATAAATAAGAAATCCTGTTTTGATAATTTATATCAGTCTTAATTGAAATAGGCATAAGATAAGGAAAGAATCAGACATAATTTGAGGGAATTCAAAGCATATTATGAAAAATCAATCATTTATCCTTAATTTCTTCTTAACTGCATCACGATCTAACACCAAGGTCTTCTTACCAAAAAAATTTCAGTATTTTTCAAATCTCGCGAAATACTTTTAAATTAAATAAATTTAAATATTGAAACCCTAAGAAACATCAAATTGTAAGATACCACATTTTTGATTCCTGACTTTCAAATTAATGTTAAGTAAAAGTTATAAAACAACATCAACACACAAACAAACCTAAAATATTAGCAAAACCAAAAGAGAAGGGATCAAAACTCTTTTCTAAATACGTACAAAATTTTGTAAATAAGAAAAACTTTATAAAACTTTTCTTCAACTTCAAAAGAAAATTGAGTTCTAGAAGAAAATGAATAACGGAAATTACAAAAACAAAAAACCGTAAAAACAAAAGGAAAAACCCAACTTTTTTTAGAAAAATAAAAATAAAAGTTTTCATTAGGTCAATCAAGGTTAAATTTAAATTAGCCAAAACACGAGAATAAATAAAAAAAACAAAAAACCCATAACTTGAGAAAATTTTAAAGTTTAATTTTCAATTAGAGCTAATTTTTAAATTATGGCACTAAATTTTCCCAAAAAGTGTTTTAAATTTTCCCAAAGAATTAAGAAATCCCACATTGTAGACAGATCTTCAATTGTTGGTATTAAGCTATTAATAACTTAGATCAGGTCTACGAGCAAAGATATGCTAAAACTGTGTCCAACTTAAAACAAGCTCACTTTTCCTGGTGTTTATTAATAGCAATCGATCAAGAAGAAAATTAGTCATAGAAAAAGTTCACGATTTTAAATTCAATACAGCTTTCAAGTTCGGGTTGAAGATTCGTGTTTCACAACCTAGCGTTTCGAAATCTCGCATCTATACTTTTTTTTCAATTTCGTTGGGCGGATTGGCTCGAATGGTAAGTTCAAGTGTAGGCATATTATAATTGTGTGATGCACCTGCTTTGGTAAGGATTACAAAATTTATTTTCTAAAAAGAGGAATCCTAAAAAACTACTTAAGAATCTCAAAACTACAACTGCTGCATCCAAGCCCCCCCTGAGTATTTTTTCAGCTCTACAAAATCTAATCAAATTTCATTGCCAGTGTATTATCAATTTTGAAAAATATTTCATCCAATTACATAGTTTTATATTTTACTCCACTTTAACTCCACTTTAAAATAAATAACTCTATTCAGTCTATAGTAAAGTAATCTATGTAATTGTAATTAAATTTTTTATTTTTCCAAGCGTTATTTACATTTATTGAAATAAATCAAGGAATTACATAGAACCAAATAAGTTTTAATTTAAATAGAAATCAGTAACTTTTTTTTACTAGACCAAATCTGTAGAATTTTATTAAAGGGGTAAAGTTTTTTTTTTAAACTTATTTTAAAAATAATTTCACCTTTTCAGGGTATCTCATTATGTATTCATAAAAAATTCCCCTCAGTTTATAAAACTTCCATTATCTTAAGCAATTTATCATTCATGTCACAGAACAAAATGAATAAAAATAATTTACATAGCCTATTTTTAAGGCGCCTTTGATCAAAGATCTCATTAAAAATTTGTAAGTAAAAGTAAAAAATTTAAATTGCTATGGAACAGCATTGCAAGGTATTAAAATTTTTGATAGTTTCTAATTCACTTAATACTAGTGTGGTGCAAAATACGCATATGCCTGTTGAATGTAAGCAGGACCACATGATATATATTTAACAAAATTTATTCCCATTTATTTTAATTTGCCGGACCGGTCTAATTATTTCTAAATCCGAATTTTATGGAAGTCATGATTATATAAAAATTCGTTTCTAACGAAACAAATTAAAATGGTAGATGTATGCTTAAGTGTATGAATAGTGTCAACACCGGAACGTTAATTCAGCTGGGTGGCGCAGTGGTTAGAGTACCGACCTTACATGCAAAAGGCCCGGTTTCGAACCTCAGTGAAAGTGAAAAGAAAAACTTTTATGTGGTTTTCAACTCGACTCATCTACCATTCGCCATTGCGTTCAAATGAATAGCTTAATTAATGACTATATATCTTTAACAAAATATAAATAAATAATTTAATTGAATAATATAACTCACATATATAGAATACCATATAACTCAAATACAAAATATTACAATATAAACAAAATAGAATTTATAATTGTATAAATGAACGTCCGTTATTTCGCAAACTCAATTAATTCGCCAACTCAAATTTTGAGTCCGCTTGAGGTATGTGCACACCAGCTTAGCTCAAATTATCAACGGACTTAATATTTGAGCGGTGCCAAAATTTGAGCTAAGTGATAGGTTGAATCAAAATTCCAAGTTTTTGCAACCCTGTAATATTCTTCCTCAGATAAACTTTCAATAACAGATAAACGGTGTTTCAAAAACCTTAATTAGTGGTCATTTGTTTTCCACTAGTCACAGATTCTGATTTGGATCTGGGCCAAAAATTATGAAAAAAATTTTTTTTAAAACAAAATGTAAGACGTGTTCATGAATAAAACTTTTTACATAAAAAATATTTCTTTTGAAAATTTTATGAATAATTTAAAACTTGTTGCATTTTTCATTATTAAAATAAAAAATCTTTTCAATATTCTTCTTTCGTTATTTGGGGTTGTAAGTGTTTTAGAATTGAAAAACACCATTAATCACTATTTGAAAAAGATGAAAATTTATTTTATATAATATTAAATGGAAAACTTTTTATCTAGTTGTACTAAGGGATTTTCAATTATATATAGTTTATATATTATATGAAACTTATTTATTTAACCTGTATTTGCAATATACCCAATTCACATTAAGGTCATCAATTTTTATTACTTGTATAAATGCACGCTCTTGAAATAAATCATGCATTTCTATTAAAGTAATCGAAGCTATTAAAGCTTCTAAATAAATTGAAGAAAGATTTAAGTTTAGATCTGTCTTTCAGAAAATAATTGCGTCACTCGTGTAATACTTTTTTAAGGGTTGATCGATTATAGCCAATGAGAATTAGAGGGTTCGTCATAGCCTTGTATTAAAATGTTACAATTGAATTTTTATAACTGAACGAACCCGGTACAAGGGGACTACTTTTCCTGTTTCTATTGTGGAGCTGCCTCTAAGATTTATTTAAAGAAGGCAAGTAAGATGTGAACTTAAAATAATATAGATCGGATCGAATTCGAAAATTGTATCTGAAGCACAAGATGTACAAATAGCTTCTATACAGTTTCCGTTTTATGAGAGCGTTACTAATAAGGACCAAATTAAGTTGGGAATATCTGAAACTTTGTTCTCCAAAGCATATAAGGTCAACAACTTCTGGCCAATTTAGTAAGTCTAAGGAGACTCGCTCAGGTGGCTTTTACAAAACTGCAAATTTAATTCAACAAAAACCGTAGAATTAGATAAAGTTTTGTGGCACAAAGTTTTGCAATATATCATTGGTCTGATACAATTAGGTAGTTCATATACAACAGTTAATTAATCAACAGATCGAGTTCCAATTCCATGAACCCAAATCCAAAATTTTTTCTAGAAAAGTTTAATAAATACGAAATATTGTTTTCCTCAACTGAAAGATATTATGTTTTGTCCGAGTAGTCTAAAATTGACCGGGTTTAGATAGGTAGATCACCTTCACTATCATCTTCACTGCCTCATGTGATCTGCATTTCAATTTCGATTTTATATCCAACCCGTAGAGTTCATATACGATACCAGGTCTTTGATTTTGTGATTAAATATTTCGTTGTGTTTATGGAAGAAGGGTTGACCAAGTGAGAGGAGTTTGGCTCTAGCTAAAGCCGGGCATCTGCAAAACAAATACTCGATATATTTGTTTACTTCCTTACTGCTCTTGCAGGAAGCGTTGTGTAAGAGAATCCTAATTTGGATGCATGATTGCCCACTGGTCATTGGCATGTGCTAGTTGCCACTAACATGGTGATATCTATACGCAATTTGGCTATAAATTCATTTGATCTCCTTAACATTCTTGACATGGCGCAACTATATAGATTATTGTATCTTTGTTATCATTTCGCTGCGTATACGACGCAGTTTAATCTCCTACTCCACAAAATCACTCCAGCTTCAGTTTTTTAAAATTAAAAATAAAATAAAATTTATAACTATTGTAAATTTTTTACATTGCCTAATCCAAATTTAGAACAAATAGTTAATAAATAGTATTTAAAAATAAATCAAATCATGCTCTGATTCGCATTGTTTCGCAATTTGTTCTACTTTTGATTTTTCATTTGTTTAGTGTTTGTTTTTAAATCACTCCACAAATCATAGATAAAGCATTTCATATTTTTAATTATTACCAACTATCTAGGTCCATTTTTTAGAATCTCTACTTAAAATTGTATTCGATATATATTTCTATTACCATATTTTTAATTCAAAAATGATTAACGACTCAATAACTTTGGGAATTAATCAGCAACATGAAATGAAGATAAAAGCGAATTTCAAAATGAATTCAAAATTAAAGCGAGAGCGAAAATTAAAATGAAAAAAATCATAATTTAGATGAATAAATTTTCTATTCTCAAAAATCATATTGTATAATCATAAATAAAATTCTTTTTATCCTGATTCTTTTTTTTTGTTATCCTTTTGGATATTTCTATTATCCTGCTGGGAATATAATTATATTTATTAAGAATAAATAGAATATATACCACCAACTAAATAATCAAACAGTCACGAACCACCAACCGTGCCGTATTTTTAAAAAATTTAATAAAGCGAAACCAATAATAAATTTCAAAAACAAAAAACAAAACCAAAAAATACAAAAAAAACACCAAAAATAATATAAATATAAATAAATCCGAAATTCTTTTAAAAATTCTTGGAATAAATTGAAAAAGACATTCCTTCTACTTAAAATTCATTAAATTCAAAATAAAATATAGAGAATCACAATTTTAAAAAAATTAAATTAAAATGAGTAAATCTTTTTTATTAAATTCAGTTTAAAATTTAACATTTTTTTAGCTGTTTATCCAATATTAGGGGTCTAGAATTACATTTTTGAGGCACACGCTATCCTCTGCTTCTGTACCCGGTGCTTCTTTCAAAAACCAAACAATTAACCTGTTTCGTTTCCTGTGTTTCTTTTGTCATCCGAAGACCAGCCCATTGTCTGGTGTTTCTAATCATTGGTGTTTGTTTTGCAGAAGTAAAAGCACTTCATTATCTGATGTTTGTGTGGTAAAGCTAAAATTGAAAAAAGAGGTTTTTTTTGCCAAAACAATCATTAAGACTTGTTGGCATCAGACAATGTCTTGTTTCCATTCTGGCTCGTCTTCCGTAGTCGGAAAAATTAGTCCATTGTCTGATCTTTGATTGGCAGATCTAAAATTGAAGAGAGAGGACTTTTTGACAAAACAATCATCAAGGCTTAGAAACCTCAGTCAATAGACTTATTTCTCTTCTGGCGCGTCTTCCGCTGTCAGAAAACCAGCCCATAGTATGATATTTGTTTGGCAGAGGTAAAATTGAAGAGGGAGGTTTTTTGGCAAAACCAACATTAAAGCATAGAAACATTGGAAAAGGGACTTCTTTCCCTTCGAGTTCTTCAGAATATCAAAATGTTATCTTTATTATTAGGCATCCTATTACCTAGATAAGTTCTTCTTCTCCCTTTTATTTAATTCTAACACTTTGTTATGCCTTATCCTATGAAAATCCTTTCGACTTTTTATTAAAAATTCATTCAATTTATTT
Organism: Dolichopus griseipennis; assembly: GCA_963082915.1. Classification (NCBI taxonomy): domain Eukaryota; kingdom Metazoa; phylum Arthropoda; class Insecta; order Diptera; family Dolichopodidae; genus Dolichopus; species Dolichopus griseipennis. The sequence continues at coordinate 7,652,811 of OY720441.1, forward strand.
AAACCTATGAGCAGAACAACAGATCTGTAAAAATTACAGTATTGTAGTGAAAGTTTTAATTAAGAGCTCGGATATGTTCTTAAAAATGTATTGCACAAAAGGTTACAACCGACAAAGGCTTTAATGTAATAAAAATATGTGATGCCCTAGTGCTATAATAATATCTCTTATATATTAAGACTTCTGTGCATCTAATCGGTCGTTTTAATCAATTATAGGTTTTTACCTAAACCCACATAATCGCCAAACTCCTAAAACAACCACAACTCCACAAGGACCACATTTCCACTAAGAAAAAAATTTCTTAAAATAGTCATTTTAATTGTAGGATTTTGTCTTTGGGGAATTGGTCTTGGCAGATTTTGCTATTGGTGACTTAGTCTTAGGTATTTCATGATAAACCGGACTTCTTAAAACGCCCTACGAAAAAAGTAGGATAAGCATCCAAACTACTTGAATTATAGGATAAGCATCCAAACTACTTGCTTGGGATAATGACAGTACAGTATTGATGGTTAGGAAAGGAAAGCCTTTAATCAATATTTTCGAATACCCTTAAATAAACCTCTCATAGCAAATGAATATAGATGAAACTTTTCTGTTTAAAATTAATCTCAGCCATTTTTTTAGTATTAAAAATTAGAGCAAAAAATTTTAAAATGTCCTCAAGAAATTTTCCTTAAGTATAAATTTGTAACATTTTTTTTTTTTAGTCCAAAGGGAAATATTGAAATTTTGTTTTGAGATAGCGTTGAATGCTTACAAAAGAATAGTGCTGATGGAAATAGTCTTTTTATTGCAATAATGCGGCAATCGTACGATAACTAAACACAGTTTTTAATATGATTTAATGCAGAGTAATTCCTCTTTAATTATTTTTTTTTTTACTTTGTAATTTTTTATATCCTTATTGCATAACAGTAAATGTCCTTTTTTACATTTATAAATTGGAAAAAAAAGGATATAAAAGGAAATTGTCTTTTTTTTGCTGTATTTAACAATTCCACAGACATTAAAACCATTAAAAAATTAATTTCTTTTATTTATTCTTTGAAATTGATTAATTTTTTTTTTTTCCTTATTTTTTATTTAAATTAAGGGTTTTTTTTAAATCAATATAATCATATATTTCTAATTAATTAAAGTCAAATTCCACTAGAGGCAGTGTTTCCCATTTATTCGTCCCAGTTTAGCATTCCCACATATTTTTAAAAATTGTTCAATTTATTAGTTGGACTTATTTGGACATGATGTGTTTAAATCGCCTAAACTTTGACTTTCTCTAGACAAATTTTCTAGCCCAGCAATTAGCAAATTACTTAAGAGGCTCAATGTGCTTTGCATATCATTAACCTTATGCAATTAGAAACAGATATCAGCTTCATAATCGAAGCCATTGTAATAATAATAATCAAGTTATTGTACAAGGGGCTTAAAACATCACTCTTTTAAGCAAACGTGTTCATTAGTTTATTTTTTAGGACACTTGGTTGCCGGATAATTCAAATTCCCGATCTTCCAAATTGTTAGAACTAATAAATTGTATCGTATAACATTTTGCATTATATTTGTATCATTTCTAGGATTTTTAAAATTTATCTTTCGTCTAATTGATCTGCACCTTTTTAAAATAGAAAATCAAATTGATTTATTGAAATGCCACTTCAATTTAAACAATAGACCATAGTTTAATTTTTGAATTAAAATCAAAACTAACGAAATGAAAATTAAATAATCAAAACAAGAATCATTATTTAAATTAGTGTAATTGCATTGCATTATTTGCATTATTTTAGATAATGTTCAATGCAATTGATATTTTTATATTTCAAAAAATATTTATTATCAGCCTATTTTAGGAAATTTTAATTTTTCTTTTGTATTGAATAGTGATTTCAAAAATATTTTAATTCCATTTTAATTAATCAATTTAATAAAATATGTAAACAAAAATTATATTTAATATTAAATATTGTATTTAAAAAAAATTAAACTAAATGAATTTTAACAATCCGTAAAATATGTTAAATTTTAAACATTGAATTTGAGTTGATCTTTATAACTCACATATTAAATTTAATATCATAAGAATTATAGCATTTTAAAGTACACAGTCAATAAACTTATGTATAACTCTAATCATATCCGGTTAGTTAGAAACTAAAATAAAACTAAATTTCAATTAATGTAGTTCGTAAAAAATTTCAAATGAAGTTAATAGTCTCCTAAACCTAGAAATTGTCTGTTTTCTATTAAATTTCAGTTTATTTGCATAGATGGACCGATTTTGAATTAAAAAACAAGTAATGAAAGAACGGTAAGTCGTACACTTGAACCCCCAATATAACTCATTTCAGATTTCGAGAGCATGAAGCAAATAGGACAAAAATATCTTGTACCAAAATTCAATTTTCTAACTTTATCAATCCTGAAGGTATGCTTATTAGGTCTCCAAATGCATGAAATAGGTACCCAAAAGCAACTCTTTATTTTAAAATTCAAGAAAATAATGGAAATAGGACAAAGGTATCTGAGAGTACAAAATTTCAAATTTTTAACGTTATTTCGTAAAATGCTTTTTAATTTTGGGAGGCGAGTGGGAAGTTCCCGGACAAAAACTTCCCTTAATCTCAATTTTAAGAATAATTTAGAAACAGAAGAGAACACTCTTGTACCAAATAAGAAGTTTCTATTTTTATTAATCCGATTGAAAGCTTCCAGAATCCAAACCAATGTTTCGATTAAGCCTATTTGCAAACCCCGTTCTACTTTCATTATTTTTAGCTTATAAAATAACTAGCTAATACCCGGTGCGCGTTGCTGCGCCTCTCAATGGAGGTTTAATTGAATTTGATGTTACTGCAAAAAGTTAACACAAAACTTACACACGGTTTACACATGTAAATTTTAAAATGTGTGAAAGCAATCTTTTTAAAACGATTTTTATAGGATTATTCTAGTAATTTTTGAAACTTTCTGTAATTCAAAGCAGTACGAACTACTTTCCAAATTTTGACGTAATTTACTTCTAAAAAATTTTTTTTGAAAAATCGTAAGACCGACTGTTAACAGACTCAACTCCATTTTCAAGTTGCTTCACACATATAAAATTTGAGGTAAACCGGTCAAATCGTTTCTAATTTAGAGTTAAGTAACGCAAAAATCTATTAAAAGCCACTGTGCCCCACTGGGTTAACGGAACTACACTTTCTCTTTGGGCAAAGCAGTATTGCGCAAAATTGGACGTAATTTGCTTCCAAATCACTCAACAAAATTTTTTTGAAGCTTTCTTTTTAGCCAAAGCAGTACTTCGCAAATTTTGACAATATTAGATTCCAAAATTATTTTGACCAACCATTATTTTGTCATACCGTTTTTAATTTAGAGTTAAGTATTGAAAAAACCTAAAAAAAGCTGTTGGCCCCAATGGGTCAATGCAAGTCAATATAATTTTTTTGTGGGTTTTCTTTTTAGGCAAAGCAGAATTTCATAAAATCGGACAAAATTCGGACCCAAAAATTTTTTTGATACCCCTTTGGCCCAACATCGGTTAATAAATTCCAAAAATGTTAATAGTGTCAACTCAATTCTCAAGGAGCATCACGTATACAAAATTTTAAGTCAATCGGTCAAACCGTTTCGAATTTAGAGTAAAATATTGAAAAAACTTACAAAAAGCTGTTGGGCCGCAATGGGTTAATGGAACTCAACAAAATTTTTTTTGGGGCTTTCTTTTAAGCCAAAGCAGAATTTCGTAAAATTGGACAAAATTTGAACCCAAAATTTTTTTTTACCACCCGTCGGCCCGACATGGGTTAACAAATTCCAAAACTGTCAATAGTGTCTACTCAATTCTCAAAGAGCATCACGTATACAAAATTTGAAGTCAATTGGTCAAACCGTTTCGAATTTAGAGTAAAGTATTGAAAAAACCTATAAAAAGCTGTTGGGCCGCAATGGGTTAATGGAACTCAACAAAATTTTTTTTGGGGCTTTCTTTTAAACCAAAGCTGAATTTCGTAAAATCGGACAAAATTTGGACCCAAAATTTTTTTTGACCACCCGTCGGCCCGACATGGGTTAACAAATTCCAAAACTGTTAATAGTGTCTACTCAATTCTCAAAGAGCATCACGTATACAAAATTTGAAGTCAATCGGTCAAACCGTTTTCATTTTAGAACAAAGAAGTTTAAATACTTGCACCACAGTCCCAACTTGGCGGTCCGTTAGAGCAAAATTTTTGGGCCACGATTTCCTTCCGCACCCAAAAACCCCTATATACAAATTTTCATGAAAATCGGCTGGGCAGTTTAGGAGTCTATTCGCTACATACAAACATACATACAAACAAACATTCCCTTTTATATATATAGATTGTCATCAAGATAGTATCATTGATTTTCAGTTTTCTGGCGTACGTACAGGCAGACGGACATACATCACTAAACCGACTCAGGAGATGGCGCTGATAAAAAAAATATATATAATATTTTTCCATATCACGCTTGCTCCCTTTTGGTAGTTATAAACACCATATCAAAGTTAATAAACTTCTACCACTATTTTAGGAGAAAGATATAAAAAATGCCAACAAACAATAGATTAATCAATTGTAATCAGTATATTGGAATACTTTCCGCAAATTCCGTTATAAAATTTTCTGATTTTTGCAATAAATCTATAGTCAAAACAATGTTTTGCGTTTCATTTTATTGAATTTATTGAACTTATATTGTAGAATCACTTGAAATATACGCGCAATATGATAATTTATTTACAAAAATAATACTTCAAAAATAAATTTGAATTACAATTAGTTTATTTGTTCCCGATTATTTTGAATTTTCTCATTTTTATCAAGTTTTTTCAAATATTTGTATTTTTTTTCAACATAATTTTGTAAAATTTGATTTTTGAATTTTTGTTTATGTTGAAAACTTAAAAATCGATAGCAATATTTGATAAATTATACGGCAAGTGCATTTTTTCTCATATATTTATTTATACTTGATAAATGGAGGTGAGAAGAGTAGATGGAATATAGGGTCTCAATGTATGGAAGCTTTGAGCGGCAGTTTTAAAGCTTTAAGCTGTGGGCATATGGGTACGTAATATATGAATTTACTTTATTGGCGAAGTCGGGCAATGGGTTCGGATCGTGGAAGCTTTTGATCGAACAAAAGCCAAACGATCATTTCCTCGAAATAAATAAAAATAGAACCTTCACAGTCGGTAAAAGAATATTCCTCGTTGTTTTCCTTATGTCCCTGAAATTTGGAGTGAATTACAGTAGTGAATCGCGCACTATCATAGATCTAACAAGCGTATCTTCGAAACTAATATAAATAGAAACTTAAAATTTGCTAGAAAAGTGTTCTGTCTTGTTTTCTTTATATTTCTGAAATTTTAGAGGAATGAAGTAGTGATTCGAAAAGCTATCGCACGCCTCCTTAGACCTCACCAGCATATGTTTGAAATTAATAAAGATAAAAACCTCAAATTCGGTACAAAGTACTTCTGCCTGAATGTTGCTGAAATGATTTGATGTGGGGATTTGGGGATTGAATATGTCAGGTGCAAGGTATTATTTAGTCGCACTGACTTACTGTTGTATGGTAGGAACGTACTTTAAAATGTCATCAATCCAAAAAAAAAATATTTATTTTAAAATCCAACACAATACAACAATTATTTAAATTCTTTTAGAAAATTCTATTTAATTTCTTAATTTATTCTTTCTCAGAATCATATGATAATAATGTGTTTGGAAGTACGAAAGTATCTTAAGAATTTTTTTTACTAAAAGTAGTAATCAAATTTCTTTAGAACTTTGTCCTATTTCAAAATCCTTGCCAGATTTCATTGTCAAGGTTATTTAAAACCAAATCAAATAATTTCGAAATAATTTTAAAGTATGAGAATCATAAAACATAATCAATGGAATAAGTAAGATTTTAAAAATCTTATTTAATGCAGATCAAATTAAATTGTTTTGAAGAATTAAAAATACTAAAAGATTCCTAAGAATCAATTGACAACGCTTCTGAAACCCTTACTATAATGCGCTACAAGGATAAGATCTCCCTATCAACATGGATAAGATCTCCCTATCTGTTTACTTTCTATGAAAAGTTTCTATTTTTTAGAATATAAAACTGTCTGAATATTTTCTTATCATCATTTGTAAAATATTCCTCCGTCGTATTAAAAAATAAAAAAAAAACTCTGCCATTTCTGCTACATTTTAGAATTAATTTGTTGTTTTATTTTTAAATGTAATTTTAGTATAAATTATAAGAAAACAAGTGATGAAAAAAACCAAGGGTTTTTAAAAAAGCACATTTTCAATGGTTTGGTCAGTGTTTCATACTGAGTATTTTATCGGAATATAATGTTGAAGCTTCAATGTTAACATTTAATTTAGGAAACATATACGTTGGTGTCTAAGTTACTACTTACTTATAAAAACCGTAATTTTTTTAATTTTTAAGTCCTAATAGTCCCTCTATGGAGAAGGTTGCCAAATTTCTCAACGATCTAATACTTACTACTCTCCTTCCCTCAACTTTTTTAGGTTCAAGGAATTAAATTGTGAATTCTATCAAAATAAAACTGACATACACTTTCTTCAATTTAAAGAACCGCTTTTAAATTTAAGAAAATCTTTTAACATATGTTAAAGTAAAATGCTGAACCTTAAAATTTTGTATAGTAACAAAAAAAAATTTGAACAGGTATTCAAGTTACAGGTGTTTAAAAAAAGCAAAATTCCAATTTTCGAGCCCTTATAACTGCTAAACAGGGGATGTGACAAAAAAATTTTGCTAACCGACTCCTTCTAATTTCTGAAGTTCTAACTTCTCCAAAATTTCAAGACCCCAGCTGGAACCGTTTAGAAGATATGTGGGGCCAAAAATTTTGCAAAACTTGAGTTTTGCATTATGGTAAAGTTTAGTACCGTATGGCAAATCTGTACATTTTAATGATGATGATAATTTTTGTAAAGCCTAAGAGAGCAGCTCTCTTCTGCTTTTTTTAGATTGAAAATATAGCTAACAGAACTCTTATTATACCAATTTAAATATAGGGACCTTTTTGGAATTTGCGGAGGCTGTAGCTTACGGAAAGACGGACAGAACAACAGACGGACAGACGGACGGACGGACAGAGTGAAACTATATAGGCACATTTTTACAAAATTGTTTTGAAAATGTGCTAAAAACCTTAGTACTTAAAACTTGTATTAAATACATAGTAAAAACAAATTATAGTAAAGTTTATAACTAGTATTTCTTTAAAAGTTGAATAGAATAATAAACAAATTATATTTTATATTGTAAATCCCAATTATTTATTTGTTCACCACAAAACCAAGGCAAATACCAAGAAGTTTATAAAAGAAAAAATTTGATTTTCATTAGAATTTATTAAATATATGTTTTCCTTTATAGTATTTATTTACTTTATTTTATTTGTATTTGCAGTACATATATATACTAGGAATAACATAAAAGATATTACTCATACAAATAGGATCTAAATGGGATTTAGTCCCATTTATAAATCTCCAAAAAAAAAGGAAATTTTTTAGAAAAAGTATTTAAAAATTGAAAAAAAAAATGAACACAACTTGAACTGATTCATTATGACCGGAAATCATTTTCCAAATGTACTAACGTTTCCGAAATTTAGTTTAGAGAAAATTCTAAATATTAAAGTCCGTTAACTTTTTACTGTTATATATTTAAAATAACCCTTTTTATACCAATTCAACTGTATTTATTATTATTTAGTTATTAATTATTTTTAATTAATAAAAAGGTATATCAAGTGTTCTTAATTACCTTAACTATTAATTAATGAAGAACGTCTTAATATTTATCAAATATTGATAATAATTATTATAAAGGATGATTTAGGACCTGATTTAGGACCCTCATTGTGGTAAAATATGTGTGATATCAAACCAGTGTTTTGTGGTCTATCATAATAATTTCTAATCAATTTTATTATAAAATTGTCTATTCTTATGATTTTTGCTTCCTTACGAGTATTTATCAGAGTAAAAATTCTTGTAGTCGGACTTGACCTTTCTGTTTTTATTGATAGATGTAATTCAGGTTACGATGTAAATGGACTCCAAGGTATTTTACTCCTTTTTTATTGGCTAAGGAGGCATTATCTGGAGATTTTATAATAAAATTTTTCCAATATCTTCTAATATCCGTATTGGTTTTGCCTACAGTATTGCGCAACAATATTGTTTCGTATTTATTGAAATTTATTTTTAAAAGCCAAACTTTACAATAATCACCTGTAATATTAAACATTTCTTTTAATTCCCACATATTTTTCAACAAGATCTTTTGAATATAATATTTTTAAAAAAAATTGCATACTTTTAGGATGACTTTTAGTTCTTTGTTTACCACAGTTTTTATTGAAAATGACTTTGGCTATCCTTATAACGGTAAAATAATTTATATACTGAAACATATTTTTTTACACTAATAGAACTAGATCATTAAAATCCTAGCATATCACACCACCACAAATATTTCATCTTTTCCTTTTTATCCCAATGGAAAATTCCAAATTTTTTTTATTAATACAACTTTAGCATTTTTTTGTTATGTGGTATTTTAATGCCTTTTTTCTAAAAAAAGATTTTTATGTGTTTATTGAAAACATAAAAAAATATTCAAGATTATAAAATCTAATGTAATTCAATCCCTTTTTTCCAACTATTGCAGTAATATTTTTGGTTATTTCCAGCCTCTTTTCCTACTCTTCCTCTTGAATCCCAAAAAGAACAAATAAGTACTTCAGTTATTTTGATTTTTCAAATATCTGAGAAGAGATTTTATTGGTTTATTATCTCTGTTATTTTTTTTAATCTTTGTTTTATCTTTTTTTAATGGAAAAATTTTTATTGTTTATGTTAGGCATTTTTTTTTTTATTATTTTATATAATAATGATTGATTGATTATAGAAATTCTATTGTTTAATCTAGAAAAATGTTTGAAATATTCGGAATTTTTAGTACAAAAAGATTTGGCAAAGATTTATAATCAAATTAAAATATGTATAATTTGAAATTATAAAAATTTTTTCTAAAAATTAGTAGGAATTATACTTTAAAATATGGTTAGAAAAATTGATTTAAGTTTAGTACAAAAGAATTCAGTAAAATATTTATTTAAGATTAAATATTGGATATCATTCGAAAATTTGAATATAACACTACAAAGGAAGCATTAAACGGATTCTCAAAAGAAACTAAGAAAGACAATCATTACCTATAGTTCGATTAGGAGCTTCTTTTTGAAAATGAATTCATTTTGTAAAATGAGTAAATTAGATTTTTATTAGAAGATCTACAGAAGTATTGCCTGATAAAAAATTGTTCTCAAAATATTGTGTCAGACACTTAATTTTATAAAAACTTCAGTTAAATATTTAGAAGACTATCACTAACTCGTTGAATCAACATTCACAGAAAGTTATGAGAAAGCTAATAACTTATTTATTAGGATTTAAAATATTAGTTTATATTCGGCTTCCTTAAAAAAAATGTTCAAACAGTGACTTATGAGTTTAAACACCCAGTTCTTCTTTTAAAAAGTGAGAATGGAATTCAAACTCGGTTTTATTCAATCACCTAAGTCAGTAAATCCTCAATTTATCATTGAATCCATTCAATGAGGTTAAATGAAGAGTGATACGATAACTTGTATTATTAACCCCTTGTAAATAAAATCTCATTTTTTCTAAATCTCGAAATATAAAAAGTTTTATTAAAATGTCGATAATAATTTATTTGCAAATATCTAGTAAAATCTCAATTTTTTAAAAATATGAAGTAGTTGTGTCAAATTCATAAATTATTAATTAAAGATTATAGTTCTGAATGCAAAATCAAGCTTTAATCATTAAAATATACTGGGGTTCGGAGGCGACAACACCCGATACGCCAAATTCAGTACTTCTTTCTACATCCATGTAAAATATAAAACACACAGAGTTGGTTATGATTTCAAGAGAGTGATATTCAGAATTAGGAGGGATGAATTTTAGAGAAGAATTCGCAGCCAGCCTAGTGAATTAAGGAATTTTACAAAAATGAGATTATAATTTTCGAAATTTTAAAATAACGAGATTTTTATTTATTTTTTAAAAAGACTTAAGCATATTTCATTTTCTATCCAAACTATCTGTAAAAAAAAAAATTTAAAACGGAATTAATTCTAAATAAACATTTAATTTCTGGATGAATAATTACTTATAGAGAATGACAGAATATCATTCTTAGAAACCATTTTTTATTTGTCATTTATAGATTGATAAAATTTCGAAATAAAAAAAAACCTAAATCAATATTAACTCAATATAACAGAAACAATTATATAAAACTGGAGATTTCCCGAAGCTCAATGCTTTTCAAATTTGAAATAAGTGATTGTAAAAACCTTAATTTAAAAAAAAAATTCGAGTGAAAAGTCGGGTGATATTTTAAGTAAAAAATTTAAACAAACACCATAATGTAACTAATTAATTAATGTCATTAACATAAAAATCATCATCATTATATAAATTTGGCCAACACCATTTTACGAGCTCCTTTTCTAAGAAAACTAGTGGTTCGATGTCCGTGGTTTTTGGGGTATAAAAAGTAATGATCGATTCCTTACATGCTATTAAATATATAATTTGGTTTAATTTTTATTTATCCTTCAAAATACTGTATTCCTGCTCCAAATCTACACGTATTTATCTTTTATTATAAAAAAGAGGCTTTTTTTTTTATTTCTTAATAAATATTTTAATTCCCACCTTTAAACAAGCATTTTGTAATAATGTGCCTATACAGTTCCACTCTGTTCGTTCGTTCCAAGATTTCTTTTAGGATTATCTGCAGTCTAAAAAAGGTAAAAGATAGCTGTCTTTTTTAAGCTTAATAAATTTTTAAAACTCAAATTCCTAGGTATGGCAACCGTAAAATTAACCATTCGGAAAAACTCAATTTTTGCAAAAATTTTTTGCCCTTCATTTCTTTTGAATGGTTTAAGTTAGAAACTTGAAATTTTTTTTGTCACGTGTTCTGTTTAGGAGCTGAAAGGGTCAAAAATTTAAAGCTTCAATATTATATTTTAACATATGTTAAAGTTTTTTTTTAAATTATATCTTTCAAATTGAAGAAATTACCTCTTAATTTTAACAATTTTTGCTTTTGCAATAGAATTCTAAGAAAAACTCCAAATTGTAGAGGAAGCCAGTCACTGTTTATTTCCTAAAACCGTCATCTTCAACAATGAAGGTTATTAGGACTTAAAAATTTCACATTTTTATAAATCAGTAACTTAGTCACCAATGCATAATATTCCCAGAATTAAACTCAATATGAAATACTATATAATTTTCAAAATTTACTTTCTTAAAAACCCTTGGTTTTTTTCATCAGTAGTTTAAAATATAATTAAGTATAGCAACTAGTCATACCTTGATACAACATAATAAATATATATTGTTGACTTCTGAGAATAAGTTATATTTAATATTATATTTATTTTATTAAATCGTTTCCACAATTTCTATTTTGCACTCAAATAAAATTGAAGCATTTTTTAAATAACTTAAATACTTCTCAAGATCTCAAGGTCTTTAAATAAATTTCTAAAGATCTCTTAAGTAACGAGTATTCTTAAGATTTCTTAAGAGTTATTTAAAAACTAACTTTTTAATATTTTATTACAAATTTATTTAGTTATTTTCCTTAAACTCTAGTCTAATATAACATATGTATGTACTTTATAAAATTAAATGTGTAATTACTTAAAACTTCAATTCAATTTTATTAAGTAATAATAAGTATGTAATCATACTTTGTCTACCTTTTATTTATTAATTTAACATTTCAAGAATAAAAATTCAATTAAATTCAATTATATAATAATTTTATTATAAAACAATTAATTAGAACAAATTTAAATTTTATTTGTTTTGTTTTTTTTTTTTTTTATATTTACTTCCTTTCCTTTATTAAGTTTTTTTATAAAAAAAAAAAAAACAAAATTATAATAACGGTATGTCCTTGAATTTACCACTTGTACATAATTATTTTTTAATTAAAATTATTTTTAATTATTATCATTTCATTGAACAGCAGATTTTTGTTTTTTTTTTTTTAATTCTCAATTTTGTATATACAGGGTGTCCCGGGAATAACGTGCCATAGAACAGCAGATGATAGGGGAGTTCAAAACGACCAAAAAATTGTATGGGAAGGGTGGTCTATCTCCAACCCATACGGAGTTAAAAGGCCTTAAAGATCCGATTTTTAAAAAAAATTATATTTTTTCACTAAATTTTTTGATGTTTTGTTTTTACCCATAAAAGCAAAAATCTAGTAGCTAAAAAAAAAATTTAACGTGCCCATTAAAGCCTGTTGAATTCTTTTTCTAATTCATAAAAAGTAATGCATATTGCTCTTCGAAATTGGAAGTTATAATGATTTAAAGGTTAAAATTATGAGCATTTTTTTAGGCATAAATTGCTTTGAACCCTATTGCTCAAAAAATTGAGCAATTACCATACCATTTTTTTTTTCTAAAAAAAATATTTGTTTCTCTACGAACATTTTGAAACTCAAATTTTATTCTTATCTCAAAAATCATAAAAGTTATAACCAAATAAAGTTTCAATAAAATACTTTTTTCCTTTAAATAAATTTCTTCAAATCATTATTTGCATTAAAAATAAACAAAATATAAAAACCTGTTTTGTTTTCAATTACAATTAACAATAATTATAAAAAATTTTCAAAGTAATCTCCTTCGTTCTGGATACATTTATTAATCCTTTTTCTTATTTCTAACTTTAGGTTAACGGACGTTGAAAGTTCTTGTCGCACTATTAATACTGCTTGATTTATTCGAGTCAGTAAATGCTCTCTCGACCTTATTTCTTCAGCATAAACCTTGGTGGCCACCTTATAGGTCCATTTCTGCCAATCCACCTATTGGGAAAATGCTGATCCAACCATTGTTTAACATTTATAGCGTAATGTGGTGGAGCCCCATCATGCTGAAAATACATATTGGTTCTATTCAGAAGAGGAATATCGCCCATTAAATTTCCCAATTCTTGGTTTAAAAATTTAGGTAAATGTTACTATTTAAACTAGTTTCGAAAATAAATGGGCCAACAAGATAATGCCTATGATACCAGTCCATACATTAACGCTAAATTTATATTGCGAATTGTTTGTTCTAGTGCTATATGGATTTTCTCGTGCCCAGGTATGTTCATTATGAAAATTAAAACATCCGTCTCTCGTAAACTTCTATTTCTAAGTCGTTTTTGCAAGATAAGATAACTGCACTTTTGGGAGATTGTTTTTTGTTATCATTTTCAATTATTGTTATTGTTTTTATTTGGTTATAACTTTTAATTTTTTATAATTATTGTTAATTGTAATTGAAAACAAAACAGGTTTTTATATTTTGTTTATTTTTAATGCAAATAATGATTTGAAGAAATTTATTTAAAGGAAAAAAGTATTTTATTGAAACTTTATTTGGTTATAACTTTTATGATTTTTGAGATAAGAATAAAATTTGAGTTTCAAAATGTTCGTAGAGAAACAAATATTTTTTTTAGAAAAAAAAAATGGTATGGTAATTGCTCAATTTTTTGAGCAATAGGGTTCAAAGCAATTTATGCCTAAAAAAATGCTCATAATTTTAACCTTTAAATCATTATAACTTCCAATTTCGAAGAGCAATATGCATTACTTTTTATGAATTAGAAAAAGAATTCAACAGGCTTTAATGGG